>JAWNNO010000287.1:0-274003 GCA_035044985.1 Lordiphosa fenestrarum | reverse complement strand
GCCCCGGATGGCTGTCCAAGTAAGGCAATATGTCGGATCCTGTGAAGTCTGCAAAGAAACCAAACATTCGACCCAGATTACGAAGCCAGCCATGGGCAAGGAAACGGTTACAGAGAGACCCATGCAAAAACTGTTTATGGATTTCATGGGGAAATATCCAAGATCCAGAAGTGGTAATGCGTATGTGTTGGTGGTTTTGGATCACCTGACCAAATATGTATGGTTGAAAGCTATTCCAAAAGCAAGCCTACGCGACTGTGATCAGGTTCCTTAGGGATAATCTATTTGTCCAGTTTGGAGTGCCTGAGGTCATACACACAGACAACGGACGTCAATTTGTGGCCAGTGAGTTCGCAGAGTTTTTGAAGACAAAGCACATCTCCCACCTTAAAACAGGAAACTATGCTCCGCAGTCCAACGCATCCGAGCGGGTTAACCAGTCCGTTCTGGCTGCAATTCGCATTCATATTGGAGATGATCACACACGCTGCGGGATTAAAAGTTGCCGCAAATTGAAGCCGCTCTTCGCAGTGCCCAGCACACAAGCATTGGTACATCCCCATACTTTGCTCTATTTGGACAGAGTATGTATACCAGTGGACTGGATTACCAATTGGCTCGGAAGCTCGGAGCCGTGAACGACACTGAAATTCAACAATTGCCTCGTGCGGATCAGCAGCAGATAATCCGAGCGAAAGTCCAGGACGAACTGCATCAGGCCTATGAGAAATCCGCAAGGCAATATAATAGGAAGACACGTGCGGTCCGATACTTACCGGGGCAGGAAATTTACAAAGGAATTTTGTCTTAAGCGACTTTGCCAGGAATAAGAATGCAAAGTTCTGCAAGAAATATGTGAAATGTCGAGTAGTGAAGTCAGTGGGAACCAACCTGTACGAACTGGAGAATTTGAAGGGAGTCAAGTTGGGAGTGTTTCACGCCAAAGACTTGAAGCAGTGAACAGAAACTTATGCCCGGCTAACTCCAATGCATGTGCATACGCACGTATACATACATACCCATGCATGTGTGGGTACTGAATGGAACACGACAATGATCTCAGGGTGTGGGAGTGGCCTACGTTGGGATAACTTCTTCCAAGGCATAGAACGCTTCCTGGTCATCACTCCGTGCACGATTGTCACTCCTGTTTCTGATGGTATGGCGAAACCGTAGTGTCACATTTGTTCCCGTGGGGAGATGAGAATGCGATAATAATGCGATATCGCTAGAGTAAAGCGATACCTACTAGGCGAATCGCATTCTTATCTTCCGCGATAAAAAATGTTTGCTGGGAGCACACTCCAAGTTGTGCATTCCGATTAGCTAAAACGCTCCAGCCACTAAAGGGTATGGCGGTAGGGACAGCCAGCTGCCGACTTCAATCAGATCGATTTGAATGAGCCAGCACGGCCTGAGCACGAGCCGAGTTCGCCCCAGAAGTGCTACAAAGCTTGCGAACTGTTCAGGCTTTAATTGTGCCCAACAGGTGTTGGGCTGGGCCCGTGCCCCGCCCACTTAAGACGTCGCATTTCCGCAATCCGCTTAAATTGATTGGTTTTTCTTTGTGGCACTGCTAGCGTTTTCCTTCGGCGGCATTTGCTGCATTGTCATGGCCACACGCACCAGAAATATTATTCAAAAGACCGAATCCAGCTGGAGAATGTTTTAATTACAAATTCTTGACATGGTTTTATGCGCAAATTTGCGTGTGCGCCCAAGAATGCAGGCAATGGGAGGGATGTGTGAGTGGGTGTGGGGGCGGGGCGGGCTCGGTCCTTAAAGGATGCTGCACTGCAGTGTCCGTCAATGGATTTTCTTTATGCTGGCCGCTGGCCATGCCTGCATTTCGGCAAGAGCGATGCAGTGGCAGCTGCTTCCGTCGCATTATGTAATTAATAAGCAGCATGATTTGGCTATTTGCCTAGTAAATGGCCTTGAAATCGAACGGCAAGCATGGCATTATCGTACCGACAAAAAGGGCAATTAATATTGAGCCTCGGACTGGAGCCTCGAACTCGAACTCGCACTCGGACTGGCTGGCCCGTTTGTTTATCGCGCGGATACACGCCAGGCCAGCTGTCGTAGCCACCCCTCCTGCCCAGCGCCCGCGTTTTATGAGTTATTCGGAAAGGACAATGTGTGCCGCCTCGTCCTGCTGCGTTTTGTGACAGCCGGCCGTTAAATTGTTGGGTTTTGGCTCTCTGCTAATTTATCTGCCGCATTTGCCTAATTTATGTAATGACCAGGCTTAAATCACACGGACGCATGATGCGGACACTTTAAAGCGTCCAGCGGACAATTCAAACAGCGGAGCAGGCAAAAACAGCGCGGATAAAAAAAGGAACTGCGAATAAATAAAATTAACTACGAGTTGCGGTTACACATTCCAATTTGCTGTTGTTGCATTTTATGCGGCTGTGAAAGAGGCGGCTATGAAAATAAAGTGGCCGCCCTGAAAACCCACAACTGAGCCGCACCCCCCACCTCCCAGCCCCGCTCACCGCTCGGGCATAAAAAAATGCCAACAAATACAATGCGCAATTGCAAAAGCGTTAAAAAGAGCAACAAAGTTGTGTCCTGCCAAAGGGAAGCCCGAAAGGGCATAAAAGCCTGGGGAGCTTTCCGCCGCCGCCCTGCCCCCGCCCGTGTCCAGGACCTGCACAATAGTGTGCGTTTTAAACAAATGAAAAGCGCAGCCAGAAAATAAAAACACAAAACCATTTTATTGAAGATTGCGAAACGCATACAGCGTGTGCGAGAGAGGGAGAGAGCAACGGCCACGCATGCAAAGTGGCAGCCAGAAAGGTACTCCAAAATGTTGCCAATCGAAATTCCTTGCCCGGGAAATTCGACGGTTATTTTGATGTTTTTTTTTTGTCGGTTTGGTGGTGCGGCAGTCCATAGAGAAATATGTTCAAAAACTTCAGCAAATGGCTGTGTGTTGTGTGCACGAATTAAGTTCACTTGCTTCAAACATTTGAAACGTTTTGGCCCCCATAATAAAGTGCGATTGTGCAGTTGGAGCTGTGTGCTGACAGTGTTTGAGTTATTTCAGCGTTTTTGCTGAGCGAGCAGCAGACAGCAGGAGCAACAGGGCAGCGTTAACTAAAAAGTTGCATCAGTCCTGAAATTGTTCAGTGCAGACACACACACACACTCACACACACACTCGCCAACTTACACCCCCTGACAAATATGCCATAAATTTATTGTATTTTTTTTATGTTCCTTAGAAATAAGAGGATCGCATTATTATGTCAAGCAGTTTGCTGTGCACATTTTATGCACTGAAATATTTGTATTTAAAAAACAAAAAGTGCCACTCAAGGGGAAACTTCATGAAGGTGCAAAATCACTAGCCTCGAAGCAACTGTTCACACCTTCGTAGGGTTTCAGTTCTTTTGGACCGACTAAAATGGTGAGCTGGATTTAATGAACAAAACAATTGATTTGATCTCGACCTTAGGATGGCTTAACGAATTGTACTTGAATCAAGTCTTTCAATTCTAAGAGCATGGCTCTTACTTGAGATTCACAAAATCCTGCTTTTTGATAAAGCAAAAAAAGCGAATTGAAACCAATATCAAATTGGAAGTCTATCCCTTGGTCACTCACTTTGCATTGCCTACCGTTAGGCAATCAAATTTCGATCTGATTCTGACTAAATATCATCTTAATGATGAAATGGCGATTGAAAATAAAGCAGGGATGCAAGACGGTTCTGAACCGAAACGGTTTTGAACCGAACCGAACCGCTTATTCCAGCTGGTGAAACGAACCTCAAACCGAACCGGCTTTCTTTAAGAATTGCTGAACCAAACCAGCTCTCTGTCGAGCTTTAAGACGGGAGTCGCTTTCCTCTAGCCAATGATACTTATTAATTTGGGAACGTATCGTCGACTCTCTACATTCTTACCTATGCCAGAACTTTTAAGGATGACCTAACGAAAATTTAAGAACAAGTAATTCGATAAGTCTTTTGCAATTGCCCTCCGATCTTTTAATAAACGTGCCACATTCTTTGGAATTTTCTGTAATACCGTCACCTTAATTCAATACCAAGAGAGTTTTTATGCTTTTCCATTCTAGTCTTTTCTAGCCGACATTCTCAGTTTTCGAAGATCATTCCTCTATGAACTTATAGACGAATCCTTTGAATCCGGCATAATAAATTTGCGACATTCTTCAAAGGGTTTTAAATATGTTCTAATGGATAATGGGAATTCAATTTGAAAGTGTGCAAAAGTCACATGACAATAGAAATCATAATGTACCTTTGTGAACCACTAAGCCGAACCGAAACCGCGGTGTAATGAACCGAACCGGACTGTCTGAGCCACTGAACCGAACCAGTTATTATATTCGATTGGTTTGCATCCCTGAAATAAAGCCTATATAACCCTTTGTACTAGTACAAGAGTTACATTATGTGCTGTCCTCACTACAATTGCACTTGGCATTTTTGCATTTTGGGCAAAATGGTCACTTCAGATGACAGAAAAGTGCAATTTGCCAAATGGTATACAGAGTGAAAAATCGTGTTCAGCAAATAAGATTTCTTCATTTTAAAATAAGAACAGAATGTTCTCTCAAATTTTTGCGAACTAATGTTCCGATGTTCTTGAAATGAGCACAATTTAGCTGATCTCCACCACGGCACCGAAAAGTGTAAGTAGCCATTCAGACGTGCGGCTGCAGTAGTGAGCAATAGCCTAACGAGCTAACACGCCGTCGTTGTGCGCTCCGAAGGTCTTGGGCTAAATTGAAGTATGATTAATATTTATTAATTTCAATTATTATCTAATCATGGCGTTTATCTGAAAGTATCATTTTAAAGGCCGGCAGATACACCATCAACTATATAGGACCCATTAAGGCTGTTGATTGTATCATTGACTGTCTTAATAGTTTTGAAATCCGGGCGCATTTTCAAAACTTGTTCCAGTTTACTACGCAACTCTGTTCCCATACTATTTGGAATGAGATTTGATGAGCTCTCCAGCTTCTAAATTATCTTGGGTAACGCTTCAAAGTAGTTTCTGTTGGTAAGCATATCGGATTTGCAATTGCTGTTGCATCTGCCGAATCTAAAATTTGTCTAAAAAATTGTTAGTTACAATTAAAACAAAATTGAATCAACAACAACTGTTGTAATCCCCGCCAAATTTGTAGCATGAAGTCATGCAGCTTCAATCCAGGTGCCACATCAGTTTACAATCGGCTCCGGTGGTAGATCAATATTCATTTGAACATTTGTTTATATTGTGCACAACGGTGGGGCGACTTCAAAAATATGTAAGTCACCTCTGATAAAAAGCTGTTAACATTTGGAATGGCAGCCGATGTAAGCCGTGAGTCAAACACGTTATATGCAGCATATTTGGGAAAAAAAGATTTTAACATTTCCCCAGCCGTTTTCCTCTATTTGAATAGAAGATTTGCTTCAAAATCCGGTTTAAAATCGCACAACGTTTGCAAATGCAAAAGTGGGAGCATGACTGTTAATATTGGTAGCAGAAAATGCATTCGTTTTTGATCTCTATGACTTCAATGTTTCACTTCACTTCACTTTTTGGGATTTTTTTTGGCATTTTGGTCACGAACAAAACCTGTCTGTATTAATAAACAGCAAATTGAGTTCTTGACAATATGTCGGTGGAGTTCTAAAAATGCAAAATATGTCGAATATGCAAAAACCACAATTTTTTTTTATGAAACCAATTTCTATGCAATTAGAACTAATTATACTCTGTACCGTAGGTACATAGAGTATTATAAGTTTGTGCAAAAGTATGTAACATCCAGAAGGAAGCATCTCCGACCCCATACAGTATATATATTCTTGATCAGCATCAACAGCCGAGTCGATATAGCCATGTCCGTCTGTCCGTCTGTCCGTATGAACGCACAGATCTCAGAGATGGTAAGAGATAGAGGTTTGACATGTATGGGACATATGCTTCTTATGTCTGCAGGCAGATCAAGTTTATTTTCAATTTTGGCCACGCCCCCTCCCGCCCCCGCAATTTAGAAAAAACGTCATATCTCCCACAGTTTTGAAGATAGATGGCTTGTTCCTTCTGGACATATTTAGTTATTAGGATAACTTATCGATCCGCCAAAGAAATGAAGAAGATCGGAAGAACGGTTTTCGAGTTATGATCAAAAGACAAATTTTCTTGGTACAGAGTATGATATAGTCGTGCTTGACCGACTTTCTTTCTTGTTTTGGTCATAAAATCTTAAAATCTGCCAAGCCATGTTATTCATACGTGGCATGTTCCCGTGTGGGCCAACCATCAGGCGTATTTGTGTGTTCTTGAAAGTTCGTTATTTCATTTTTCTACTTTAAGGAAACAAATATATTCCTTTGAATGGCAAAATGTTGGTTAATTTTTGATAAGGTTTAATTTAAATTTGAGAGAGTATCCAGTCGTTCAGCCTTACCAACTGATCGAAATGTGTATATGAATTTATTTTATATAAGCACAACACCACGTACACCACAATGAAATTTCAGCTTGGCTCCGCTTTCGTCCCAACCACAGGATCCTGGCAACCGCTCACACTTTCTCAGACAGTGGACCAAACTTTTATTTATGGCCCAGCGTATGCAAAAACTATTTGCGGTCAACAATTTGCGCACTTTAAAGCGCAAATGTTTGCCAGTCAGGCAAACAACAACACAACCACATGGCCAGATAAGATCCGAGTGGTCATTAGTGTCCTGTCAACAAAATGTGCGCCTACTGGCTTGTTTTTTACACACACAAAAAAACAACAAACCACTTGACCATAAACATACTTCACACCTCACACCGTAAAAAGGCAGACAGAGAGAGAGGGAGAGACAGAGAGAGTAAAAACAGACCTGAAGTAGAGTGAAATAAACACTTGGTCGAGGCGGCAGGACGCAGGACGAGGGTCTGCATTGTTGTTTTGTTTGACAACGGGCCGGGCACAGCACACGCAGGCAGCAGGCGGCGAGTCAACGAGTCAGCAGAGATAGTACGCTCCACTAATGGGCCACCTTCGATGCGAACTGGACACGCAGAGTACACGGCCGAAAGGGTCGCTGCTTACCAACTGGACTTGGTTGAAGCCAGCTGATGTGGCCTTTGCCATTGCTTTGTTGCCTAAACTGATCAATTATCGGTAATTAGGCGCGCGTTTTTCAATTAGCCTTGTGGCTAATGAGAAGTCCACGCACAAGCAGCCACACACACGCACACGCACCCACACTCACACATGTGAAAGTGTGAAATTATCAGCTCAGTGTGAGCGCGACCAATCGACATTCACATTTATAATCACTTGCAGTGTGAAAGGACGCAGCAGGCGATGAGACAAACAATACCCCAGCCAGGACACTCAGACACACTTGATGGCAGTCACAGAAACCGCTCGATAAGTTCAAATTGGAAAATCGAACGCCCCCCAAATGTCAATTGCCGATGACAGTCCCAGCTGGGGGAGCAAGCGAAGACGCATTCGCATGGGCGTGGCTAATTATAAACACATTCGAAATTTAGTTTTTTGCCCTAAAAATCAATATTGCGGTGGCAAAAGCAACGCTAACTAAAACATTAAGAAACACATCTCACAATGAAAGACGAGACGTCAGTGTACCCTAACCAGAGGATAGGCCTATTTCATTATCAGCGTTAGGTAGTGGCTGATGGATGGAAACACTGAACTTTAGCGTGGGACGTCAACGCCACCGCATTTCTTTTTAAGTAAATAATGAAAATAGAAGCCCACCTTCCGCCCCACCCAACCATTAGGTACACAATCTTAATATGTTAGTTTCAATTGCGGAGAGCGATCCTTTCACTTTTAGTGAACCAGAATCAGACTAGATTATAGATACAAAAACTAAAAGAACTTGGACCAGGAACTTATACAGAAAACAGGAGCGTCAAATCAAGTTCAGGGGATCGGTTTCAGGGTGCCCACGGTCTATGCGCACAGCGCTTGGGCTTCTGAAATCGCCCATTCAACTTGTTCCCCTTTGCCCAAAGGACATTGTGTTCTCATGGAGTTCTTCTCCAAATATTCTTTAACTGTGTCATGGTAAAGCCTGTTGTTAGTGAACTAGTAAGATCAGCAAAGGATCTTTGAATGGGGCTCGTCCAGGCCTTTACTAACTGAAGCCTAACCAGATATGCTCTCTCTCTTCGATACCATAACAAACACTCACTTAGACCCCCAGCCACGAGACACAGTGTTCCGCGTTTTGTTTCCTTTTTTAAATAGACCAGCAAATGGTGGTGGCCATATGGTCTCGAAGTGCCCGACAATCCTGTTTGTGTTTGCTCCCGTTTCCACGCTCGTTGGTGCTGCTGACACGCCAACACGACCGCAAATGAAGGAATACTTCCTTCAACTCAGGCATCTCCCTCACTCCTTACATTGTTGACGCCCACATCAGCATCAGATGGGTAGTGGGTGCTGTCAATGACTCTTCATA
The DNA here is from genome assembly GCA_035044985.1 of Lordiphosa fenestrarum. Classification (NCBI taxonomy): domain Eukaryota; kingdom Metazoa; phylum Arthropoda; class Insecta; order Diptera; family Drosophilidae; genus Lordiphosa; species Lordiphosa fenestrarum. The sequence continues at coordinate 265,530 of JAWNNO010000287.1, read as the reverse complement.
AGGTTCATGGCTTGGACAGTTCATATTACGGACTGTTTTTCCAAAGACGAAGTGCTTCAGCATCCTTAGCTTCCAATTAAGCAGCAGCCCTCCCCCTGCCTGTGGCAACAAAAAAGGTGTCAAAAGTTGACAAGACTTTAACAAGCAAACAAACAACGTAAACGAGCACCAGCAATTTCTGATGCGTTGCTCGGCGAGATTTCGATCTTGAGCTGCCTTTCCCACATAGTGGTGCCCCACCACAATTGAACTCCCCTGCGGTGCGACCGTCCCTCTGGTACTTAGACTTGTAATTTAGATTTATGCGCCCCTCCCGCCGCCCCGTTTTATCTCACTCCATCTTCCATCGAATCTATCTATACGGCATGTCAGGCCGCATTTCCCGTTGATTATGTTTGATTTATATGACAAGCAGACCTCGGCCTCTGACTGCTCATGGGGGTTGGTGGCTGTGTGGAGAAATGTGTTAATCCCTTTGAAGCCAGGACTAGGTGTCGGTGTTGGTGGTGGCTTTCATCTCGCTGTGACTTTGTGACTTTCTCAGCGGTTTTAATTGAGCGCCAAAACCCGTAAACGACACCCACATAAATCAAGTGCCCTGTGTGTCAGCCAGTCAACCAGTCAACCACATTGTCCAGCTGTCAATCATTTAGTTTGGTGCGTAAAAAAGGAAATGACAATTTAACGGCAGCTATCACGGAATGGCTACCCTTTTTTTAAGGACTGGCCAACTTCATTAGACACAGCTGAGCCGGGGGGGAGTCGGGGGGAGGCCACTTTTAATGAGCCTTCCTCAACGACTCTGCGTCGAGGGGAGGGGGAGGCCGGCTGAGAGCCACGTGACATGACAGTTGGAGATTTTTCTTTTCTCTTTGTGCCGAGCCGTGCCTGGCGTCAAGCCCAGCATCTTCCCTTGATGATTTTTGGGATTGTTGGTGGGAAGTTGCTGAAATCTGGTGATGCATTAAAATTTGCAACTTGTGACTTTGCTTTGTGGCGTCTCGGTGCGTGGGTTTTGAGTGACAATTGTGTGTCAGTGGCACGTTGTGGAAGCTCGTGAGCAGCTTTGGCGCACACAGCCGAAAAAAACGTGTTCTGCCGCAATTAAAGTGGAATAAGCCAAGTTTGGCCTTTCTCCTGCAGCAACGACTCCTTTCCAGGCTAAAAGCCCACTTGCCATTCAATCGGCCCATTTCAAAGCGTTTGCCATGCAAGGCATTAGCCATGCTCACGTTATCCTTGTTCCTATTTGCGCTTTTCCTTTCTTTTATTTTCTGAGGCTGCTGCTGCATTCAAGTGGAAGTGCAAATATGGCAAAAGTGCCATGTGGAAAGGTGTGAAGGTTGCCGCTGGTTGCCGATTATTGCCATTATATTTGCGTATTGTATTTGAGTCCAGCAACACTTGACGAAGGCAACATGTTGGACTTGACGCAAGCTACATGCTGAGATTGTGAACTGTTGCCAGTGACAGGGCAGCATGTTGCCCTGGGCCGTGTGTTGAGAACGTCATGTTGCTGGCCTAGGACAACAGAAGAAGCCAAATGAAAACCGTGGCAGTGTAAAAATAACTAAGGATTTACCGCTCACATAAAATATTAATGCCGGCAAAGTTTTTATTTATCACCCAAGATGTTAATGTGGTCCCAGACTATGGTTCATCCGATCTTTGCACTTCCTTTGGCTGATTGATAAATAATAACAATACTAACTACTAAATATGTAAAGAGAGAACGAAACTAATATCTTTCAAGTTGTGGGGCGTGGCAAAAATTGAAAATAAACTCGATCTGCCTTCAAGTATAAGAAATATTTGTCTCAAAAGTTCTTGATCACCATCAACAGCCGAGTCGATATAGCCATGTCCGTCTGACCGTCTGTCTGTCCGTATGAACGCACAGATCTCAGAGATGGTAAGAGATTGAGGTTTGGCATGTATGGAACATATGCTTCTTATGTCTGCAGGCAAATCAAATTTTTTTCAATTTTGGCCACGCCCACTCCCGTCCCCGCAATTTGGAAAAAACGTCATATCTCCCACAGTTTTAAAGATAGTTGGTTCGTACTTTCTAAACATATTTAGTAATCAGGATTACTTATCGATTCGCCAAAGGAATGGTGAAGATCGGATGAACAGTTGTCCAGCTATGATCAAAGGACTGATAGCTGCTGCATTGCTGCTACTGCAGCATCTAAATGAATGCTGAGCGTAAAGTTTCGCTCTTTCTTGTTCTTGTTTTCTTTTTTGTCTTGCAGATCATGAATATCCCATGCCCATCTAGATTTTAGGTGAAAAGAAGGAATACAAACTCTTATCTTATAATTCTTACATCGGTTTCATACCAAATTTGCTGGGTTAAGCGGCGGGTGGAGTAGAACTTCCCACTTTGGCATGTTTTTGTCATGTTCAAAAAATTACCTTGTGGTGCCTTTGTCCGTATACTGACAGTTTTGGATTCACCTGGTCCGATACTTCCTAGATCAAGTCAATCCTATTCGTACTCGAAGTGAGAAAATCCAGGATTGACCGACTTCTGACATCGTTTGGGATTGATTTATTACCGGACGGCTTGATTTTGTTTTTCTGTGTAGCAGCTGTTAGTTCAACACTCCCAATTATTGCCACCTTTGCCATAGGCGTCAGTATTGGCATATGGCTGGGCGTCCCTTATGTATTCTTGCGCTTGTCGCTATTGTAATAAACTCAACTTTAATCACCAGTCACAATAAATTGCAAAAATTCCATTCTTTCTTGCCTTTGGAGCTGCCGTCCCGTAAATAATGTTTTTTTACAGAAAACATATTCGGAGCACACAAAAACTATGTGTTTACACTTCAGCGAAATGACACATACTGAAAAAGACAGCCTAATGACGAGAACTCAAAATTAAGTTGGTTGCAACATTGCCGGATTTGATTGAAAACTAGTAAAGCCACCCTAATCCGAATGCTGCCACCCGAACAGAAGCTTTGTTTCTTATCATTGTCAAACAAAGCCATCTTTCAAACTGTTGGCGGTTATCAAACACCACACGATGCTGTTAATTACATATTGTTAGCTATTGTAATATATGTGAACTGAAGCATTAAACAGGTCATAACTTCAAAGCTAGTGCATTCAAATATTTAACAATAGAGTCGTATCTACATTCAGGCACCGACAAGTGGCCAAGGCAATTGATAAGAATTCGTGGTTCATGGGATTATTCCTAATCCAAAATTTAATTAGAATTATTTTGCATTGTCGCACACCATTGTGAAACGCAGTAAGCAGGATTATTAAACATGTAAGAAAGGCTGAGAGGCCCGCGATAAATCCTGTTCCTGTCGAAGCATATACATTTTGAATTAAGAACATTTAAATCGACGTTGGTCGCCTTACATCTGTTCCCTTAAAGCCGATAAGCTAAACTAAGCAGCAGAGGAGTTTCCTCAGGTCCTACAAGAAATTTCGGTTTCATGTTGTCTGATCTTATTAAAACTACGCTTGCTTAAGGCCAGCTTGAGCCTGGCTAGGCCAGCGTCGAAGAAGTCACGGGGCAGCTCATTCCGTAGGATGGCTATTTCTAAAAAAAATCGGAATGCCAAACAGAAGAAAATAATGATGATATTATTCACTTGAACATTACCAGTTCGAAAATATCAAACTGTTATTTTCAAGCATATAAAATCCATTTTGAAGATCAAACTGACATTTTTTTAATGTCATTTTGTCATCTAAAATAGAAATAAATTGGAAATAGGTCGAAGGCCCTAGCTGCTAGTGCTCGTTAAACTATTATTAAGTTTAGTATTGTATACTAGATTTAACCTGTTAAAATAAATAAAAATAAAATAAATTGGAAATAAAAGCTTAATCATCCTATGCAACTTGCACTTCCCTCTGCCTTTTTTGGTTAAGTTTTATAAATAATATTAGAGAATTAGAAATTATCAAATTAATAATTTTTACTATTTTTTTATAGCAAGTCCGGGTTTAATGCTTTCTGAGTGCTTAGCTAAATTATGTATTTTGATATATCGCCAGGCTCAATGCTTTATTGTGTTTTGTCGAAATGTCACGCGTGACCTCGAGAGGCGTCTGCGTTGAGATGTCGACTTTGTGTGATCAGTTTCCAGGGCCTTGAGTTCGAATACGAGAATGGAAAAGCTATTAGGAAATCCCGTAGTTAAAGTAAAAGGGTTAATTATTATCGATGCTCAAAAAACTTTTGGAAATTTGTACCTTAATTTCAGGTTACAGAGGGCATAAAGCCTTTTGGAATTGTAAGTCCCAAATATAGAGCCTAGAGCCACTACTTTGTCGGTTATTTTATTCTTACCCGACTATATTTGTGTCAAATTCTTTTAAAACACAAAAGTGCTAAGTCTATTCCTTTTTGTGTAATAACGCCCATGGGCGTTTTAATTATTTTTCCAGAAAAGTTTTGTTAGATAAGTGTAAAAGGAACTTCCGACCCAAAATGATTCTCCATCCACGATCTTAACAAGAAAACTGTGCATGCTTCTGAAATATTAACTATCTTTTTTATGTTTTGAAGAATCTCGAATACCAAGTCGATAATCACATTGGACCACTCATTAAAGCGACTAACCAAGAATGTAACTCAATTATGTGCCTAGTTATGGGGTTGAATAACCTTCCAGCATTAAGTCAAACGTCTGTGGGTCACTTGGCTGTCAAATTAGTGCCTAGTTTCAGGCGCACAGTTGGCCAAGCCGACAGTTTTTATACGTAGGCATAAAAGATTTATGGAAATTATGCATGTGTTTTGTTTATGTTTTTGTGTCGAGAGCTAGAGAGTACGAAGCCAGATTTATGAGAGGTCCTTATGAATCACACTCACACACACATAAGCAATCACAGCCATTGTGAGTTGTCCATTAATTGGCTGAAAACCAAACAACAGACAAACAGTTGCCAAAGGTCACTTCTCTGGCAACATGTTGTCCGAGTTCCTACCCGCACGAGACAGAGAGACTGAGAGCGAGTCAGCCACGAACAACATTCAATAATGGATGAGAGCATGAGTGAAAGAGCAATCGAGTGGGAGAGCATGTGTATAAGAGCAACCGAGCAGAAGGGCACTCAACGAAAGTGATGAAAGTGCCGAACAAAAGTACGTTTCTGCCGAACATTCCTGTTGTACGTTTCCCCGAACTGAAGCTGAATTACGAGCAGGAGTGGGAGGATTTTCATTCATTTCGTATTTTGTTTTTGCTGCGCGATTTAATTCAAATCAGCTAAACAAAATAGCAACACACTTTTTGCGATTGCTTATATTTTATTCACAAGAATTTAGTTAGGTTTGTTGTGACCATCTAAATTTAGCCATGTTTTGGGCCGATGAACCTTTCCAAAAAAATCCAACTCGAACTAACAGTTTTAAGTAACCTTTTTTTAAAGATTGAAATATGCATTGATTGAATTTCAGCTCCGTTGATGGAAAATTTAAGATCGATTTACCATTAAATTGGATATTTTAATATCCAAAAATGCACACTGAAATCATTCAATGTATATATATTAGTATCCTGCTTTTCTCTGTGTGGTTTAAAAAGTAGAATTATTATTTATAATCTAAACTATATAAATTTGTAGTCTGACCTTTTTACATGATCTAGTTTTCATAGTGAATCCATTTCAGATACCTAACAAATCACAATGATTCCGTAGATTGAAGCTTCAGCAAAGATTGGCATTCTATGTTGTCTGCGGAAAAATTAAACATAAACAAAAGAAATGCTATTTGAGGCCAACGTGCAAAACAAAAATTAGAATTTATGCCTCCAGTGGGGTTTGAACTCGCAACCTTAGCTCTAAGGCAAAGGATTCAGCATCTCCAACTCCGGGCTAAGAAGTTTTACTCAGTTTCACCTTAGCGTCTTGTGTTTGACGAATGGTTAACATGCCATGCAAGTTCTCGAGTTCAGACCCCTGGAGGTAACGAGTTCAAAACCCAGGCAAGACGTGTGGAATGTTAGATGTTATTCAGTATAATTAGTATGTGATTCTTGGCATTTTGCCCCGTCTGCATTATAATCAAAACTTAAACTTGTTTTTTGTAAATTTCGTGATTTTTGTTTAGTTCCATGTTGTTTGTCGCCTCAGCAACAGCCTGACTCCGCGATTCTGCTTCCCCTGATGTCTCAGGAGCTTTCGATGCGATGTTTATGGCAGATTAATTTTGTCGATTGCTCGCCTGCTTCTGCATTTCTGCAGCTTTTATCTGCTATTGATAGTTTTGCGCAGTTTAGCAGCTCTCTGACGATCCGCCACCCATCCGATCCAAATGCTGCTGCAATTTTACCGAGCTCTGCTTGCGAAGAAGTTGCTTGAAGAAGTTGATCGCTCTTGCGTTTTTATACTCTGTACCAAGGCTGCAAACCTGGGGTTCGAACCCATTGTAAAATAAAAGGTTCGGTTCGCAAAACGGTTCTTGGAACCCCTGAACACAAGGTTCTGGTTCGAACCTTGGTTCGCTTGCACATTAAAGAATAGTTTGTCTTGTAATTTATTAATACGTTGAAAATGAAACATATATACCTTCTATCCATATGCTTAATCAAAATGATCATTACTTAAGTTATTTCAATTATCAAATCCATTAGGTGACATAAGCAACTTTTAGAAATTGCTTAGTTTAAGTTAATTAGCATTATATCTTCCAGGAGCTGTTCATCTATACTAGTGTTGAAAATGCTCGTTCAACTAATACCTGAGTTGCTGGTACAGCTAGTATAGTAAAATCAATATTATTTAAGTCTTCGTTATAATGACCTTTCCAAAAATTTTAAAACATTTGTAGATGGATGTTGTAGGAGCCTGGAACCCTACGTCAGATTTGGGATTTGGAATATCATATTAGGGGTCAACAATATTCAGTTCATTTGTGACTACCGAGCAGTAAATAACGAAAACCCGGAGCTTTACAGATGTGGTCTTGGACCATTTTCAAAGGAATCTATAACATCATTCACAGATTTTATATTTGATATTTGTCAAATTTTTGAAAATTCTCATTAAGGGGGGTAAGCTCAAATCGCTAGAAAAAATGCACTTTATTGTGAATTTTTTGTGATGACACAGTTAAAATTTTTATTAAAATTAAAAGCACATTCAAGTATGACATTTAAAGAATGTTGTATAAAGTTTTCACGAAGAAATATTTAAAAACACGGCAATGGCAGCAAATATTCGGAAGTCTCACGGAAAAAAGGTGAACTGCGGCGCCCCTCATAACTTGGTGCTGGATCATCCGAAATCAAAAAACCAAAACTTATTCGTTAGATAATAGTTATTGTAATTTTTGTAATTTTGAAGTGAAAAAATGTTTTTTTTTGGAAAAAATTCGGCTAATTTGTTATTGTAAAAAAAAAATTATTAACAAATTTGAAAAAAACTCGACAGCGTTACCTCGTAAATTATGTTCAAAAATAGTGTACAAAATTTCAAAATGATCGGTTCAGTAGTTTTTATGTTATGAGAGGCACCGACTTTGAAAACGTGAGTTGTAGGAAAATCGCTTTAAAGTTTAAGACACAATATTCTTAACATTTTAGGCATTCATTTAAAAAAATAAAAAAAAAATAAAATAGCTTACCCCCCCTTAAGCATATTTTTTGGCGCTTTAGCATGTCTGCAATATGCTGCCTTGCAACTTTTTTTTGGTCAGAAGTAAGCAAAGTTTGAAATCTTGGGTCTAAGAACACAGCAGCCAATATTGGTACAGTGCTCATAATAGAAGAACGTTTGTCGAGGCTCTTAGAAAGTAATGAACTATGTTTTTCTGGAGAATTTCGAATGTTTCGTTGAAAAAATTAGTTAAATTGGTGAACCGAACCTCATTTTTCGAAAAAATGGTCCGGTTCGAGTTCAGGTTCGCGGATTCTAAAATGTAAGCCGCCTGGTTCATGGTCCGAAGTTTGTGCAAAAGTATGTAACAGCCAGAAGGAAGCATCAACCCAACCCGACAATATAAAGTATATATATTCTTGATCAGCATCAACAGCCGAGTCGATATAGCCACGTCCGTCCGTATGAACGCACAGATCTCAGAGATGGTAAAAGATAGAGGCTTAACATGTATGGGACATACGCTTCTTATGTCTGCAGGCAGATCAAGTTTATTTTCAATTTTGGTCACGCCCCCTCCCGCCCCCGCAATTAGGAAAAAATGTCATATCGCCCACAGTTTTGAAGATAGATGGTTTGTCCTTTCTAGACATATTTAGTGATCCGGATAACTTATCGATCCGCCACAGGAATGGAGAAGATCGGATGAACGGTTTCCGAGTTATGATCAAAAGACTGTTTCTTGGTACAGAGTATGTTATAGTCGGCGTTGACCGACTTTCTTTCTTGTTTTTTTTTTTAGGTTCGTTTGAATTTTACTATTTAATTACACCTTTAGAATGTTCAAAGCATATTTCATTCTTACCTCTTACAGTTGGAGTGGTATCGTTTGTTCTACGCCTCCTGTGCTCATTCGAAAAATTAAGAATTTCGGAAAGTTCGCTGTTTTTTTATACCATTTAAAGAAAGTTAAATAGAGTGTTAGCCTGCTGTGCCAGAGGTCGTGGGTTCGACCCCGCCTCGTGACATCTGATAAATAAGCTTTGTTCCCTAAAAACTTACACGCCCGGTCACCTTTACCAGTTGTTGGCGCATCTAGCTGTGAATTAAAAGCTACTCAAACTCTGCAGTTCGGATTCGGCGCGTTAAGCTGTAGGTCCCTATTAGTTGTGGAAAAATAAGAAGCACACTAGCCTTAAGTTTCAGTGAAGCTTGAATTTGGGTCAAGTATGGTCAACTTTATTTTTTGAATCGCTTAAGAAATAAGACAGGTTAACAACTGCCAAAGCAGCCTGATAACTTGACAAACACAAACAAGTAACAAATAAGATCAGAATGCCAGATATAAGAGTTAGGTACTGAGACTTTACCTAGAATAACAGAATTGTTGCTGCTGTCTACGGAATTTCGCTTATATATTTGCCTGAAATAATGACTCAAGTCTGAAATTAAAAAAATTCCATCTTACTTTTATAGCATATGAAAAAGCCAAATCTAAATTCAAAACAAAATTCGACAATCTGTCCCAAAGCATTTTCACATTTTATCTCGCCCTCTCTCTCTCTCTCTCTCTCTCTCTCTGTGAGTTCGTTATTATCTCACTCAAGCCACGGGGACTCCCCCACCACCGAAAACAGTTTCCACTCAAAGCGGCCGAGCTGGAGGAAAGCAAAACCCATGTCGCCTCGGCTCTTGGCAGCAGCGGCAGCTGCGTTTGTTGTTCAGTTCTTATCCGTATCTCGTGGCGTTTGGTTCGTCGGGCGGCAGTGTCAGCTGAGCATTAATCTTTGCACGCATCGCTCAAAGAAGGCAGAAACTAACCAAAAAGTTGTCGCCAAAAGTCGCTGGCAAATTTATGTCTTCAATTAGACAAAGTGAGGGGGGGAGACGAGAATCGAGTGCGTGACCACCCAAGCATCGCTGCCTGTCAAGTGTGGCCCCGAGGGCATTCCCACCCACGGGCAACCGCCTACAACCTAGCCCGGTGCCGGTTTTTTTATTTTGTGATTAGTCGCCGTTTGTCTGGGATACTCGTGCTATTATTTGCAAACAAAACACTCGAGCCAAAAAGCCCCCAAATTCTACGCAGCATCCACACAAGCCAGTGCACAAAATAAAATCAAATTAGAATTGAAATTGAAATCTAGGGCAAAGGCGGATTACGAGAATTGTTGCAGCAACACCAGCAACAGCAACCAAATAATGAAATGTAATAAAAAAAAGTGTGCAAAAATAACTTTAGTGCGTGAAAAATAACAAGTGAATTGGCGAAAACAAATAAATGGAAAAACAGATAAACACTGAAAGTGATTCATATGGAAATTCAGGCGCGTCACGCTGGCTCATTAGCATTTCCAGCGGGAGTCGAGCGGCAGCCGCTTCCCCATCCGAACGATTCGCTCTTGTTGCGTGCCGCTCATCAATTAATCTGCTGCCAGCAGCAGCAAAGCGAGTCAGTTTTCGCACTTAAAGCGTCCGAGGAAAATACCAATTAACGACCCAGTCATACACTCTGTGCGGTTTCAGCCAACGAAATCGGGATTGCCTCCGCGTGTCATCATAATTTATCACAATTGTCATCGTCCAAGTGAAAGTGCAGCAGCCACCCGAGCTTCGCCGAGACACAAGTACAAATTGTTTATGCAGACTTTTCCCCATCTCTGGGTCAGTGCATTGCAACAACAACAACAACAACAACAAGCATAAAAAGTTTTCTTCGTCTCTGCTGCTGTTGATAAAGGGAAAACATAAATTAAAGTTACCCGCTGCCACTGGCCAAGAAAACGCACGAGGAGTGAGCGGGCGGAGACCCCAAAACTTCTACATCTAATTCTGTTGCTGTGCCATTCGGATTAGCACAACAAGAAACTTGGGGTGAGTTGGTCTTTCTGATTTGTAGCCCTAAGCTAAAGCTTACAGCTTAGATGAGAAATGCAAGTTGTGGCCAAAACTTTATACACTTCAAGCTGGGACGCGGTTTTTATGGGCATTTATTTTGTCTGGAGACGTGCTAAAATATCACTTGGACTACAAAACCCCTTTAGAATTAAAAGTGGGCTCCCATCAGCGTAGTTCTATTGACTCAGGTTGGGTCAGAGTGCCAACATTTGGAAGTTTGCAAAAAGGTTTAGTCAGACTCTAGGAAGGTCGCCGAACCTAAGATGGGTTGGGTCCTCAATACATTTTTGTAATTTAGTCACAAGATAGTCAATGTTTCTAGCTTATCGGAGGATAGTTCTTTCAGCACTAACAGTTCTTGTGAGATGTTTTAAAGTTCCGTTAGCTCCGTTTTCTATTTTCTCGAAAAAGCTTTTTCCGACTTCAGATTTTCAGGCTCAGTCAGTCTGATCAAAGTAATCATGATAAATGCCCTGAAAAGTATGCTATGCTTATGAATTTTAATAATTCAGGAAGCATTTCCTTTTCTTTGGCTTACGTAGAGGGCTCCAAGTGAATGGACTGTGTGTATTATGTATGAAGCTGACACAACTGAAGCTCAATTATACACTTAGCGCCGATTTCTCATCTTCTACATAGCTGCTAAGCGTCAGATAAATTCTGATTTTACTCTGTTTTTTGTAGGTTTATGTGACACATAGCTCATTGTAGTAGATTTAAAAACGACCCTAAAGCTGATAAAAAGTTAAGGAAATAAATCCGGCATACTCTTAGGGACATTTATCATGACTTTTATTTTCTGGGTTTCGGAGTACTGAAACAATGAAGTCCAAGATTATGATCTTGTAGATCGTAGATCTTGCTGCCATCTCTGAGGCGTTTACATACGATGTGAATAACTCTGCTCTTAGCTTGATCAATTGGCATTTAGATTGATTTTGTGTCAATCAAAGGTTGGATATTTACTTCTACACAGAGCCATTGGTCAGTTAGGCTTACAAGCTTAGCATCTTCATCTTCAAAGCAACTATTATGTGCCAAAAAAAAGGCAAATCGACCCTTGTTTTATATCTGAGTAGACCAGCAATCGAGCCTAAATAAACAACTATACTAAAATACAAAAAAAATAATTCACAACTAATTCCCATTGACCAAACTTAAAACTATATGAAAAAACCTTGAGCAAGACTTAAATATTCTTGTTACAAGTTCAAGTCTAACCAATAGTTCCTAAAACCAGAAGGCCAAGCCGCGTATTTCTCAAAGTCCTGACTTGATTGCCTTGTGGTAGACAGTGTTGTCAATATAGCTATTTTCTCGACAAGATTTTGTATGGTGGAGCGAGCTGGAAGAGGTGGAAGAGCTGTAAGCTGGAACCTAAAGCTCCAGTTATTTCGAAAAAGCTACTGCACATTTTTTGGCTATTTTGAACAACCATTGGAACTCAACATGTTATTTTTAAGGAAAATTTGCATTTTTTACTAATTTTCTGCTTAGGAACTTATAAAAGAACAACTCATTTTAATTTAGTAGCCATATAGACTTCCCAGAAGATGGCACAATTGTCCAGTAGCACTCAAGATCACCTAAGGTCTGACTTTTGTATGAATCAACCATTTTTTAGCCATTTTTATGGCTTCTTTAAATTACAATTTGCCATTTTTAGCCATTTTTAAGAGTCGACTTAGCTACTTTTGGTCTTCAAAAAAAGGCAACACTAAACCGCCACACAACACCTACTGTACCACATTTATGCGGCCCCAAAGGGCCAAACCACAAGCTTCTCTCAATCCCTTGGCTTGTCCCTCTAATTTTCGCACATGAGAAAGCGACCAGTTTCAAAATGCTCTCAGTATGTTCCAGTCACTCGCAGTCGACAAGCCATTTCAATCTACGCTCATTGTTCTGCCTAATTAAGCAAACTGATTAAAGTTCAGGGAAATCTATACTCACATTGAAACTGATCTCGGTTTCCTCTGCGATTCATAACCAAAAACTATGCCACAGATGATGCCACTGCATTCTCATTGATTGATGATATTGATACTGTCATTGTGTTTGGCTTCCATGCTGTTGGCTATATTCTCATCAAAAATGCCAAAATCTGCCATAGGTTCCACATATTTTTGAACAATTGTTATAACATTTGGCTGCCAAAATAAAAATTAAGACTGACTTCTACTTATATATCAGTGTAATCAGTATCTACCCATAAACGAACACCAAGTGATTGGTTTTATTTGTCAAGCATAATTTTCTCCTGGTTGTTCCTTTATGTAGCAGCCACACAGAGGGTTAAAGCCAAGAACATTGGGCTGAATATGAGCACGTACGTTGTCAATAAATAATCATGAGCGGAGTTGCTCAGTTTAAGAAAAATTTCTCACTTCAATAACTTTATTAAAAAATATTATATCTTGATGTAAGTTGATATGTTCCGTTTTTGACAACATTTTAAACTAAATAATGCAAAGTCCAGGTCCAGCGTTCGGGGCCAAGTCTAGTCTAGTATTATAACCGATTTCAGGTGCTTAGAAACATGGCGATCTGCTAAAGCCCTCTACACCCATGTAGGCGACGTCATTGACTAATCAGCCGTGCTATTTTTGACACTTTTGAACAGCATTTCGATGGAAAATCTAGCTTTTTAGCGGAAAAGACTAAGTCTGGTAATGCTAAGTAAAGACCTTGGCTTGGCTTTTATCTCTTAAGAGGAAATACACTGAAAGAATCAGGTCATTTAGATCATTCAGAGAATGTCCAGTGGAACAGTACAAAGCGAACTTAAAATATGCTACTGGAATAAGGCTAGAACTTTCTAATACAGAAATCTGTTTGTTTTCACATTCTAATAACATGAAGATTGCGATTTTAGCCATGCGATGAATGTTTCATGCGTTTAACATTAAATGAACGATAATTTGGAGTCAGTTTTCTCCCCCCTATCAAAATGGGATTTCAAGATAATTGTTAGTTGCAAATGATGTCTAATCTAATTAGGGACTGTCTCTGCTCTGCTGTGGGCTAGGGCGTTGCTAAAAGTTATCCTGAATTCTTTTCAATCGTCTTTGAGCACTTTTTCCATTTTTATTGACCCAAGTCTGTACAGTGTACACCTCTCTCATTCTCTGCTTTTGTCAAGGTAAACATCTTCCGGCCAAATTTGATCGAACCGGAGACTGTGTTGACATATTTCCATTTTTGTTTCATCTCCCGCACACACTTGGCAGTTACCTTGGCAGCAATTGTGTGTGCCAGTAGACCAAAAGCCGGTCAAATCTTTAGATAAGTTTCACAAAGCGCCTCTCGGCGGCCAACGTACATAGCAGCCTGTGCGTGCATATGGATCTGTGTGTATATAGGCGGTACATTTGGCATATAAGTATAAAAAGAAAATCACAAAATCCACTGTACCCCCACAATACTATAAACTCATATAAAAGCGACCGCCGCAGGATATTTGCAAAGCCGGCTCCATGAACCAGCCACAGCCCAGAGCTCCTACATGTCCAGAGTCGTCGTCTATTAAAGCAAATAGAAATCCAGCCAAGCACACACTCACACTCACACTCACACCCCCACACCCACACACCCACACGTGAAAATATGAACAAAACAAAGCGAAGCGAAACGATAAAAAATTGCGTATATAAAGTCGGGGCTTTCAGTGCCAAACAGACCCGCAAAAAAGTAAGCAGCGAAAACGAAATTTAGGTAAATGCATAAAAAAATTCAATTTAAAACAAAGTGTTTGCAGCAGCGCCGCATAAAATGTGTGCTATGCGCAAATATAGTTTATATGAATGAGAACTGCAGGAAGTTGGCTCCCAGGCTCCGCTGCCAAACAATAAAACTTTCAATACATATTTTATTAGACTTTCTGATGCAATTTCATGCATAATAAATTCCTGGCGCCCGAAAACTGAGAGCACAAATGAGAGAACACGTTGAGCGAATCGCCCCAAAGAATAAGAGCGCTTTCTATAAATAATCGCGCGTTTTGTATGCAAATTGAAATCGGGTCAGCTGACATTCGCAGGCGACCCATCGCCGCGGCAAGCAGTATCATTGAACTCTGGCCGAAAAAGTCACGTCGCCGAGCTATGCATTTGCCGAACAGATAGATGAAAATGAATCTATGCACATTTTCCAATTAACGAAATTCCAGGTTGGCCCCGCTCCGGCTAAGCCATGCAATTAAAAGGTGAGCCCAGCACGTAGCACACAAGGTGGGGCCGAGTGGGCCGAACGGCCTGCAGCCTCACGTAGCATGCAAATTGTTGCAAATTATCGGAGTAAATTGCATTTGGCTTTAATGAGCGGAGAACGTCTGGAGCAGCTGAAGCACATCTTCTTCTCCAGGCTCAGCTCAGCCAGACACAGCTCAAAGTTCAATTACGCTTCCGCATCAAGGCACAGTGGGGTAATTGAACCCAAAAGTGGGTGACGCTAGAATGTATACGTTTTTCTTTTTTTATATCAAATTAAGTACAAGAAAATTAAAGGACTTTTGCTTGATGAAGCAACACAAGTGCTCTCATGCTAGTAGTACAGAGACGGATGGGCAAAGTAAGGACAACAACTAATATGGGGACTGGGAAACTTAAGAACAAGTAAATTTGTGTTTCGAGCAAGTTCTCAGAGTTATCTAAGCAATCTGATATTTACACCATCTGTGTCTTAGGGCTCAGCAGAGTACCATGTTTAGCTTATGCAAACCATTCAACATTTATTTACTTAACTAGCCGATTCGAAGCGGAACACTCTGAGTCGACCTATGCAACCCTCCAAAACGTCTTCTGCAGTGGCTGAATTGCACTTCTTCTGTCCGTGGCCCACACTGAGCAGACAAACCCTTTAGAATCGTCGTTCTAGTACAAAAACAGTCTCCATTTGTTTCAGTCTTCTGAAATTGTTTACTAGAATCATAAAGACAATTAAATTTGGCTCGAACAAGTCACAATGCATATGCTGTCACCTAATATGAACTTTGCCACTTTGAACTTTTGTTTTCGACTTCGATTGATCTACGATTGACAAGAGATCTGATATCCAAGAAAGTATTAAAATATTTGTAAAGTTTAACTTAAGCCCAACAGAAGTAGACATCTTTCTTTTGCTTATAACTTGACTAAGTGTGCAAAATTGGCGAAAATCTGTTCTAAAAAAAACTCTTTTGACTTTACCCGATCAGGCTCAGGCACATTTTGATAGATTCTAACGAAATCTGTTGAAAAGAAATCCACTTCAAACTTTCAAATTCAAACACAAACAACAAAAATAAGAAAAAAAGTGTCTCCAAAAGTATTCGAAAATCTAGTTTTCTTTTACTATCTATGACTTATTTGTTTAAACATTTTGCATATTTGTGTAGTTTTCCCCAAGTGATTTCGTGTCGCACATTGCTGACCGCTACATTTCGTTGGTAACAGATTAGTTTTGACTTCTTAATAATTATTTACTTTTGCTTAAAGGAATTTTAAATGATTTTAGCTGCCAGCTTGGTCTCATTTTTATTTTCATTTTAAATCTCTCATGTTGATCCAAAATGAATTGTGCTTTGTTGTAAGTACTTGCCATTATTGAAGGAATTAATAACTTGAATCAAAAGCAAAGTGTATTGTCAAAAGCCAAGATTGTAAGATAGATCAAGAGCTATAAAGACTCAAAACTAACAAACATACATTTATTGTTTTAATTTTTGTCATTTAAATCTAATTGACAAACTATATACCAAGTTTTAGCCGGAGAACAATTCAACACCACAAAGCAGCAGCAGTCTTTCCACGCCAGCAGTGCCATAACTTCTTGGGAATTCCAAAGCAACAAAACTGTGACAGCAGATTCATTGCTATTCTCTCATTTCTATTACTCCCCTCATCTAAAAGCAGCAACCTGGAAAAGAATATAGCTCAATTTTAAGAGCGAAATTTATCAAAATTCAAGAACGAAAAAAGATAATTTTCAACAGCGTTCGTAGCTACCCTGCAGAGAAACTGTCAACCAGTATAAAAAAAAAAAATGTCCCAGACCTAGTTGTAAAGCAACTAGAATTTGACTGGTAACAAAAAAGCTAGATTCGGG
This sequence comes from Lordiphosa fenestrarum, assembly GCA_035044985.1. NCBI lineage: Eukaryota > Metazoa > Arthropoda > Insecta > Diptera > Drosophilidae > Lordiphosa > Lordiphosa fenestrarum. The sequence goes on along the minus strand of JAWNNO010000287.1, from coordinate 248,973 downwards.
CGAGTTGGGTAACTGCTCAGCGGCAGACGGCAAAGCTTTTCGTGTTCATTTTCAAGTTTATTATTAACCTGCGCAGCTGCAGCCGATTCAGTTAAAACTGACCCGAGTGCGGAAGAAATTAGAAGTGGAAATTAATTCAAAGTGTAGAAAAATAAGGATTAAGTCAAAGTTAATGCAAAGTCAATGTGAATTTGAAAAATTTTGTATCAAGACAATGAATGTATTGCGAATTATGGTTGAGTAAAGACTTGTGAAATAAAACATAATTAACTGTAAAGTACAGCACATACAGCTCATGTTGCCAACTGGTATTACACTGGTTGGAAATGGCTGCAGGAGGGGACAGTTGGAACTAAACTGGTTGCAAATGGTTGCTGCTGGGGACAATTGTCATTTGCCTATGACATGCCTGTGTAAAATGGACGAGTTTGCGAGTTTTTAGAGACTGGTATACTTCTGGTATTAAGCTAGCCACTTTTTCTGCCGGGTAAATAAGAGATGTTCATGAAGAGAGGCTCTCTTTGGTTCTCTATCTCTCTCTGACAATCAATGAAGCATTACTTCGGCAAGCATTTGACGTGAATTGCCGACAGTGTTCGGCCCCTGGGGGCTATGGGTGAACAATGCTGAATTAAATTATTTGTGCTGCTTTGTGTGGCTCCAACAGACCGCTTCATAAAAATAGATCTTAAAGTGCTGGGCCGAAATGGATTCTCTTCATAAAGTATCAACTCGCTTGAAATCTTCACATATTTTTGAAAATATTTAAAAAGTATATTGGCAAATAAACCTTAAAAGTATAACCCTAAAATTGAAACATGTTTTCCTAAAATCTTTCTAAAATTCTGTGCGAACTTTTGCAGTTGGGTGAAAACAATTAAACTCTGTTTTAGGTAAGAATATTTCTGAAATTTAGTAAAATTCTTTAGAAAGTCGCCCTGAAATATAGAAAAATATAAACAGGCACCGCTTGTAAGTGTCAAGTTCGAATTCCCTGCTTTCGGAATATATAAGAGGCAGCTGAGCGGCATTTGACAGCGTTTTTTCTGTGACTCACTCACGGCTTGCCTTTCGTGTTGAAGTTTCCCCGAGGTGTCGAGTTCAAGTCCCAGACAAAGTTAGAAAGTAGATTAATGATTACCAATTTTAATGTGATTTTCAGAAAGAAGACTATAGAGAACCAACAGAAAGAAAATATGCGATAAAAATGATATATAAATGGGTAATACGAGTCTTAGTGTAGTCTTTCGCTTCTGTCTCTACTCCTTACACTCCCTTTCCTATCTAATAGTTAGAAAATATGATTTATCCAAAAAATCTGGAAGTGTTTTTCTAAAATCTACAAAATGCTAGCTCTTAGCAAATATTTTTCTTAATTTGAGAAAGTCTCAGTTCTGTCATATGAAATAATTTTTCTAAAATATATGTTGAGTCGACTTTGACCCCTTTTTTAGGGCGAATTTCTAATTTTAAGGGCAATTTCGGTTGTTTGTTTTTTTTTTTGTTGGAGTCTACCACTAATCAACTGCTGAAGGTGTACTTGGTTATGCAGCTTTGATCTGGAAAAGAAAACCATAATTTTTGATCCACCACCCCACTGTGCCGCCTTGTTGCCATCAACGTTGTCTCCAACGAAGTCTTTGCCACTGTTTGCATTTAATTTCAAGTTTTTTCGCCCTTGATTTATGTATTTTGTCTGACTTTGCTTTGGCTGCTGAAAAATTTTACATATTTATTTTGTATCGATGCCCATGTGGGTGTAGGACGAATCTGCTTTTTGTAGGCTTTCGATTCGCGCGTTTTGTCACGTCGTTCGGCGTTGCTCCAGAAGCCCTGGCACAGAAGCTGTGCGTGCAAATGCTGCGTGTTATATTTGTAATTCTAATGTCTTTAAAGTGTTTCAAGTGATTTGCATATGCATATGTATGTAAGTGGATGAATATTTAGCTGGCAGCGAGCAAGGTTTGACCTTAGACAAATCCAGAGCAACCGGCAGCTGGGTTCACTTTTCCCACACGGAATTGCGATTGTTTAGTAAATTAAAGTGGTGGCGCGCCTGTTTCGTGTTTGATAGTTTCAAGCGATTTCCCAATGCTGGTTGATACCGTTGGTGGCAAAGTGAACTGATTTCTGTTTTCCATCATTATTTATGCTTGAGCGAAGTTAAGACTGCATATTAGGCAATGGCTAATGCCTTAGTTATTGAATTGTATTCAAAATGTCTGCACAATTCAATAAGGAATATTGTTTCAGTCGCATATCTGCGCCAATTAAAAACAATTGAGTTGAGTGATTCCATGCAGAACTGTTTTTGGTTCGATTTGACAATAATCGGTTTTATGCATTAAAAATTCCACAATAATCTCTTAACGGATGACACAACATGGGAAGTCAAATGAAAATCCATCATTATTATTTTAATTAATTAACAAATCAATTTGGCATGACAAGCAGCTTTAATGGCAAACAAAAATTTTAATTAATTTCAATATGTTGAAGTAATTGAGGGAAATGCAGATTCATTTATTTTCTGAACTTTCTCCATTTATTTGTTGGGTGAGGTTAGTTAAGGTTAAGGCCAGTTAGATTACTTACTTAACCTATACTCTTTTGCTAATACTTTGTGGCTGTTGATCAAGCAGATGAAGTCAGTCATGTTCGCACTGATGATAATGTAGGAAAGAAAAGGAAAACCAAATCAGTTCAAATGCTGGTCTTAATCTTTTTTGGATATGATAGGAGAGACAGAGAGAGAATGGTTTTGGTTCTAGTCTCAGTTTAAAACGACAACGACTTTCAACAGTAAAAAACAGTGAGTACGCCTTCCCTTCATGGGAGTAGCAGTAGCCGTACAATAGTTTTATTTATTTTGACTTATTGTTGGTTTGGCTTTGCTGATTTTTGGCTGAAAATTTGTAATTATTTAAAAAGTTTCCTGCAATCGCTTCCCTTATGAATAATGCGAGGCCAGCCCAGTTGCTACCTCTCATCAGCGCACTACTTTCTCTTGTCGATAGTCTACCATTTCCCAAAGTATTGTTTTCATTATCCTAAAGTTTCTGCATATTACTTAATTTTCATTAAATAGGTGAAGTATAATCGTGGCATAATAAATGCTGAACCGAACCCAAGACCCCAAAATCGATGCTGTTCGGTTAGGTTGATTTCACAGACAAGTTTTTAAGCCAAAAATGTCTGCAAAATTGGGAAATTGTCTAAGAAAACTGAGCTTAACTTAGAGTACAGCAATCTGTAGGGCTAAAGTCGGTTGCCAGTGATTCGACATAAACATGGCTTAGACTAGATTTACACGGTGCAGCAAACTTCATGAAGCTCTCTTAACAGGCGGAATATTTAAGGCAAAATTAATACGTTTTATAAAGGAAAGGTTTAGAATGTCAACTGATTCTCTCACCTATTAAGAGAACTCCATGAAGTTTGCTTCACCGTGTAAGTCCTGTCTTAGTCCATGCAATGCTTTATGATGCCTGCATCTTTCTGGGAGGTTGCACATGAGTTTTACTGATTTCTAAACATTCTTCAGTTGGTGGTGCTTGCTCCTGCACCTGGTTTTCTTGCATTTTTAAGAGGCAGGCACCTAAGTGCCGTCTGTGCAAAGTGCTTATGATAGTCCCTAAACGGTAGCGGTTTAAGTATTACATTTACATACTCCTACTTCAAGAATAATAGCTAAAAGTCCAAACTTTTTAATAGGAATGCATATTGCTATAATACTTAGGGTGATCCACTGAACCGAGGCGAATTTGCGGTTTGGTTTCATTTCAAAACTAAGCTTTAAGCTGCACCAGTTTCTAAAATGCTCCATGAACCAATGCACCGAATCAGTCTTTATTACCTGGTCTTTAGTGATCACCAACACCAACGGCTGCTCCGAATTGCTTCGTCTCTAACCTTTTAGTAAGATGGATATGTTGCGTCAGTCTAGTGAGAAGGCCGCGCTCGGCTTTGCTTAAATTTGTTCAGTCTTTGCTGCGTGCAGAGCTGAGTGAAAAATGTGTGCTTTTATACCAGGCAACTTTGGTAGCCCTGAGTATAATGAATGTGAGCCAAAAAGAAAAGCTTGAGCAGGGAGGCGAAACGCCGTATTGATTCATTTGCCTAATCGTAGAGCTGTTCTCTTCGCTCACTCACGCCACACCAGGAACCTGAGGAACCAGAAGGATCTGAGGGTAGTACATACTTTTAGAACTTTACTCTTCGGTACTTTTTCGAAGTCTTAAACAGGAAAGAGGTGGGACAGGTTCGATCCGGCTCGGATTCTTTCAAAATGATTATAGCAACACTGACACAAAAATGGGATATTTCGCGTATCCATTTGGACTGGATACGTCTTAGATATCCTTTTAATCATACAACGGAGGTGAAAATCATTCAAAGGATAAAATATATGATTATTATTTGGATGGTTTTCCGCACCGTTGGATGCTTAAAAGGATACTAGAAAATATGGATATTTTGATCTTCCGTTTCTATGTACAAGTTCATTCATTCATTGAAAGACCAATTCGCAGTCAGCTTACTCCCCCGAGATTTTCAGTATAATTTCTGATTTCCTACATTTCCCAAACACAAGCAACTTCCAGTTAGTTTACAATCGGCTCACAAGAAGCCAATGATTTGATTCTTGATTGCCCGGCCAAGTCATTAAATTTATTCAAAAACTTGTTTGCCGCCAAAGTACAGATTGCTATCACTTACAGTGTTCGGCTGGGGAAAAGCCAACTACTTCTTACATAATTGAATTTCGCTTAGTTAATTGCAGGCAAATTGTGTTTTCATAATTTATCAATTGTTGCCAGGGCCCAACTTCATTGTGTTGTCAGAGTAAATGAAGCCAGCTGGAAAGGAACGAGTTTATCTCATGTCAAACATACTTAAGCCCAGGCACACGACACACACACACACACACACACTGCCTGTTAACCTTTATTGGCCTTTAAAGTCATGGATACACAAGCGGCCAGCTAGAAATTTCCAATTGAATTGGAAATGTGTATTAACATGGCCAGCCATAAAGGACAATTGGCTTGGGCGGAGGACAATCCAGTCGCCCGGTGGCCAAATGTGATTTTGCATTAAGCACAGAAAGCGAATGCGTTTGCTGAAGTCTGCAAGGAGCTGCTCGATTAATGCCAGCCACGCTTAATTGGCTCTCTGTGTTGCGATTTCACCTGAATTGCTGTTGTCGCAGGTTTCGCTTGTTAGTCATCAGCTGGGAGGAGGCGGAGGGGCGCATCCCCAGTATGAAACAAAACCGAAAAAATAGCACACGACGAGCATTTGCATTTAGATTGAATTCGCATGGCGTTTGCTCTTCCTTTTTTCGGTTTTGGACTTCGGTTTGCTCACTCGCTGGCTGAGTGATGCAAGCCAAGGAAATCAAAATCTCACACACACACACAGCTAGCTGGGGCGCCCAATGCCAAACCGCCGTCGATGATGGAAAACCAAAAAAGAATCGAAAGCCATTGGAAAATTGTTTGCTTGGCACTTGAAAGCGGCGCCCCCGCCAGCGCTCAGCAGAGATTTCTCCGTGTGGCAAATCTTAATTAAATGCATAATTCGTATTTATTATTCAAATGTTTTTGATTTATGCAAAGCGCGTCGTCGTCATTCATAAATATTAATTAGAAATTGTTTGCCGGCCCGTGAGAGCAGGCTACGGTTTTGTTGTTTTTTTTTGGGGGATATCTCTGTTTGTGTGGGAAATTGGCATGCTGACAATTTAAAAACTGAGAACCCACTATTATGTGTGGTCGCAATTAGCGGGAGAGGGACGGACTCCGGCCTCAGCTCGGCTGCCGACTGCTTGTATCCCTTTTGAATAAATTAATGTCAAAAGTGCTTTGGCTTTTGATTTTGATTGATGATTGTGCGCCTGTGTGAGCAGCACTACCTTTAAAGGCCAAACAACAAGGCCCCGGCAGGCAGCCTCCACCCAGCACAGGCACTTGGAAGAGCTTTGGCCCGAACCGCTGCCTCAGCCGCAGATGAAGTGGGTGCTGCCCTGCCTTGCGAGTGTGCATAGATATGACGCATAAATAACCAGGCTTCCGCTTCCGCTGTGTGCCCTGCCTTTGGCTTTGTGCACGTCTGCAGCTGCAGCTTGTGAATGCGCCTGCATCATGCTGGCTGCCACGTTGACAAAAGCCAATCCGCAGTCAATGACAGGCTGGGATCTCGGCGTCAGCATCAGCATCAGCCTCCGCCTCAGCATCGTCGTCTTCATGTGTGCCAAACGCATGTGCGTGGTCGCATTAAAGCGACTCAGGCAGGGCTGAAGCACATCAATCAGCCTGCCTTTGAGGCAGCAAAATGCTTTCGCCTTTGTCTTTGCCAACCGGCCGGGGCGTGGCCGTGTAATCAATTACGTGGCTTCATTAATCATGCAAATACCAACCAGCCAGCTGGCTATTGATTTTGCCTATCAGCCGACGTCAAAGCCACGGCGACACGTTGCTGGAAATTAATAAATTCTGCACCCAGCGAAAGCCACAAAGGACAAGACAATCGTCAGACAGTCAGTCACTCCGCCTTATCTAGCAGGCATCCATTGTTGTCGTTTCTCGAGGAGAACATATTTGCATAATTTTCTACGCCGCCGTCTATGGGACACGGGACACATTGAAGGTTAATTTGTTCCGCAAACAAACTTCTCGACGGCGCACAAAAAAGTATGCTAATGTTTTTCCGAGTTTCAATTTGTGAACAAAACTCGTGCGAGTCGCATTTTATTATTTGCAAAATTATTGAAGCTCTCGTTATGAAGTTCGCCCCGGCGTATGCATAAGCGTATTAAGCGCACTCAGCCATATGTACGTACGTACAATACAGGCCCACATACCGACACACACACACACACTCGCACGCGCTTCAGCCGGATTGTGGCTGGGCTACAGAAAAGAGGCTACATTTAAAATGAAATGCCTCTCGAATTTGCTTGTTAAATAAAATTTTATGCAAATGATTGAATGAACGAATGGCAAAGTGTGCTCAAGTAAACGGTTGTGGAAATTGATTTTATTTTGGTTAACTCCGGCTGGGCGTGAAAAACTATTGTGAATTTATTGAATTCAGCTAGAGTGGTGTTGAAACAGATGCAATACACATTGGCAATCGACATCGTTAACTGTGGGGGTTGAAATGTGTTGCACTTTCAGGGCAGGTGACTGATGGTCTGACCGAAGAAAATATAAAAGATGATAATAATTATCCCAGTAAATTGTAAACTAAAAAACTACAACGAATTTACAGTTTTCTACTTGTTTTGACAGGTATTTTTCCTCCTTATGTAGCTTTCCACATGCCACATTTAGGGCATAGACCTCACACAGAATAAATAGCTATATTTACACTATTTACACAAGGTAATAAGGGGCGGAGGTTAGTTTGGAAAGAGAGGGAGGGCAAAGTCTTTATACTGAAAAACGATAAACTTAACTTGAACAGAATTCGAAAGTGCCGGCATCTTAGCCCATACAACTATCAAGCAGACGCGCGGCATTCCCGCAAATCACAAAAAACTGAAGAGAAAAGAATTTTCTACATGTAGCATTCTTGTACTTCTTAATCTTTCTAGTGAAAATCCACTTGTCATGTGTGAAGAGCACCTTTCTAAATGAAAACAAGTTAGAGAGACGGCCAAGTCAGATTGAAATATACCAACAAAAGTATATACTTAGTTTAAATTTGAATGCTACAGTTGTAGCAGAAAGCAGCGCTGCTGCAGCGAACATTCTTTCTCATAACTCGACACCCGCTCGTTCGATAAATAATTTTGATAACTAAATTTATGCAAAAGGTGTCATACCTCTATAAAACTGTTTGAGATAAGTTGTTTTTTACAAGTTGAGTGAGATTATAGGGGGCGTGGCAATAATTAATAAAATAATCTTGTTCTGTCAGCACTTAAAATACGTTTTTTTTACCATACTTACCAACTTAATCTGATCTGTGTACCCCCAAGGGTAGAGTATAAACACAGCTATTCTGTATTCTGCACGTATCCAAAGGTTAATGTAGTACCTTATCGCTTTGCAAATAAGTGCTACAGTAAGTACCCACGATTGGGTACCGATAGTAAATAGTACCCATTTGGTACAGCAACTTCATTCACAAAGCATTCGACGCATGCAACGACTGTCCGCCTGTCTTACCTATAGGTAGATGAAGTTATGTCGAAGGTTCTTCATGCTGCACGAATATTGATGCATTGTCTTTAGGTACCTACAGAGATACTTACAATGTTACTGGAAGGAGGTACTTGCGGTACAACCAACTAAAGGTACTGACTGGTGTTTCAAAATATCTAATGAAAACGTGTTTGCTTTGAAATCTTGCACACCCGGTCACCTTCACCTGCAGTTGGCGAGAGCTTTGGAGTAACTAGCCTTGAAAAAGCTTCTTGAACTTTGCCTTCGGACTTGGAGTTTTACTTTAGGTCCCTTTCTCGTGTGAGATAATTAGAGTTTTCAGAGGAGCACTGAAAACACTCTTATATTTATCATATCTACTTTAAATGGAGTTTGCTTGTGTGTCTGAGGTGTGGAGACATCACTTACGCCCTTATTTTCGCTTTTAAGCTGAGCACAAATGCGGAAATTCCAAATAAAATCATGATTACTTATTGCTATGCAGGCATATTCATAAGCCCTTCGTATCGCCATACAAAACACCATTGACAAATTGCGAACCAAGTTAAAAAGACCTCACACTCAGTGAAAAGTGCCTTCTGGATGTAACAAAAACGTGTATTTTCTTTCTTAATTGTAGGTTAAGTCCATTTCTTTTCTTAGTCCGAAACCGCGGCCTCATTTAAAGTAATTGTCAAGAAACATTTTCTGAGTTTTTAAAGCATTGCATACTTTTCAGAGCAATGCCGGCTCGCCAAATGTTGATATGCTTACATTACTGTTAACCCTCTGTAAATTACTGTTAACCCTCTGTAAATTAACATAATTATAGTAAATAAACATTAATTCCACTAAGTAAAGGGTATTTCTAAGTCGAGCAGGGCTGACTTTAACTTATGGTCTCTTTTTAGTTTACCTTGCCGTTTCCCTTTTAAATGTTTTTCACATTTGTAGTATTGAACGAGTTTGTTTCAGATTTGAAATGAATGTTAACACATTTACTCAATGGATCACAATTAGGGTTGTGAAAATATGTAAAAAATATCGTATCGATCATTATCATTTTTTAAAAATATCATCAGGTTTTTGCAATATTTATCACTAAAATATATCGATATATCTGATATTTTTGATATTTTTATATTTCAGTATATAAAAATCAGAAACCCCCCAAAATAACATTAACTTTAAATGCATTATAATTATTTTGAGCTTTTTATTAATTAAAAATAAAACAATAAACTTTTTTCCATTAAAGAACAGAGATCTTAAGGTTGAATAGTTTAAGTAAGAATACAAGAAAAAACTTAAAAGACTTCATTTAATTTTTTAAACAATGAATAAGTTCAATTTTCTAGAAAAATACCATATATTGGTAACATGATTTTACCTCCAAAATTGTTTACAAAGCAACGAAATTCGCGGAAAGAACACACACATACAAATGCATAAGAATAAAAAGGCTTCCCAGTCGGACTTTTTATCATGAAAAATGTACTTTCTCATGCTTACTTTTCACGTAACAAGGCATGACAAAACCTGAGCCTTGGGGTTTTAACCGTTACCGTTTAAGTGACGTCTTCAGCCTTCGGGTTCTTTACTTTCTTAGTACTCCAGATGTACTTACTTTATATATCGTAGGTGGGAAGACATGAGACGTTCGCTGACAAACCCCTGAGTTTTTCATGTTTTCGAATGAAATTTCAGACATTTAGCCTTACAAATACCTGAGAAAATAACGTGTGAGTTTTTCATGATATGTTAAGGGATAATATAATATCATGCAAAAAAAGTCATGTAGAGACTATTTACGTGAAATATCATGCCACCGGGTGTACTGATTCTTCTCAACGCGCACACACACACACTGTCAAAAAACTGCGCGGGAAAATTCTCAAGACTTTTTGGCATTACATTTTTTCTTACCTTAACACATGTTGAATACGCTTGCGCCGGGTGCTTGTTCCTCAAATGTGACAGGAGATTAGTGGTGTTGCCACTTGACTTAATTACTTTTGCACAAAGGCTGCAGGTGGCATTATGTGCGTTTATGTTTGTGTAAAAGCTCCTTGCCGCGCTCATCTTCTCTTTTTAAGATTTCAAAGTGTAGTGTGACCAACCACAATATCAAAAAATATATTTCCAAATAATATCGATATGCGATATATTAGGAAAAAAAATATTTCGATATAAATATTTATTTTTTTGTAAAAAATATCGATATATTGATATTTTGATATATTATCAACAAGCCTAATCACAATGGATTATTTGCTGGACCTCAGCGCTCTTACTTGATTCTTAAGGTTATGTTCAACATTTTGGAACTTTTTTTCTTTCTATTTAGCATTCTCCAATCTATTGGAGCGCAATCACTAGTCGCCTCCGTTTTGGTTCTCATTTCTTGTGTGCTTTAGCGCTAAATATTTTAAAAGCCTTAAAGCGCTTAATCCTTGCGGCTAGTCTTACACTTGTGTCCTGTTTTTTTTTTGGTTTCCTGTTGCGCTTGCTTTGCATTTTGTTACCTTTTCTGGTTGCTTTTCGGCTGTGGCTTATCTGAGGAGACGCTCTTTTAAAGCGCCTTAAAAATGCAAATTTACGTTGACGTCCTCCTTTTGGCAGGGAAATGGCTGAGGGTTAAATTAAGTGGGCAACGCTAATTATGAGCAGCCCCGCAAGTGGCTTGGAGAGGCCCAACTTATCTGCCAGAAGTTGGTGCCCGCACAACACGATTCCGCTCAAGCCGTTGAGTGTGGCGTTTTACGACTTGTTAATCTCCAGACACTAAATTCCCAATGATGTGAGAGGCAGTCAAGTCAAAGTCAACCCGAAGACAGTTGTCATAAATACACGCACACCCACTCGCTCCGTACACATACTTATGTATGTAGATTCTTGGGGCTAATGCGATTTTTGTAAATTGACAGCTACGTGACAGTGCTTACGACTTTAATGACAAGAACAACATGCGCCCCACAACAGAGGCAAAAGCGCAAAGGGGGCAACACAGCCTCACTGATGACAAGTGGCAATATTTTTCGGAATTTTCGGGGAAAGAAAAGCGAAAGCCGCTTCCCACAGAGATCAGCTCAAGGCTCGGCGCGCAGCTCATAAAACGGGGAAAAGATGGGGCGAGGCGATGCGGGAACCACAACATGTGTGCCTCACATGCAATTTTCGGTTAAGCAGCCCAATCAGCATCTGACATTTGACATTCTGCTGTGGGTTTTGCCAAGACAAATCGTGGCTGCTGCAGCTGAAGCTGAGTTGGCAAGTGCAACCCTCTCTAAGAAAGAAGACAAAGAATAATGATAAATTGAAAACTCATAAATTATGTCAAATTTGAAGAGAAAGTCCCCGTTCGCTTCCCCCATCCGGCCTGGCCCGATGGTGTTCGCTGTCTGTGCCGTCCGGCCAGTCTGCGTCAACTTCAAGCTCGTTGCTCATTTTGTCAGTTAAGTGGAAATATTCCTGACATTTATTAACATTTTTTCCCCCGAGTGGCGGGCAACAATTAAATATTCTCGACTCTGACAATTTCGGCATTTTTTGTAATAATTTTGAAACCTCTCGTAGGTAGCTAAACTAAACATAAATCATTTCTCCAATTCAATTTTCTGCGGCAGAGATGAAGGCAGCTTAATGCATTGCTGGTGATTCCAAAAAAAAAGATGTAAAAAGAGAACTAAACTGACCAGGGACTGCCATAACTCAATGTCAATTGGAGCAACAAAACAGATTGTGGCTAAGAAACCGCAGGGCAGCCGATGCAAAGCCAGATGAACAACGTGTAGCTATGCGAGCGCCCAAATTGGAATCGATATTTACTTGGTATTTTGAAATGACGCTTTGGGGGCAGGCACATGCACAAGTATATGAACAGTGATGCACAAAAGTATTGGGATTGTAATGCGTTGCGCTTAATGAACAGTTGCGGAACTGAACCGAACCGAAACTGAACCGTTAGCTGCCTTCGAAATTGCTTAGCAGAACCAAAAACCCCAGAGAAAAATGTTCAAGTTGGGTTCACTTCAAGTGGCAATGCCGAGTCCTAAGATACAATACCTATAATTTTGTTTTATTTTATCGGCTTCCCTAAGCTAAGATTAATCCGATTCTCCGTTTAATTAAGATTCCAACTGATCTAGAGCAATGCCGATTGGTTGTAGTGCCTCAAAAGCGGACTGTGCTTTTTATATGCCTGTCATCAGACTACGTTTCTAGTTGAAAGTTGTCAATTGGTTTGTGTGAATCTCCTTTGCTCTATTGGACGGTAGTCTGAATATACTGTTGTGCCACTTCAGTTTGATCATAGTTTATTACATCAGTAATCCCAAATATCCTTGAAGCTCTTGACCCGAAGGCAAACAATCCAATCGATTAATTGATAAACTTAAAAGTGAATTCTGTTTGGACGAAGCCCATTTCGAAGCTATTGAAATGTTTTCCATGAATTTCACTTTCACCACATGTGTGAAAACACGAAAACAAAAACGTCCCTTCATAAAACACTAAGATAATATAAAACCAAAGAAGCACTGCACCGAACCGAAACGGCGGTTCAGTTAGCTTCAAAAACCAGTTTAAGAACCAAACCGCCGGTTGTAAAACTGTGTGACTAATGAACCGCATCAGAGCTTATATCCGAGCGGTTTACATGTAAAAAATGGGAGCCGTAACAAGAGAGTCCTGAATATACCAGAGGTGGGTTTGGTTTGAGAGATTTTTTACCGGTTCTGTTTCTGTTTCGAATTTTTTGAACGATTTTTAATATGAACTGAAGTTATGTTGTTATCAATCCTGTTCCAGTTTCCGATTTCGATCAAATCATGCTTAATCGGAATTGATAGCTGTTTCCGTTTCAAATGTTCTTCTTGGAGTCATTCTTTTCATTATATTTTCATTCATAAGATGCGCAGAGTATATTAAGATCGTGCAAACGAATGTAACAGCCAGAAGGAAGTGTGTCTGTCCGTTCAGATCTCAGAAGCAGATATACTTGTAGGCAGATCGAACTTATTTTGTTTACCCTTTAAATTGTTCAGTTGTAACTGTCATAGGAAGGTTTAACCTCAGAAGTAGTCTTATTGAGCAGAACTTGTTTATTTTCCAATGGAAATGTCCCTCAAATTAGTTACAAACACGTGCAGCAAGGGTATGCGAACATCTTTTGGTATTTATTCTAAATTGATGTCCTTTTGCCAAAATTACACAGTGCATATTAAGCTTGTGCAACAGCCGGAAGCAATCATTTCCGACCCCCCCATCTATCTATCCTTATGAACCCACAGATCTTAGAGACTGTAAGAGAAAGAGGTTTGACATGTATTAGACATAGACTTCTTACATTTGCAGGCAAATCAGGCTTATTGATACATGGTTCGTACATTTTACAGGATTATTTTTCGAACCGCCTCAACATCGCTCTTGAAGCTGGGCAGCACTCACCTCCCATAGCAGTTCTTGTGGCGTCCAAGGAAGGAGGGGAGGGCTTCATAAAAACTGTTTTCAAAGTTGTAATCTAAATAACTTGAAAGCGATAAGCTTCAAGTATAAAGTGCGGCTAATTTGTATGCTTATTAATTAGCAATAATTTCGTATTTACCATTTTCCAGTCGGTTGAGTTTCATCCATTTATCGAAAAAGCTCAAGTTTATAATCCGTCTTGTGTTATTTGGCCGTTGCCTAGTGGTGTAATTGTTGCGCATACATTTGTCTGTGACTGTTTATCAAGCTCGACTTGCTTCATACCTACGTACAGACAAAAATACATACAAATTTGTGTTAGTCCGCTTCTGTGTTCTATGTCTTGTGTTTTGTTTTCATCCTGAAAGATATTCTATTATGTAAAATATGCTCAGATTCAAAGTGAGATATAACAAACTGCTTGCAACTTGACAATCGCACACACACACATACCTACTATATATATATATACGGTGTAGAATTTGTGGTCTATGCTAATTTTGATTTATTTAAATATTATTTTATTTTGTTGCCCAGTGAACTGATGGGCTCTCCCACTCTCTGTCTCATTCACAATGTCTGCTTCAATTTGAATGCCTATTTGCATAGCATTTTTGAAGTGTTGGCATTGGGTCTGTCTGCTGAAGGACATGTATTTTAATGTGTTTTAAACAGTTTTTAATTTAGCAAGGGACCCTTTTCAAATCAAAGAGAGAATTCCCGACCCCCAAATGCAATATGCCAGAGGCATACCTTTGGAGCAGATCTGGGGAACTCAGCCTCTACAGCTGGAATTTTTCTGCATTTACATTTGTACATTCTGAAGAATTCCCTGGCAGTGGCCCGCCCTGACGTTTGTCTGTCTAAAATTATACCAGACAGCGTCGACTTATGTAGTTTTTGTACCGCCACGTGGCCACGTTTTGCTGCAACGTCAATCCAAAGAACTCGAAATAATGTAACAACTCAAGCATGTTGGTCACAAAATTTGCTGCTGGAATGGCCAGGAAGTGTTAAAGTGCTTCTCCAAACTGGTCAAATGCCTTGGAGTAACATTTTAAAGGTGTTTTTTTTTATAAATTGTTAAATTGTTGAGTGTACACTTGGGAGCGAGTGACTGCATAACAAAATGGACTTATTTTCATTTGTTGGTCGTAAGCGCTAATTGTTGGCATTTTTGCTTTTAATTTGTTTGTTTGTACATTTGCAATATTTTACTTTTTGTATACTCGTGTTAGAGTCAGAATACTGCAGCGTCGGACTGAAGCACGCATTAAATGTCAAAGTATAATTGTGCATAGTTGAAGTCAGCATTTTATGCTGCCTGGAGTCCATCTTGATGACTGGCAGAAAAATATCTTTGTACATACTCAGAGTCACACGAATAAGCCATAAGTTGACGTTAATAGAAAAGTTGTAGACAAACAATGGAACTCAAAATGTTCAATTTTAACCTTCGAATTGTATACAAATATGGTTGAGATTAGATCTGGGCGCGTGACATGGTCACGAACGATTCACGAAAGAAAAATCTCCGTTCGCACGATTCACGCAAGTAATTTTTAAGAGATTTGCGTCACTCACGAATCATGCACGATGAGCTTATTTCGTTACAGCTTAGTGTGCCCGTATCATTTTGTCAGTTAAATACCATAAAGCAATATGCATTTTTTCTAGTGATGATACTTGTAAGCGAAATATAAATTTATACAAATTTCTTGAATACTGCATTTACGATGATCCGATCTCGGTTGTTCACGCACGAAACTCTTTGTTTGCTTACGTTCATGTCGTGACACAGCGTGACACTGTCAAATTTACGTCACGGGTGTATAAATTCAGATATGCTTCTGGATCTCATCCGGATTCGAATGCAATTACCGGATTTGCTTCAATTGATATGCAGACACATTCTCAACTTCACTTCCACTGCTCACACATACCAATGTCATAGTATGATTTTGTATTCTTCCGGCCCCTACTCTATAGTAATGTCGATATACCCGTATTCGTCTGTCCGTGCGCCTGTCTATCTATAGTTTCCAGAGATGATAAGAGATCGAGGCTCGACATGAATGGGGCAGTTTATTTCCAATCGCCATTTCTGCCACAATTTAATGATCGATGGTTCGTACCTTTTTGATTGTCGTTCCGCCGAATTTTTGTTGAAGAAAGGATGGACGGTAGTCGAGCTATGAGCAATAGAGTGTTCGCTGCTGCAGCGCTGCTACTGATTTAGCCTCAAAGTTCACATAGAGCATCCCCTTTGGTGGTACAGAATATACTCTGCAGATATTGTTTGATGCAAATGTTGCCTTAGGTGATCCTTCCGTCGTTTTTCCAGCCAGTATTCGTAAATGACAGCAGTAATGGTTTGTCTACCAGGGCTGCAGTTGTGTCTGGCTTATCCCTGTACACCAGAGACTTCACAAAGCCTAGTAGTAGTCTAGTTGGGTCAAATTACATGATCTTGGCGGCCAATGGACTTTCGACCAATAAAACGTGAGATTAATTGCTCACCAAACTCGCCTCTTAATTGGTCCCAGGTTAGGCTTGCCATGTGTCAGTTGGCACCGTCTTGTGGAAACCACATGTCAACCAAGTCCAATTCATCCATTGTGGACGACAAACAAGAAAGAAAGTCGGTCTAGTCCGACTATAACATACTCTGTACCAACGAAATTATAAGCTCAACATAAATTTAGATGCTGGAGCAGCAGCTAAAAGCAGCGCTGCTACTGTGCTGCAGCAGCAAACAGTCTTTTGCTCATAACTCGACCACCGTTCATCCAATCTTCACCATTCCTTTGGCTGATTACTAAATATGTCTAGAAAGTACGAAGCATTTATCTTTAAAACTGTGGGAGATATCAAGTTCTTTCCAAATTTCGGAGGCGCGAGGGGGCGTGGCCAAAATTTAAAATGAACTTGATCTGCCTGCAAGTATAAGAAGTTTTTGTTCCATACACTTCACACCTCTACCAACTCTGAGATCTGTGCGTTCATACGGACTTGGCTATTTCGACTCGGCTGTTGATGCTAATCAAGAATATATATACTTTATGGAGTTGCTTCCGTATGGCTGCTACATACTTTTGCACAAACTTATAATGCTCTTATTATACCACGACATTCGGGGTTCTTCTTAGTCCCGATTTCTTATCTTCTAAATGTCTGTTTTATGTCCGATAAGCTTTCAATGTACTCCGATTTTTGTTAGCTTATTTGGCAGATAGCTCCATGAAGAGGATGAGACATCGGCCCTTAGTCTCTCACACAAGGTACATAGAAGTAGGCTGTTCATTATTTAATAGAAACAAAGTTGTTAAAACATGAAACGTCGGATGCATTTTAGATTTTTTTTTTATTTATTTTTAGTTTTTAATTTTTTTTTTTTGCCTTTTAGAGAAAACAGCTTAGGACATTAAAAATTTACTTTATGTTTCACGTAAAATTATTTGTCTCTCTATTTTTTATGCTAGAGGCAACCGTTTGGGCGTTTCATTTTTTTTCAGACAACACTTCCAACGAGAAGGTACATAGAAATCAACTCGATTTGGGTAATTTGGTGCATTCTGGTGCTCTGTGTGTGCGTGAGCAGCTGTCATTCACAGTCGGCAAGCAAACCCACTCGCTTGGAGCCAGAGTTCTCTTTGCCTCCTGTCCAATGTCCTGACAGCTTCATATAAATAAAACAAATGAACAAATACGACGGCTGCTGTGGCTGTTGTTGCTTCTTCTGACTGCGGTTGCCACCAAAATTTGACAACATCCGCTTGCCGGCAAAGCTCACAGGTGACAGGCAGCTTTCATGTGCGGTCCCTGCCCAGCCGGTTGCCTTTATCGCATTTTCATACTGTCGGTTTTGTCTCAAAGCAGAATTGCGTGTAATATTAATATCTCCGCATTTGTCAGCGACAAAAGTTTCTGCAATTAAATTAACAGCTGCTGCAATTAAATTAAGCGCTTTTAATTTCGGAAATATTTACACATGCAGGCAAAGACCGAGCCCGAATCCTTTCGACGAGCTTCAAAGCCCAAATTTGAATTTAAATTGAAGTTAGTTTGGCATTCAGCCGCACAAGTCGGCCTTTGAACGCCTTCTAATCCTTCAATTAATAATCTTCAGCGCTTAACTTTTTGCCGGCCCAACAACAACAGCAACAACGTGCTAAATGCGGCCCCAAGTTTTTTCCTCTGTCCTTTTCCCAGAGCGAACCCTTTTCGTGGTTGGAATTTTTTCTTGCCAACGCACAATTATTTAACGCTTGCCCCGCCGGGGCCCGCCCGCCGTTCCGTTTTTTCGTACTTTGCATTAAATGTCTAATTTATCAAGTTTTCTTGTTTCGGGGGGCTTTAAAACTAAGCGCCTGACTTGGCTTCGGAAATAATTAAATTTTCCCCTTGCGGGAGGCGAGCGGATGTGGTCAGATACTCCGCCTCGAGATTCTGCCTGTCACCTGCTTGGCTAAGGTAAACAAAGACCTGACAAGGCTTACACGACATATCATTTTCCCCATCATCCCCTGGACACGGCTTGTTTATCTTTCATTAGTTATTCCCTTATCGGGCGCATCACACCACATAGGCAATTAATTTTGTGTGCCCGAAGCCTGCGTGAAAGTGATTTTTATTGTGGCCAAGTCAAAAGAAGTGAGAAAAAAAAGCCAACTTGCAATTTGTGTTGTTTGTTAATGCGTTGTAAAAACAAAGCGGCAGGAAATCAAATTAAAAGTAAATTGAGAACATTGAACGGAAGGAGAAACACGAGCCAGGTCCCCAGATGTAGCCGAGCCAACAAAGTACAGATAATATATTCCTATTCTTGGCTAATTTCAAAAGCTTTCTCAAAATGCCGAGGAGCGGGAAGCCTGAGTCCCATGAAAAGACAGAGAAAGAAATTTGAGCTTACATTTTTCTTTTGTCTTTGTATTTTTTTTATACTCTGTACCGAAGGTACATAGAGTATTATAAGTTTGTGCAAAAGTATGTAACATCCAGAAGGAAGCATCTCCGACCCCATAAAGTATATATATTCTTGATCAGCATCAACAGCCGAGTCGATATAGCCATGTCCGTCCGTCCGTCTGTCCGTCTGTCCGTCTGTCTGTCTGTCCGTATGAACGCACAGATCTCAGAGATGGTAAGAGATAGAGGTTTGACATGTATGGGACATATGCTTCTTATTTCTGCAGGCAGATCAAGTTTATTTTCAATTTTGGCCACGCCCCCTCCCGCCCCCGCAATTTAGAAAAAACGTCATATTTCCCACAGTTTTAAAGATAGATGGCTTGTTCCTTCTGGACATATTTAGTTATTAGGATAACTTATCGATCCGCCAAAGAAATGAAGAAGATCGGATAACCGGTTTTCGAGTTATGATCAAAAGACAAATTTTCTTGGTACAGAGTATGTTATAGTCGGGCTTGACCGACTTTCTTTCTTGTTGATGTAGGTAGTCATGATTAAGATTCATTAGGTTAAGGGTCGTGGCTCGTGGCTGATTTCGTACATTGCCACGCTTGGAAACAGCACCGCTTAGTTTTTGCCAAATCTGACATTTGCCACTGCACAATCAGCAACGCGCACTTAAGTCGTTATCTGGAGAGACCAAAAATACACCAATGATCCCCATGACCACTTACTGAGTAGTGCCAAATGCCAGATTCGGTAGAAGTAAGCGCTGAATAATATTCCATGAATTTTAGAAATTCGCCCTTATCAATCAAATTGCCGTGTTACTTGGAAAACTTGTCTAATAAACTCAACAAGTTGTCTTCAATTTCCCAATAAGACGTCTTAGAAACTAGTTTAAGAACAACTTGGTGGACAAAGAGGGGTTTAGTTGATAAATAAAGCGCATAATTTTCTTAAAGCTGGGGCAAATTTTAGAGTGAAATTGCAATTTATGTTATTTTATAATCCAAAGACAAATCCAAAGACAATGTACAATCGCACGCAAACCGCCACTATTAAAAGAGGGCGCAAACTGTTAGAGAGCCCTTTGATGAGGGGAAATTAATGTTTAGTCGCCTTGCCTTATGTTAATTAACAGAGCATTAACATTGATGTGAACTTGTCAACAGCTTAGGCAGCGCACAAAAGTATGCAACGCTTTATAATCGTTATAACTCCGCCATAAATTATCCGATACGTATTTAAATACAGATACACTATCGTACACAATACGGACAGACGGATATATACTCTACAAGTAACAGTTGTACAAAATGTAGGTTCAAGAAATAAATTTAAGTTTTAAAAATAATTTTCCAACACCTACACTCTCAATTCAAATCCGAGCGGCAAAGTTTTGAATAGCTTTTTAATGGCTACTTCACTTCACAGCTCACGCCAATAGCTGGTGAAAGTGACCGGATATGTGTGAGTTTTTAAAGAAATAGACTCACACACTACCCGCTGCACCACACCCCGTGGTGCTGAAAGCAAAGCTGCTAATGCGTTGCTACAGCAAACACTATTTTGCTCGTAACTTGAATATCGCTCAACCCATCTGTACCAATCCTATGGCTGATCGATAAATATGTCCAGAAAGTAGGAACCTTCTATCTATATGACTTTCGGAGATATGATATTTTCTCTGAATTGCGGAGGTGAGAAAATTTACTTTATTTGTACCCAAGTGTATGAAGCTAATGTCCCATACGTGTCGAACCTCATCTACATCTGAGACCTTTTGCTTATACCACATGACATGGCTAGATTGTCTCGGTTGTTGTTGCTCATAAAGAATATACATACAGGGTGCGCCATATAAAGTGTCGGTATGGCAACACTGAATAAATATAAAAACAAACAACCGATTGCTATATGTTGATCTTGTTCCTTTAATTTGGTCCTGTACAATTTATTTCGACTACTTTTTGAACACAACATCAATCAAGTGGCCGCCTTTATTGGCCACAACAAAATGTGCCCTTTTTGCGGCATTTTCCATCACTTTTTCGAGCGTCTCAGTCGATAAAGTGGCGATTTCGGCACGAATGTTGCCCTTAAGCTCTTCAATGGTCTGTGGATCGCTGGCGTAAACCTTGATTTTTAAATAGCCCCACAAAAGGAAGTCTGGGGCGGTCAAATCTGGAGATCTGGGTGGCCAGTCAATATCGCCTCTTTTTGATACCGGCCCAAACAGTCACTTTTTGGTCGTGTAAAGGTATTTCATGGATGCGGTGTGGATTTTCCGTGCCCAATATGCGACAATTTTGCTTATTAACACCACCAGAAAGCGTGAAATGGGCCTCATCGGTCATCAAAATTTGTTGAGTTGAGTTAGCACAATTGAACGATTATTTTCGATGAACAGCTTCACTTTTTGGGCACGTTGTTTTGGTGTGAAGCGTTCCATGATCAAAATTGTACTAGATTGATGTTTCCAAAACATGTCTAACAAGTGCAATCGGTTGGTAAATGTCAAAGTTATTCAGTGTTGCCATACAGACACTTTATATGGCGTACCCTGTATATAGAAGAATATACATGTATATACCTTATAAAGTAGAAGCTGCTTCTCACGATGCCCCACTATTTCAATATTTATAAATATTTCTTAATATTATGACATGAAACTTGTGTTAACGGCTTGGGCTTGCCTTATAAGCATTCAGTGCTCACTTTAAGAATGGTTGAATCGGTTTCAAGAACATTATGTGTTCAAAGAGCAAAAATTAATCCTGTAATGTAAGAGAGGCCACCGATCGATCGCCCTTCTAATTGTTCAGAAATGTCTTCTTTCTTAATTTAAAATATTTCTTTGTTGTTTCTTCAGGCACAGCATCTCGAAAACTGAACACGAACGGTTGCATCTTAGCGCATAGGACTATCGAGCACTCGCGTAAGAGAGCAAGAAGTCCCAATTAAGAACGTAACCATTCGAATTATTGCACATAAGCACTCAGCAAGCAAACATATTGTTAAATTAATTATAACATTCGGGACTTTTTCGAGTCCTCGGCTTTAAGAAAATAATCGTAAACCCGAGATCATAGATGATAGTTGTCAGAAAAAAATAGTATCCTACCATCGACTCTTCTTAAGGAGTGGTTTTTAACATCAGATAAAACTCATTTTCGACTCATTTGCGAGTCATTTTCTGATAGCATTCTCTTGTTAATCACCAAGAATCCAGGTGGATTTTGTTAGAAGTGTTTGTTCAGTGGTATAGTAGGCGAGTCGTGGGTTGGAGTCATCGAAAGAACACTTTTACATATTCTATCTACTCTCATAATACTTGAAAATTGCATTGGGGAGCACTTTTGGAATGTAATCCACTCAACTTCTATCCAACTTATCCTTCATTTTGAGATCAACTCAACAACAGTTCTACAAATTGTGTGCTTCTTGCGAATTGAAGAATGAAGACAAAGAGATAGTCTGCCAAGGGGGAGAACGAAAATTGAAATGAAATGAATTCTCATAAATATCTAACGAACGACAGAAATGCATTTGCATTTGCATTTGCCTGTTGGAAGAGCAACACTTGATTTTTAATTAGCCAGGCCAAAAATAAAACGTGGCAGGCATCGCTGATTCTTGACATATTGCCAACAGCTGAGCCGAGCAGCCCAAGTGAAATGGCTGAGGCGTAGCACGTGCCGCTTCATGGAAAATTGCTGGCATTTTCCGTAGCATGCCAACGCCGCCTGGTCGCCTGGCCTCCTGGAGTCATCCCAGAAGCAGGGGGGCGTTCAAGAAGCTCTCTTGGGTTAAAGTTTAAACTATTTTGATATGGCGTGAAAGGCCTTTCAGTTAGCGGCTACTTAAGCGGCAGCCAAAAGTAAACAATTTAATGTGCAAAGTTTTGTTCGGGCTTCTCCCATAACAGCAACAGCAACAGCCACAACAGCAGCAACAACAACAAGCAATCAGGCACCCCCAGAGTACTCAGAGCTGGGAAAAACAAGCCATAGCCAAAGTTTTTGGGGGGCAATCATTAAAATTCATTTCCCATCGACACACACAGGCATACACAAACATGTTATGGATGGCGCCATTTAGTTTGAATATCGATGGCAGCCACATCCTTCGCATAGACAGCTCTATGTACACATGTGGCCCGTGGCCCGTGCCTCCCTCTCCCACGCTGTGTCTCCACAGTTGGCAAGTGCCTTGCAGCGATTTGAATGCGGCAATTCCTTTTGAATTGATCCCAAAAGTGACCTTTGATTTTCGATACGAATTCAGTCATTTTCACATGGCCAAAACCAAAAGTCTCCTGTGACACACACACACACACACGCGCGCGTGTACACTCTCGGAGCTGGCGTAGCCATTTTGTTTGCGTAGTTTAAGTGCCCGCATTAGTGGGGCATATAAATTTTGTCGGTAGACCCCTGGCAACAGCAACAGCAACAACAAGGACGACGACAAAAACGATGAAACGAAGCGAAAATCAAACTAAAACTTCGCCACATGAAAATCATAATTCAAACGTTGAAATCAGCACACAGATTGCCCCCTCCACATGGCCGTGTGTGTGTGTGTGTGAGAGTACACAATGGCAACTATTGAAAATACGCAAAGCCTCTTTCGTTGGCATGTCCTTGTGCTGCTTCTGTGATTTCATTGCTTGCCTTTGACCTCCCACCCCCTGCCGCCGCCCCAATCCAGTCGCCATCCTGAACGGGAGCCTGATCCTGGGATGCGTGTGCGTTTTGTTTTATTGCCAGGACCGACTCGTTGCCAAGCTTTTGCCAACTCTCCCGCTTGCCGCTGCTTTGTTGCCCATTGTGTGAGGATAATCGAAGCCATAAATAACAGGCGCGAAAGCGTATTTTTTGTTGTTTTGTTGTTGGAGAACGTACGATAACAAAAGTGCCAAAAGTGACAAACAGCAGGCAACTGTCAACTCGGCCCAAGGCCCAGCCCAGCGCCGCTCGGGCCAACTCGTTAGCAAATCCAATTTGTGCGTGAATGTCAACAGTTTCGTTGCAGTTACAGTTGGCGGAGCGCAAAAGCTAATAAACTTTCAGCGAGCGTACAAAAAACGGCACACAAATCGCGTGCTTTGTCGATTGACCGACTTTTGAAGCGTTTGTAGTGTGTTCCATCCCCCCACCCCCCTTTTTTTTGAATCAATTACAGATTTAAATTTCGTTCACACAATGAACCATTTGCATAATGGCCGCCGACACACGCACACACGAGCGTAATTAAACTTTAAATTTATGCAAAAATGTAATACAAAAAAAACTCTACAACTTTCCACATGGCTCGCATTTTATAAACAGTTTCCAATTAATTACAATAATGGCTCCAATAACGCATTTTCGATCCACCAGCTGCTGCTGCTGCCGTTGGTGTTGTTGTTTTTGTTTTCTTTGGGGCCGGGCCACGTGTCACTTGTCGCTTGATGCATTAACAATGATTATTGCATACAATTTGGCGCACTTAAAACTTCATGAATTAATTTAACTGCACTGCGGCGGGAGGAATACAATGTGGAGTTTGATTTAAATTAATTTGAAGAATGTCAAATCAAAATCATTTAAATACATTTTTTGGCAGATCATTTAATTTTGAGAAAAAAATTGGCGCTGTCAGTTATTGGGGCATCAGGTATTCAACGTTGGTAAGCGGAGAACACAGCGGACTGTGCCGATATTATTGACGTACCATTTATCGTTCTCAATCGCAGATCGAAGGAAAGTGTCAAGAACCACTTTATGCATGTCGCATGAGCCTAATCAGACTGATGATAAATATTTTACAAAATGTTTGCGGTGGGCATTGGGCTGAAATGCCAAATGTTTGGCATAAAGCCGACAAATGCAGCCATAGATTTGACACTTGGTGATTTTGATAACAACAATCATAATATCATTTCGAAAAAGCTTTAAGCCGATACTAAAACGACTACCTCACCGCCCATATGGTCCCACGTGGCGGATACGTTAAAAATTTGTTTTCTTATTATTTAGTTTTTCTATAGTTTTTGCATATTTTATGCTATTTTTTGTTTTGGAGCTTACCTTTTGCTTGTTAATTTCTTTAAAAATCCCTTAAAAAGTATAGTTTTTCTCGACTATTGATCTGCCTCACATTGAATGTACGCCCCAGGCTGAGCTTAATCTTTCCTAAAAATCGATGAACGGGCAAAATCGGGCAAAAAGTGTTAATAACAAGTCAAAATGCATATTTGGAAGAACACTTTAACAGAAAAACATTTTGGCCGAAAGTAAGCAAAAGTTAGTTTTAAGTAAACAGGGGACGGTGTTTTGGGTAAGTTTTCTCAGACTAACAAATTATTCAGCCATGCTCCGGTTTTCACTAATTTTTGCGAATTGCGATTTCTGCAAATTCCTACGATTTTAGTTTAGGGCGCTCCGAAATTCGCCAGTTTTTGTCATCGATAATGTTCCATTCCCAACTTGTTTTGTGTCATTTCACATAACAAAAACAGCTGATGAGCGCCACTACTCATGATATCGATAGTCATATATCGATATATACCATGGCCAAATCGCAAATTGTTGTTATTGTGAGCAGTTTTCCATCACGCTCACTTTTGAGTATCTCTATTAAATAAATTGTTTAAAATATTGCCTCAATGCACATTGAGTGGATGAGTCCGTAAGACAAATCTAAAAAGATTAAAGAACTGAATAAAAATAGTTCCGTGGGCTGTCTGTTTGTGCATCAACCTATATTTTGCATTTACTTTTCATTTCACGGACTCAGATGTCGCCGGTTTAAAAACGGCAAAACTTTGCGATTTCCGAATGTCGGAGCACCAACTTTTACGATTTGGTGATCAAATCGCAAAGTTTTTGCGAAAGCGAAAATGGGAGCATGGCTGAATGTTAATAATTTCACTGGTTTAACACAATTGCTGAATATAATCTACATAATACATCAATTTTACTGAATTTTGCATATTTCACACATTTTATTTGTTCACTAGCAGAAATTGTCTCTTGTAGCAAAGATGGCATACATTTTCCCGCTTTTTTTATGTAATCAAACAGGCAAGCAAACAACAGACTTTGAAGGTCTGTCAAAAGTCCACAATTGCGCTCCGACAGCATTTAGTTTTTGAATTGTTCTATCTGAAGTATCCTCTTTTAGAATAAATGACAAACATCATAAAACATTGTCATGAAAAATTCGTCTTTATGCCAAAAATTTGGCCATTCAGCCCAGTGTGCGGTCTAATAAATGACACTGTTTGCAGGCTTAGGCAACACTAGCCAACATTGTTCGTCCTTGCCAAGGAACCAAACGACGGACGGACGGATGGGCAGGCGGACAGACGGACGGACGGACAGACGGACATGGCTATATCGACTCGGCTGTACTATATACTTTGTGGGGTCGGAAATGTTTCCTTCTCCCTGTTACATACATTCGCACAACTTCATGATCCCCCTTTTCCCATTTTCAATGGGAACGGGGTATAAAAATATGTAAAAACTACATGAAAATGTAGTTTTTCTACACGCTTAACAGGGATTTTACACCCATTACGTTTATATAGCTTTTCTACAAGCCACGATTCGCTTTCTCATATCTACATGCGGCATGCAACTTTTCTACATGCCACGATCAAAATAAATTTCTTTTAAATTCAGCTGTGTTCTGTTACTATGTTCACAAGGGTGTATGGTGTGGTGGTGGGTGGAGGAAGGGGGGCACAAGAGGGGAAAGTCTTCTTTCTGTAAAGCCTAAGACATCAATTGCCTCAAATCATATTAATAAAGGAAGGTGACAAGCGACGATGAGCTAATGGATGTTCAACACGTTTCGTGTTGATTCAGCATTTGAAATCCTAAACTTCTATTTAGAAAACCTACATGTAGCGTGTGAATAACAACATTCTAGATGAAACACGTAGCTTTTCTGTAACGATTTTAAGCTACAATTTTCAATTAGAACTACCACACGCTCCTGTGGGTTTTCAATATCTAAACGTTCATGTAGAAAACCCAAATTTTCTTGTGGTATTCCGATTGCTGTATGGAAAATGTAGCAGCTATTTGGAAATACGCAAAATTTCTCATATTGTTATATTTTTTTGCCTTTGTCCACGCAGCAGTTATCTTTTCAACCAGCCTGGTTTTTTTTTTCATTTCTAAAGCTTTCCGTTGTGAAATTGTACAGGCGAACTACGTTTCGTTTAGGATTACCGATTCTACACGTGGCGTGTAGCTTAATATGTTTTCTCTGTGTAGAAACTACATAAAGACTTAAAGTTATTAATGTTTGTGAAGGTGATATTTCTTAGTTCGTACTTTGTTGCCAATACAATTGAATCCATTTAAATATCACCGATTTAGAGGTTCAACGTTTACCTCATTTCACGTATCTAGTTAGAAAATGTACCTAAGTAGGTATTCAATATTCCAAAACTCAAGTCTGAGGTTAAATAAAAAAATTGGAATAAATTATCATGTCTTTTTGCAAGATGTTGAAATGACAACATTACTGTTAATGCTCTGTTCATTAACATAATGGATGTCTGTTGTTTACTGCTTTTTCTTTGTTATGGATACATTGAAGTCGGGTAGGGCCTTCTTTTACTGATGCTCTCACTATACTCTGTACCGCACGAGCACAGAGTATATAGAGTTTGCGCAAATGTGCATAACAGCCAGAAGGAATTTTCAGAGCATAAAAGATAAGCTAAAACTAAGCTGAATAAGATTGACTTGAGCTTGATCTTCGGACTTAAATTTCAAGTACGTACCAGATTGCTACAAGCTCGATTGGCATAAAACGATCCTGAGAAGCGAGTATCAGTCGGTTAGGCTAATTTCAATCTTCGAACGGAACTTGATAATTTATTAATCCATACTCGTTAACGTTTGATTATCGAGGTTAAGTTAATCTCGGTTACTCTTGAAGCTAATCCCCCGGCTGATCTCTGTTAAAACTGGGGCATGTTTGCACCACGCCGACTCCAAGATTTTATCAAGTACGAATGTCGAGCTTAAGTCGAATTTTTTTGGATTAAATCAATCTTTTTTGTGATTGAATAAGGCCTATGTAGAGCAAAAATGAATCTCTCTCGAGCTTATGTAGGGTTCAGGGATTGATAAGTCCGAGCTCAAGTCAATACCGCTCGTACTTGTATTCAGAAAGTTAGGAATTGACCTACTTCTGACACCGCTTTAGAATGATTTAATTCCGAATATCTCGGATTTGTTCAAGGTTATTTTCACTATTTGCATCTCCCGCAATATGATAGATAACGATATTCAAATTATGAACAAAAGAAAGTTCTCTGCTTATACTAGAGTTATCTCGATCAAAAAGTTTGTACAAAGCTTATCTAGCCTGAGGCTTGGAGAAATCGGACCTTACTGTGCTTCGAAACATCTGCAAAATCTGCATGCACCTTTTTAAAACTCAACTTATTTGACAACCACCTAAAAATCAACAGAATGAGGAAAAAAAAATGACAACAACACCTCACCCAGACAAACAAAACAAACTTCCTGGGAGCCTTTCTGCAGGAAACTTCGTCGTGTAAATGCAGACTTAATTGTTTTTACTGTGATGTAGCTTCCTTAGCTTCACGACGGAGGCAATGTACATGTATATTTATGCCGAAAATGTGCAAATGCGAGATTTTTCACATAAAGTACTTTATGTATGAAATAAAGTAAAGAAATGTTCATCATTTCTTTTCTGTCCAAGCAAACGAGAAAGCATAATAGATAAGAATTTGCATTTGAATTTGGAGCAGGGTTCGCTGTTTTCTTCGTGTGGCATGTTATTGGGTTTTTAGTTTCCTCAATAAGCCAGCTTGAAGAGGCTTGCCCGTAACTGGCGTAAGGCTTGCTGCAGCTGAAAGAAGAATGCTCAATGCTTGGTATGACGTCTCGATATTGTGGATGCTGATCAAGAATCTATATGTTCCCCGCCAACTGTTGCATATGTACACTTGCACAAGCTCATACCTTGTGGTGTCTGAGCACAGAAATGCTTGTACATTTCCATTTGATTTACGCACTTGGCCTTCCTTTTGGGTGGTATCAATTTTTAATTTCCATTACGGGTAATGTTTTTCTTTCCGACGACTTTCGCCAATTAGGCAGCGAAAATGCCCACGGCCGGGGTAAATAAATTAAGGCAATTAAATAACGTTGTCTGATTGATTCGATTTCCATGCGTGAGGTGATTTGCTTCCTTGGCCGGGCCTAATTGGTAAATTTTGTTGTTGCGGCTGACGTTGAGCATTTATTTATGTTCCGCATGCCCGTGAGCCCGGCTGCTGTGGCTGTAATAAACGCATAAAGGATATTAATGAGCTGATGTTTGCTTAGCCCCTCTGAACTCTGACACGACTTGCTTTTATTTTAGCTGAAAAGGCAACTAATTGCTTACTCACACAAGCATATTTCACAAATTGCGCATACGACATGTTAAACGGCTCACACACACACCAAGTCAGGGCGGGATAGTGAGGGGCGCATTATCAGCCCACTATTGTTGTAGCTTCGCCTGCTGCATGCCTCAGTCATAATTCAACTTTTATTTACACACACACACACACACAGGCACACACACACAGGCATTCCCAGTGAGAGTGAAATGTGCTTTGAGTGGCGCTAAAAGTATGCCGCGTGGTGTAATAACACGCGTCGCTGCCAAGGGGTAGAAGACCAAGTCGGAGCCGGAGCCTGGTCTGCTGTGACAGTGACAGCCAGCGGTGCTTACGCTTGTCAGACGCATACTTATGATATATCACACACAAACACACACACACACACACTCGAGCAGCGGGAAAAGCTGAAATCTGTCCCCACTCCACCACTCTCGCTGCCCGATAAGAGCTTGTCAGTTAAATTCGCACTACGTCGTCTATCCTGTCGCCTGCACGCGCTGACGACTACTGCAGTAAAATTTATATTTTATATAATATTTTATTTTTAAATTTATGCCAGCTGCCGCCAGCCCTCAAAGAGTTATGCGTCTTTGACTTTATTGGGCTGGAGGACTGCACTATGCATTGGGAATGGGACTGGCAATGGAATCGGGTCGGGTGACTGTTCCCGCCTTTTTATGCGGCGTTAAATCTTGAGGAAATTGTGTCACATTATGATGAACATTTATGGCCCACTTGAGCATTTGCCCATAAATTTGTGCGCCCTGACGATGGCTGCTGCCTGCGAGCTAAATATGATGGAGTGGCTGTGGTAATTCGACAAGGCTCCAGCCCACCGCGTAGTACACACGTCATTTCGACAGGTAAAAGGTGGCCGCTGGAGCTGAATTGATTAGTGTTTGCAGCTCACGGATAGAGTCCTCAACGTTGTCGATAGTTACACAAGACTCGTACCGACTTGGCAACCAGCTGACAACTTTTGTGCATTGACAAAACTTTTTTAATTAGCCAGTGCTCGACTTCTTTGGCACTAAAGTTCAAGTTTGACACAACAAATGAAATGACACAGCTGACTTTCTTTTCCGGCAAGTTAATTAATCAGCAATAAAATATGCTAACCAACTGACAAGAGCGAATGGGCGGCGGGAGGAGGTGGATGGGTGGATGGGTGGTTGTCGCTACTAACTGTGGACACCACTTTGCATCCATATGCTCTGCCTGTCTGAAATTTACTAATGAGCAAAGTTTGACTGGGCCAAACATGCGCCGGCTCCTACTGAATGCTCGGCTGTCTGACTGTCTGTCTGTCGGTTTGTGTGTTAATTTATGTGCAGGTAGCAAGCAGCGAACAAAAAGGAGAATGCATGTGCCTATGAGAAGGGAATACATGTGAATGCTGTAATGAAAGCCGAGTGGGTTGGTGAAGGGTGCACACTCAAAAAAAAAACACATCGAGTTGATTTGAATGCGTCAAGAATGCCCAGGCAGATCTCTTAGGTTTGATGGGGAATATCCAACTGTCAGCAATGTGAGAACTCAAGCTAAAAGCTTGACGTTTTGGCTTCACTTTCAGTCAACTATATTCAATTATGAATGTTCGTCTCCAGCTCAAAGCAAGTTGTACTTTGTTAACAGTTGGAATTGAAGGTAAAAGTAATCTTTGGACACATAAAAATACTGGGGTACATTTCGAAGGCCTGCAAAAGAAGAAAAGAAATGATCCACAAACAGATCGAATCATACTGGACAATTAATTTTCTTTCCTAAGCAGACAAAAACAAATTGATCCAAACAAGAAAGAAATTCGGTCAAGCCCGACTATAACATTCTCTGTACCAACGAAATTAAACGCTCAGCATAAATTTTGACGCTGCAGTAGCAGCTGAAAGTAGCGCTGCTACTGCGCTGCAGCAGCGAACGGTGTTTTGATCATAGCTCGACAACCGATCATCTGATCTGCACCATTCCTTTGGCGGATCGATAAGTAGTTCTGTTTACTCAGTATGTCTAGAAAGTCCGAACCATCTATCTTTAAAAATGTGGGAGATATGACGTTTTTTCCAAAATTTCGAGGGCAGGAGGGGGCGTGGCCAAAATGAAAAATAAACTTGAAATGCCTGCAAGTATAAGAAGTTTATGTCCAATACATGTCAAACCTCTATCTCTTACCATCTCTGCGATATGTACCTACGGTACAAAAAGATCTATTTGAACTGAATGTGTTTTAAATATCCTTTTAACCTACGAAGGTGCTGGAAATCATACAATGAACGATCATTTATCGTATCCTTTGGATGATATTCAGCTTCGTGGGATCATCAAAAGGATATATAAGACATTTACCGTCGAAATGGACTCAGGAAATCAGCCAATGGATATTTTTGAATATCCTTTTGTGTCCTGAATCTAGCTATTATGCTACCAGTTCATTTCTAGTTGCATTGAAGGAGAGTTTTGTTCTATTTACTATCTGTGAGTTAAGAATGTAGTAACCCTGCAGAGAAACTACGTTCTTAACTTGAGCAATGTTTTAGATTGTTGTAGACGCTTATCATCGTTGACATCTTTTTGGCCTTCTGAGAATCAAATTCACCACCGATAAACATTGCTTTGGTCCATCAGCAATGTAACACAGGCAACATTCGGAATGCTTTGGCACTCATAATTTGGTTACTCAAACAAAATTTGATGCAGAATCTGCGTTTTGCTGATCCAAAACACGTGCAAACAAAAAGAAAAGTAAACATGTGAGCACAAGTGAAGGACATGAAAACCAACTAAACGCTATCAAAAAATCAAAACTCAATTCTAAGCTGCCTGCGTACTTTTACAATTCCCGATATTTGCTGTACGAAGTTCGTATTTGATTAATCGTGAGTGCTGTATGGCATCGTGTGTAGCTATCGTTCTCACATCAGCCTGAAGCTCATGCAAGATCCTTAGGAATTGGGCTCGTTTTTAAACTTTACCTACAGATGTCGAAAACTTAGCTTCATTTCAAGAACAGTTCACTCAGCAAAAATGCGCTCAAAATCACAGTTGTTTGGGAAACTATTCAAAGTCAAAGTGAAATTCATCGATAAGCTTGATCCCCGATCAAAAACATATTTCGGTTCCTGGTGGTTTTGATTTCCAAAAAATGGTTTTCATAGCGCTGCTTCACACACTACCCACTGCACCAGAATCATTCTCTTACTCTTTAAAAGTTCAATATAGGTCCCAAAAATACGCGAAACGGTGCCAGTTGGTTCCGTCCAGGGCTGCAAATCTCGAAAAAATCAAGAGGGGGTTCGAACCCACGAAAAATTATGGGTTCGGAAGTCCGCTGAACCCAGGTTCTGATTCGAACCGTGGTTCAGACATTATTTTTGCTGTTTTGGTTCTAAGGTCAAACATTTTTGGTTTGTTGGATCCAAAAAAGCAGATGTTAGAATTGGGACGGAGCTTAAAATATGGGAACCTTTTTCTAAACACTTTGATAAAATATTACAGTATTATGCCGATTACTTCAAAACTTGTGTGCGACAAGTGTACCAAGTGGAGTAGAAGTCGCTGGGAAGAATGAGAAAGAATAATATTTTTGAACCGAACCGGCTTTCCAAAACGGCCTCCGACTTCGGAGCGGTTCGACTCTGCACCGGTTCGCAGCCCTGGTTCCATCTGTAGAATAGTGCTTCTATATATTTTCCAAATATTGTAAGAAAAAGCCACAACTTTTGGTAAACGTTATTCTGCGTGGATACGAACAGTTTTTCGAAATATTCATGTTGCAGCAGCGCTTTAACACAATTTTTGCACTGGCTCTGGTGTTCTGTTTTTTTTCTCTGAGTGCAGCGCCCAAAGGCCTCTCAGCCGTGTCGGCAGCACACGAGGCACACACATTTCAAATTATTATCTTTTAATCAAAAAGCATCAAACATCGCTGTTGAAAGTTCATAAAAATTTATGAACTTTTATGCGTGTGCTGCTTGTATTTCATTTATTTATTTATTACACTGACATCCAAGAGGCTGGGCTGCGTGCGAGTGTGTGTTGAGGGCCAAATACGGGGAGAGATCTAAACCAAATTACCGCCTGGCTGTCAATACTGAATGTGGCATAATTACGAGCTTGGCTCCTGGAGTGTTGTCACTCGTGTTCACTCCATTAGGGCCCGCCACTTCGGGCCGCGCCAAACTAGCCGTGACCCATGGGGCACGGTTGCAATGGCTCGCTGGGCTCGGGTGAGTTTATCAATTTTGATGCGTTGTTTAATTGCCGGCACTCGTGAGGGTCGTCGGTGCCAGAACACGCAATTAAAAGGAGCAGCAACATTTGGTTAGCCGATAAAGCAGCAGCACTCACCGAGGACTCACTTTTATGGCACGGGGGTGGATCAGTGTCGGGGTCGTGGTCGGGGTCAAGGCTCAGCTGTGGCTGGGACATAAATCTACCGCCTTAATTACACGACTCACATTGAAACGCGCCATTAATCACACTTCATCGATGCGAAGGGCACATAAAACAAACAATTTCGGGGCGAGCAAGGAACTCGAGTCGGGCCCGGGTGGCAGGGGACTACCCTTTTTGGCACCGCTTTACGAGCTCAATTTGCCTGATGCGCCCGGCCAGTAGTCAACTTACTTGTGTACCAAATTTTATTAGCACTTTTCATATTTCGGCTAACAAACCCCAGACATTCCACCAACAAGTTACATTTCACTCATGCTTTGCGGCTCGTTCTGCTTCTCTATTTACAGCTCAAATCTGCCAGCAGCCAAAATAAAAACAGAAGGGCAATAAAAGTGCAAATAAACATGTAAAAGGACATTAAGAGCTGGTGTAGCGCCACAAGGATATGCGTTCGATTTGAGAGACGAAACGAACCGAGCCAGTCGAAATGGCCCTTTTATGGCCCAACTCACAGTCAAAGCGCACATTGGCGCTTCATTAAAGCCAACTGCGGATGCGGAAATAGTCCGACGGCAATAGCCAAATAACAAAAGCAACCAGCAAGCGGTGTGTTTATTAACGCCACGTTATCGCCCGCCTCCGACTGCAGCTCCGCCATTTACCTTAGCTTTTCGGTTTCTTTGACACTTTGGTCAAATTGAAGTTTCCTACATAAATGACGAAACGTTTTTACGTTCGGCGCAGCAACAACCACATTAGCCACAACAACAATGCCATCGACTACGAATACAATAGCAACATTTGGCCAGGAACAACAAATGGAACACATCGCACATCGAAAATCGCGAACGAGGTGCACGTCACTGTCGATGGGACAGAATGGAAATGCGATTCCCATTGTCGGTTTGATGCTGACACTCCTGATTTGCCAGCAACAGCAACTGCAGCTGCCTGGAGCGCTGGCAGACGAGGAATCACAGGACTTTCAGAAGAACAGTGAGTAGACGTTCAATTGAATGGGATTTCCCCCACAATTTCATTGACTGTACGAATAAGTAGAAACGGAGAGATGAGCTTAGTAGAAAACAGAAAGTGCATATTTTGTCAGTCGCTTCAACCAGCTACAGTATCAAACATTTATACTCTGTATTAGAGGAACATGGAGAACAAAAAGTTTGTGCAAATTTATGTAACATTTAAAAGGAAGTGTATGGCATATTTATTCATGATCAGCATCAGCAGCCAAGTCGATATAGTCCATCCGTCTGCAGAATGTTGAGGTTTTGGTTAAACTTTTGCCACGCCCCCGCAATTTGGAAAACACGTCATATGTTCCACAGATTTAAAGATAGATGGTTTGTTCCTTCGATACATATGCGGCATTTTAAGTCATTTATTTATTTATCTTGGGGCAGGGGCATAGCAAGGCTGGCCAAACATGCTCCTTAATTGAAACTGAATGCTTGCCGACGTACTAGATAAGTCAGGTTCAGAAAGGGACAAAGAGCCTCCTTTCAGCTCAAGAGCCGGAAGCAAGCTTCCTGCTCTCGCTCTAGATCAGTGTTCAGCGCTTCGCAATCTACTGGGCAAACTACCACAAGCCGCGCAGTCAATACACACACAGTATAAGCTCGTCGTAATGCTTCGGCGCTCCGCTGAGTTGCGCGCTCTAGACCAGTGCACCAATTTGTGCCCACCAAAATTTATCAGTATCAGCTCAATTTAGCTGGTTTTTGTCGTTTCGGACCATTATCTTAGATCAGGCTGACAAGCTGAGATGATGCAGCCATCTATTCTAAGTCTTTATGGAACACGTAGAAACCGCAAAGTGAGAGCCAGTCATGGCTGCTTCACCTCAGCTTGTTAGGCTGATCTATAATAGCGATCCGAAACGCTTTCTTCAAGGCTTAACAAACATCTAAATAACACTTAAAAACCGAGAAAAAAATTGCAAAAACCGAGTCGAATGGCGAAGAGAGCAGTCAGCTAGCTCCCGGCTCCCAAGATGTGACTCGCAGCTCAGAGCAGAGAGTTGTTTGTCTTGAGCGAGAGCCGATTGCTCACGGCTCTTAAGTTGTTGAATTTTTAAGCACAAGAGCAAATGCTCTCAACACAAAATTCTTAAGTCTAGTACTCTATACTCGCTACTCGATACTCAGTATTCGATTCTGAGCACTCAATTCTAAGTACTCGATACCAATAACTAAATTCTAACAAAATGCTTTGAATAGAAAATTCGTAAGTCAAGTACTCGATACTTAGTACTCAACTCTAAATACTCAGTTCTAAGTACTCGATACTAATAACTCGTTTCTAAGTGCTCGATACTCAGTAATCGATACTCAATACTTCAGCTGTCGATACTCAGTACTCGATTCTAAGTACTAAATAATTAGTACTCAATACTAGGTACTCGATACTTACTAATCGATACTCAGAACTCAATACGCAGTGCTCGGTGTGTGTGTTTACATGTGCTCGGCTGTGTGTAAATACCTGAATCATAGCTTCTTCCGCCCTGAAAGGGAATGGAATAGAATGGAAGGGCTGGTATGAGTTTCAGCCATCAATTACCCACTCACATGTCCCTGTACGTCTTGTTCTTAGCTGATTTCAGTAATGAATGCATGGATGAGTTTCATGGGGAGTTCGGAATTCAGTCCTGACCTCTCGCACAGCAGCAACACACACCACAACCTGCCCTGCGAATCTCAGGCTGAGATCCAATTATTAAATCAAACCTCTAAAATTGAAAACCTCTCAGTTCAGTGAACAGCAAAACCCACTTTGAAAAAAAACAAATGACATACGTATTTTGCTTCCACTTACCCGGCATATTCTATTCACATCATCAAGTGCCCCCAGGCTCCAAGTCAGGTGAGCTCCCGCACATTTGGCCTTTAGTTTCGCACCTTTCCAAATGCCACGTGTGCATCATCCCCGACACACAAATTGCCAGATGTGGTCAGTTCGAGTTTGATCATTGGAATGCAAATCAAAATGGGGGCCACTGGGTTCGCTCTACTTACGTATTCGCTCACGTTTGCATGAAATGGCCTGCTTTGCCAAGCATTTTGTGCAAACTTGCAAATCATGTGGCGACTGCCAAAATCCTTATCAATGTGCGTTAGATAAAACGTGCAGAATTCGTGACTGTTTTTCCCTCCCGCTGTTGCTGCTGCTGTTGCTGTTGTTGCTGCCGCTGCTGCTGCTGGTGTGTTTGGCACATTTTTCAAAAAACTTGCCAGCCATGCGACTCCCTCCAAGTCAGCAGTTTTTGGCCCAAACAACTTTATAATTTGCGAGGTCGAGCATGTGTGGGGCATTCGCTTGGGTGCCCGGTGCTCTTTACGACCATCTCAACCGGCAGTGGTTGTTGTTGCAGCAAGTAGTTTACGTTCTGTGTGCCGATAGTTGCTAACCTTGGGGGCAGCCATCGACATCGGCCAAATCTCATTTCCCCCGGCGGCCCCTCGAAAACAAATCATAACTCGACATCGACATCAGCATATTTTCGTGCCGTGCCCCGGCCCCGTCTGCTTGTCTGTCTTTTGTTGCCAGAATTTATGACTGGATTTGGCCCAAATCGAGACACATTTACCCGAGTTTTCTATTTCGCAGCCGATGCGTGGGACTTTGTAGTAAATTGAATTTCGATGCCTGGATTTAGGCGTCTCCTGGCCGCTGCGGCTTTAGTCTACTGGCTGGGCATTAAATTTAATTATGTGGCTGCTTTCGGGCAGAGTGCTTGGAGTGCCGTTTGTTTGACTTGGACCAATTCAAGTGGAGGCAATCCATGCCACGCCAGCCCCTTGCTGGCCCGCTTCCCAAACATTGGCCCAACACACTGATGACGCTTTAAGTGGAACTCAAATGTGCTGCGTAACGTTGGCACATAAACAACTCACACTCCGGCTCCCGCTGCGTCTGCCACTGCTTCTCGCGGGACATTGGCATGCCACTTGGCGATGGTTTCCGCTTGTCGCATGAATATTTTCATCATAATCGTCGCTATTTTTATGTTCCGCTGACGGTACAACTACAACTACATAAAAAAAACTACTTACAGAAAGCAGAAGTTGAAGTGTTTGGCATTAGCAGGACGGGGGGGTTGCTGCTGGGTTGGTGGCCACGTATGCAAATCTCTTGCCGTGCTCGCTGTTCCGATGGGCAATCAACCAACGAGGGTTGCGAAGGGGGCGTGGCGGCTCTGATCTAAGCGCACATTCAACTGCAATGTAAATGTGTACGGCAGTCGTGAGAGGTCGCATCAGTTGTGCAGTAAATTGATTTTTTTCTGTTAATTTTGATGAACTTCAAAGGAAAAGCAGCAGAAGGGTGCGCACAGCCCCTCCGCAGCGACACATGTGCTCCCTGGCAGCATGTTGAAATTTCACTCGCTGCGTGCGTATTGTGCATTTCCATAAACATTTATTTATAAACACGCGCGCGCGTACCGAGTGTCAAAACAGCGTCATAAGCGGCGGATGGCGGTCAGAAGGCGGGACGTGCGAGTTGGGGATGCCAGCAAGCGCCACAAGTCAGTTGCAGTGGAAGCAAATGAGAATTTCGTTGCGTTTCGTTGCTCTGGAGCAGCCACGCTGCGCCAAGATGCAAAGTTCAATTTCACATGTGGTAAAAAACAGCAAAAAAAAAAACAGAAACAAAAAGGAAAATATTGTGGGGAGTCAGAGGAGCGGACAGAAATACAACAGAGGAAGCACATGTCACACTGCAGTACGTGCAGAGTGGAGGATGTGCATGTGAATGCGGTACAAGTACAAGCTGCTGGGCTGATGGGAGACGGACGGGGGCGGGGGAGCAACTGGCGCTGGGCCTTGACAGACGACAACGCAGCAATGAAAATGGAAAATAAATGGGATCGAGTGCCAAAGTAAAAAGGGAGAGACCTTCCAATAGAGACGCATCAAGCATTGATGTTAAATACAAGGGAGGGAGCCAAAGGTATGCAAAGGATCTTTGGCAGCGAGAGCAAAAAAAAAACATACCTGAAAATATTATCCACTATGGAGGTAGCTTAATAAAATGTAATATTCAGTACTTATGAATTCGTTATGGAAAATCCCCAGATAGGATAAGGCAGGGCGTTAAGCCGCTCCACCAAACATGAGTTTTCCTGCTGAACACCAGACTAAGGAAGAAGCGAACTAGGGGACAGTTTCAAGTTACCTCAAGAAGCTAACTGCAATATGATTAGTTAGAATTATGTATAAAAGCTCAACACTGGATATTTATTTGTTCACAAATTTAATCGCTTCAGAACTAGTGCCATTTACCGCATGGCGACCAACAAACTCCGAATGGTTTTGAATAAAAAGCGGCTTTTGCATATTTTCAAACAGATTTTAATCCTTTATTTCGTGCTGACTCTTCACGTCAAAAAAAATACCTAAAAATACGACATTCAGCTGCAAGTCGACTTTTTTGCATTTATTTATTATCAACAGTCGACAAAAAAAGGCTGTCAACACTTTATTAAAAGACTGCACAAAAAAGCAAGTCTGACGAATTTACAAAATAAACGAATAACACTTAAATTGTTATTTAATTAGTTAAAACGTCTGCAAATGGCAAAATGCAACGATAAACTGTATTAAATACACATTTGCCCTAATCTACTAGAATTACAATTGATTTGAAAGCATCCAAAGTCCGCTGTCCAGCTAAGAGTCTAGTTAGTTGCCGTTTTCGTTTACAAATCTTTTAATTTCTCAGCTTCTGATGGAATTATAAAACTTCACATGTTTAAAATCAATTTCGAACTTTGCCTAAATATCTTTCACAAAGTTGAAGCCCTACATTTTACCAGCAAATTATATGTATTATTTGTAAGCTGGTTATAAAAAGTCTCAACAACTGAGGATACCTAGCAAAGAAAGTCTAACAAAAGTACAAAATAAACTATTGCGACTCCGACTCGATGGGGGAATACGCTCCGATTCACAGCCTGTTGTAGTCCAAATCGATATTAGAGCAACCAAAAACATTTAACATATAATATATTATATAAAGATCGTAAAGAGGAAAGAAAAACGAGAAAGCTAAGCTAACTTCGTCTGTGCTGAACTTTTTATAGCCTTGCAAGTGCTCGCTTAAATTTTTAATAGCAACGACCGATCGTTGCTATATGGAGCTTTATGATATAGTCAACCGATTTGGACAACAACTTGTAGAATTCTGTGAAAGCATGTGAATCAAGCAAATACAAAGTTTCAGGTTGCTACCATTGAAAATAAAAAAGCTTTTCTAACTGAGACAGTTTTTCAGACCTATCTTTTGTATGGCAGCTATACCATATAGTTCTTCGATTTTCATCAAACTTCCCAGAATTATAAAAAAGCATAGAAAACCTATGAAGAACAAGAAAGAAAGTCGGTCAAGCCCGACTATAACATACTCTGTACCAAGAAATTTTGTCTTTTGATCATAACTCGAAAACCGTTCATCCGATCTTCTTCATTTCTTTGGCGGATCGATAAGATATTCTAATAACTAAATATGTCCAGAAGGAACAAGCCATCTATCTTCAAAACTGTGGGAGATACGACGTTTTTTCTAAATTGCGGGGACGAGAGGGGGCGTGGCCAAAGTTGAAAATAAACTTGATCTGCCTGCAGACATAAGAAGCATATGTCCCATACACGTCAAACCTCTATCTCTTACCATCTCTGAGATCTGTGCGTTCATACGGACAGACAGACAGATGGACAGACGGACAGACGGATAGACGGACAGACGGACATGGCTATATCGACTCGGCTGTTGATGCTGATCAAGAATATATATACTTTATGGGGTCGGAGATGCTTCCTTCTGGATGTTACATACTTTTGCACAAACTTATAATACTCTATGTACCTACGGTACAGAGTATAAAAAGTTCGGAGACGTTTCCATTGAAAAGAGAAGAGTTTTTCACACTTAAACTAGTTTTCCGACCGATTGTTCCAATGGAAACTATTAAATATAGTCAGCCGATCCGGTCGGTTCCGACATATTCGTAGTGTGTAGCAAAAAGAAGACTCTGTGCAAAATTTCACTTCGATAGCTTTGAAACTGAGAGACTAGTTCGCGTAGACACAGACAGACAGACGAACGGACAAAGCTCAATCGACTCAGCTCGTCACACTGATCAAGAATATATATAGATTATTGGGTCGGAAATGAATATTTCAATACGTTACAAACTTCTGGGCACAATTATAATACCCTTTGCACGGGTATAAAAAGAATAAATAAAATTTACATAAATTGATTACCGAAAAGTCTCTGCAGATTTATTTGTAAGTTCGGCAAGCTGTGACCCCATTCACAGCGATTTTCTCGGAGATAAGTTTAAAGGGAAGTTTTTGGGAGAAGTGAGAGATCTGTGATGAAGATTCTTGTAGTCTTGACATAAGACCGGAAACCAATTGTGCTGGTCATAATCAGTTGTGCATCTAGACAAGATTAAAGGTAAATAATTTCTGGTTGGCATAGAAGAATAAGCGTTAAGAAGAACCTACATCGCTGAAAATTAGCTTGTGAAGAAAAGAATCATCTGAGAGTTTTCTAGAGTCTGCTGGAGTCTGATGGCAAACGAAGGAATATAGAATATCGGATAATCGATAATCAAGCTATGGGGATAAATAAACACTTATGCTGGGCAGCACCGGCTGAAGCAGCGATATGCTGCACTGTACACACCTGAAGTGTGTTAAAGTCGGGCTGGACTCGGGTCATGAAATTAAATAATTAAATAGAATTTTCAGCGACAGAATAAATAAAGTTCTGTCAATATTATTCAACGGATTTATCCACCCCATTTATACAAAAAAAACTTATTTTGACTAATGCCCCTAAAAGTAAGCCATCTCCATTTCCTTAAATAATTCTCAATTTGAGTAAGTAACTGAGAGTCAGTTGTACCTGCGTCTTACATAATCCACACTTTGCATTCACTAAGATTGACGGACTAATTGGAGGTATTCTAAATGAGTTAGTAGTCAGCCAACTATAAGAGAATTGTAGCATACTTTAAAGAGCATTTATCATGATAATTTTGTTGTGTATACACAGGGTAATAATTAGCTTAGTTAGCTGCTATCTTTATGTTGACGGAAATGGTTTGGGGACTAATACCTGTAAAAATATTGTATCAAATGTGACCCTTACTTGAGCGATGCTTGAGATGGGTTGGTCAGTAGACTACCAATATTAGCAGTAGAACCAGTGTTCCATAAATCTCTAGAGATTTTTGTACAGAACGGATTCATATGCTATACACAAAGTATATCATGCTTGATGCCCTTTAAAGTATGCTATGTTAAAAGAAAACCATAATTGTGGTCAACTTGAAACAAACTCAACATTTTGTTGAACAAACCCAACAGTCTGAGTGAATATGCAGTGTCGAATATCTATGAAAGACTTGCAATGGCATCATTTTAGTACAAAATAACTTAAGGAAATAAAGTTTGCCTACTTTGAAGGGAATTAATCACGAATAATTTCATATAGACATAGTAATTTTGAACCTAACATTGAACCTTTTGTGTGAAAGTGTCTCCAAAATGCTAGGCTGCTATATTAGATAACAAAAGCTGAGAGATTGAAGGCAAATGCTCGAGTAGCCAACATTACTGTTGTCCCTTTACGTATATAGTTCTTTGGGTTTAGTTCAGAGCTCGAACGCCAATACGAAAATCTTTAGAGATTTCTGGCACACCCTCCAATTCGTTCAAAGTTGGGGAATAAAGAATGATGCAAATGTATGCTCAGTTGATGTCATTAAGTATAACATGAATCCGTCTTTCCCTCGTGCAAACAATCGGATACTGTCATTGAAGGTACAGGAAAGATAATCCACTTGTGGACTGGGCGGAGTTTTGCAAAGCTCTGAAGCGTCAGTATGCTGACACACGAGAATAGAAGCCAGAAGCTGAAACCATTTGAATACGGAACTGAATAATTCCATCGCTTTCTTATGCACTTCAGTGAAATTGAATTTTTAAAGCAACTCCAGTTACAAATTGAAGCTGATTTGGCGCCACTTCAGCAGCGCCGGCTGTTGCTACCGGCGCGAGAATCAATTTAATTGTAGCTGACAATTAAATTTACGCCGAATTAACGGCGACACTTCAGTTTTCCGAGGCTCCGGCCCCGGGTCCGGGCGACACTCTCTCCGCCCGTCTGCCAGGCGGACAAATGTCGCGCTGATTTCTTGTCAAACAATTTTTAATCAGTGTCGCTTCAGTAGCGCGGACTGTCCTCAGGTTCAGCGCGGCCTCCCACTGTCCCAGCTCGGCTGTGACTTTTAATTCCATTTGGTTGGCGCGCATTTTCCATGTCGCCTGCCAGCAGCCTCCGCCCGGACAGGCTGCAGCTGGGTATGATAATTGCCTGCACATTTTCGAGGCCCGTTAATTTTGACACTGGCATGCCGAGCCCCGCTGCTTTATTTGACAAATTCGCATGACGCCAGTGGCTAATTAGGCGCCGCGACTGCCGATCGCTTGTTGTTTCGGCCACTTCCAAGAACTTTGGGTCATAACTTTTTACGACGAGCCGCGCTCCAATGAGCCAACAACTCACAGACAAGACAAGTGCCGCCTGCAAGTTTGTTTGCGTTGCGTAAACAAATAATTAAAATAATGTGACGAGGCGGTGCAGCTGCTGCAACTGAACCAAAGCAGCAGCCGTGCCGAATGCAATGCAGATGCCATGGGAACAGGCTGCTCCTGCACTTTGGCCCAGTTGGCAATGTGTTGGGCATGTGTGTGTGTGTGTGTGGCTGGAAAAGCTTTTAATTGTTTGCTTTTGTTTACCAGCTGTCGGCGACCCCTCCCCATGGCTCTCCTCCCATCGCCCCCTCCCGGCTTTTATGTTGTTCAGCTAATTGATTTATTTACTGTGTGCGCCCGTTTTGAAATAATTTCATGCTAATTTGCTTGTTAATCGCTCGCCTCCTCACCCGCCCTCTATAACCGATTGGGTGGGTGTGTGAGTGCTTAGAAGGGCGCCAATGGAGTGTGCACTGCTAAGCGGTCGTTTGTGTTGTTGCTGTTGTTGTTGTTGTGCATTGATGGCTAATGAGCATGAGCCTTCGATGATTTAATGCACACTTCCCCTCTCCCACTCCCTCTACTTATTCCTTGTGCTGCATTTGACACTTGCGACTTTCAATTTCTATGGCCATAAACCAAATCAGCAGGCGGGTTCAATTCCCAGCTCAAGTGGCCATGGAACTCAACACATCGCGGCCCTCCTTGGGAGGCACAAAACTGCTAAGGGTCGTATATCAAAATGTATGCGCTGGTTTATGGCCGTGCCTAGACCACGGCTCAGTCTCAGGGCTGGTGCTATCGCAGCTGCTGCTCCTGCTCCTGCCCTGCCCTGCCCTGCCTGTGTTTGTATCAGTATCGGCAGACTGCCATAACTCAGCAGCGGCGCACTCAATTTGCTTAGTTGGCAACAGCCAACAACAACCAAGGAGCCACACACACACACACACACACACCTCCGACTCGGAGCAAAGTCCCTTTGGCCCTTTGGCTGCTCGCCCAACTATGTTGCATTTTGGCCATTTTGTAGCCATTTTATTTTGTATTTATTTGGCGCTTCTTTTGCCATTTTATGCTGTGACATTTCAGCGACAAAATCCGTTTTATTTATATGCGAAATATGTAAATTTACGACAGCGGCAGCTAGAATGTGTCTGTGTGTGTGTGTGTGTGTGTGTTTACTTGTAGTTTATGCGCAACATTGCATACTTTCGGGCTGTGCGTGCGTGCTTAGATTGAGTTTATATTACTTACCCTTGCATTTCAATACACAGCGCCTGGCCATAATTTAGATAATTTTTGTTTTAATTAAACGCACAGCTGACAAACTGCACAAATTTATGGCCAGCTGACGATAAATAAAGCCGATCCGACCGCACGACTGGCAATGCAACTTAAAATGCAGCAAATGTAATTCAGTCTAATTTATTTACTCTGACCAAGGCAATTTATGGCGTTGTTTTTTGTTTGTTATTTTTTTTCAATTTGCAGCAATTTATGGCCACATTTTATGCTAAATCCAGCTACTAATCATCCCCGCCGACTGGCACACACACACTCACACACACACACGCGACTTGTAAATGAAAATTTAATAAAAATGCAAATTGCGCAAATTGCAGCCGCCCGCCTGCATGCCACGCCCACATCCGTCACTAGTTACGCCCCCACCCCTTGACTAATTTTCAATTAACCGTTGGGGCGAAACAAAATACAAAAATTAGGATAAGGGTGGTCGCCTTGATGTTTGCTGACTTTGTAGCCGTTGCAAATTTGCCATGTTGTGCAAATGTTAACACAACCGATAACCCGCAGCATAGCCGTATCCGAAATTAAGTTATCGGGCAATTTGGTGACCGAAAGTAGAATAGA
Organism: Lordiphosa fenestrarum; assembly: GCA_035044985.1. Classification (NCBI taxonomy): domain Eukaryota; kingdom Metazoa; phylum Arthropoda; class Insecta; order Diptera; family Drosophilidae; genus Lordiphosa; species Lordiphosa fenestrarum. Next base: position 204,181 of record JAWNNO010000287.1, on the reverse strand, counting down.
AAACCCGTTTCGATATTAATCGAGGTTGCAAGTCAAATAGAAATAGTTGGTATTGAGTAATTTAGGGTTCAATGTTATTGCAAAGTTGTTATAGAAACAGGAAAGCCAGGCAGCTGCAGTGAACATTCTTTTGCGCATAGCTCTGCTACCGTTTAGCCTTTCATTACCATTCCTTTGGCAAGTCGATGCATAATTTTGATAACCAAATATGTCCAGAAGGTGTGAGTAATTGTTCGACCAAGATATTTCTTGGTTAAGACAAATAATCTTTTATTCGAAAGGGCAGTGTAGATTTAAGCAGTTTACTTTCTTGACACGAACATCAATGCCATTGGAGGCTCTAAAGATACTTTTCTGCAGATTCTAAAGCCCTGTGGCGCAATATCGACCAGATGATTAAACCAAATTGAATGTTTAGGTTCGGAACCGGTTTTGGTTCAACTATTTTTGCACACTTGGTTCGGTTTAAAATTTCGGAATTACGAGATCAAACATGTTCGGTTCATCTCTGGTTTTAATACCTGCATTGTATCGAATGCCTTGTCTGTCAGTATTAGATTTTTTCAGTTCACGCGGAGCTTTTTGAGCAACTTCAAGGTCTGAGTGCAGAGGAAATGCACTAGTACAAGAACAACTTTATGATTAGTAAATAGCTGCAATTGAATCTTAAAAACAGAAAAAAAGATCATAAAAAGTTCAATTTGGAGTGGATATGTCTTTAATATTCTTATTGTTATCCAAGGAAGCCGAAAATCATCCATTCTTCATATTCATTGGTTGATTTTTAGCTCCGTGTATGATTAAATGAATATTTATGACATATCCAGTCCAATGGATATTCCATTTTTTCATACTCAGATGAATTCCGATGTCCAGCTTATTGAAGAGTTGGTGGTGATGCAAAGGAGGCTGGTAGATCAATCAGCTGCTTCAAGATAAGCCACCCGCTATTATCAGCGATTTAAGCCCTTCAACTGACAGTCAAAAAATCGTCTCTCCATGCCTGCGTTGCCAAAACCGTTTGGGAATTTCAAAGCAGCATGTTCGCAAAAATGGAAAGTCAGCGCTGTTTCTGAAACCGACCTCGAGCCGGCTTAAGCCGCAGCTTAACATAGCATAATGGTCGTAAAAACAGCCACGAATCATTTTGCTTCTCTTTTCATTCTCAACTCTTTACTGGAAGAACTGTGCCTATTCTAAGAAAGATTTTCTTCTGGGAGAAAGGCAAAAGTCTCTTTCTAGCATTAAGAAAACGAATATTGCTGGTAATGAAAACAGCTTCTCTGAGTAGGGTTGCCTGATTTTTCAAAAATATTTAAGGAAATTGAAAAAGTATCATTTCGAATTATCGAAATTATCGATTTATTCGAAATATTAAAAAAAAATCAGTTTTCTTAGGATAAATTGGTCATTAAGGTCATTAAGATGTCACTTAATAACTGAATATGTCAATTAGAGTGATGCTTGCACTGAGTAATAAAGTGTTCTTTGATTAGGAAGTAAAAATTGTAAAATAGAAATGGATGCCAAAAAACATATAAAACGTATAGAAAGGCTTTAGAACTAAGAAAACCTAACAAAGAAGGTCTAACGAACTAACATAATGAACTAACATCGACTTTGACAATGTGGGGAAATTGTATTTGCATGTCCGTTTAGCTTCTCCCCGCTTCTCAGCGGTAGTCGAAGACGCTATTGAGGTATAGAATCAAGCACAGGAACACACTTTAATAATTCCCAGGTTAGTCCTGTCAGTATGAAAAACTTGCTTTTCTCATTCAGAGATATCTGTTTGTACATTATCTTCTTATTAGAAATAAACCAAAAATCAAACAATACAAAATGGAAGCAGCAAAAATTACCAAGTTGTTTGTTCTTCCTAGAAATATCAGGTCCTACCTATCCTACCTGAATTGAACATTTTTATACTCTGTACCGTAGGTACATAGAGTATTATAAGATTGTGCAAAAGTATGTAACATCCAGAAGGAAGCATCTCCGACCCCATAAAGTATATATATTCTTGATCAGCATCAACAGCCGAGTCGATATAGCCATGTCCGTCTGTCCGTCTGTCCGTCCGTCTGTCTGTCCGTATGAACGCACAGATGTCAGAGATGGTAAGAGATAGAGGTTTGACGAGTAAGGGACATATGCTTCTTATGTCTCCAGGCAGATCAAGTTTGTTTTCGATTTTGGCCACGCCCCCTCCCGCCCCCGCAATTTGGAAAAAACGTCATATCTCCCACAGTTTTGAAGATAGATGTTCCTTGTTCCTTCTGGACATATTTAGTTATTTGGATAACTTATCGATCCGCCAAAGGAATGAAGAAGATCGGATGAACGGTTTTCGAGTTATGATCAAAAGACAGAATTTCTTGGTACAGAGTATGTTATAGTCGGGCTTGACCGACTTTCTTTCTTGTTAAGACATTAAACTTTGAACAACAAAATGGTAAAACTACCTTTAGTACCTTGCTGTTTTATAAGCCCGTGGCTAACCAGAATAAACCCCGGTGAGTATTTTTTTTTAGAAAAGAAATGCCCAACTCAAAGGGCGTAACATTTAGTGAAGAGAACGAAAAAAAAAACAACAATATAAAGTGCTGCCAAGTGGAAAATGTTGCTTAAACCAAATGAAAGCCAGACAAAAAAGGGAGCACAATTTTCACAAACGAGTTGATTACGTGTCTCAAATAGATTTGCCCAATAATTCCCTGGAATTTCGTTTGTGAATTAGCCAACAAATAACCAAATGAAAGAGGCACAGGGCGAGCAACTTTTGCTTGGGCATGTTGAAGTGATAAATTCAATTTTCCACTTGAGCACCCGCACCCTTGCACCACCCCCCCCTCCACCCGTTCCATGTGTGACTAATGGCGCTTGCTGGTTGCCGGCAAATGGCGGATCCGTTGGCGGCAATCAAACAGAAATCATAAAGGCGTGTTGTTCAAACATAAACATAAACGCCTCAAACAAAAGGCCAGACCACCTCGCAGGCTCGTGCCTGTTGGCCATAAAAAAAGGCCAAACTTGACTCCCGGCTAGGTGAGCGCTGAGGCGTGGGAGCCACCAACGCTGCATAGTGTGTGATTCACCAGTTTTAATCGCTTACAGTTTATAACCCTTCAAACGGCTTTTGACTCCGCCCCTCAAACAAATTGGCCAACTTAGAAATAAAGCACATACTTGCCTTTGGCTATAACTTTTCCCCCAAAAATTGACATATTTCGGCCACTGCATTTTGGGACAACAAATCGAAACATTAGTTAGTAGTTGCTACGCGCTTCTTAGAGCTTCTATTTAGACTTCAAGTATTACAATCTATTAAAGCTTCATGTTAGTCTAAGATCATTAAAAAACTTTGCAATCTTTCGTGATGGTCTGTTCCTTTCGACCTACAATCCCATCTCTGAATTCTTTTAAAAAACACATCTCACTTCGCATTGGATGTCATTAATCATGAGTTCTTGCTGGTCGCTTGTCCTCTCTTATGATAATGCTGTGAATATTGGATATCATCTGTTCTGACGAATTCGTAAACAGTTTGATGAGCTCATTGTGCACGTGTAATTTTTGACAGAATTGATGAATTCTTGCTCTTTCTTTGTATTCAAGTTATTCATCTTGTGAATCTTCAAGAAAATGTTGGACTGTAATTTCGTTCAAACCAAAATTCAACTGCAAATTGTTGGCTTTACTCTTCCCTTCTGAACGTGGCGTACGCTTTTCAATAATTCTGATTAAAGCCGATTCTCTTTGAAGAGCACTTGCCACTTCTATTCGACATGACACCGAAATGACGCACTTCGTCAAACATTGGATTCTGAAAACGCAAAAACAAGACCTCCTCTTAGCATCGTAACAAACCAGGAACAAGAACGATGCAATTAACAGTTTGGAAACAGCACACAAATCACAGCGCACATTTGGGCATTTCTACCAAAAACGTCCACCGAAACAAACAAATTCGTAGTATTTCAAGACAGATCTAAAGTCAATCTCAAATTGATTTATGTTCCATTTCAAAATGATGGAACTCAAAGTCCCACAAGCTCCATTCGTCCCATTAACAGCGCCAATGGATTGCATTGAATTTTCATGTCTAGCCAATTTTTTTTCACTTTTTAAGTGTACGACGGTCAGTTTTTTTATAATAAATATGTTCATATGCAGAACTGTCAACCGGCATGACCGCCTACTGCGCCACGTGGTGAACTGTTACAGTGATCGTAATCTTTTCATTCCTTTTAAAAAAGTTTGCAACTTTAAAGATCTGCCTTTTATCTTCTCAAAAGTTACCAGAGTTGTGCCAAGAATAATTCTACATCTGACCCACTGTACACTGCCTTGGGCAGTGACAACAACAAAGTGCACGAAAATTGGACAAATAAAACTGGTCATAAAATTGAATTTTTTATGAGTAACCCTTGCGGCTCCAAAGGGTTAATTTCAATGGGAAGTGGAGCGGAAAGCGGCAAACATCGGTCAAAGGGCAAACAATGTTGGATTTGGATTGTTGATTTGCACCTTTTCTTTGACTTTTGGCGCTGATTAACAGAAACATTACTCATCGCTGCGGCGTTGAAGGGGAGAAGTCGACTCAATCAAGTGCAAAATGCAAATGCGTAGAGCAGCTAAAAATATCAACACAAAAGGAAGTTGCTGGGCAATAAAAGTGGGCAAGTGTTTGATCCCTCTTTCCACCCATGACAGCCATGCCCCCTGCTCCATTGAAGCGATGTTGCATTTATTGCGCTTGTTAAAGTCAGCTAAAAGGGAAGCGAAAGCGAGAGAAACAAGTTAAAAAGTCATAAAATGATATTTATTTCATTTCGCAGCCGCGTAATGCGCTCCAGCAGGGTGGCTGGCGGTCGTGAGGAGGTGCATCATCAGCAGCCGCGCGGGTGGCATAAGCAAAAGCAGCGGCAGCAGCAGCTGAAGATTTGCTTTTTATTTGAAATTTATATTTGCGCGCAGAAAGTTGGTGAAAAAAGAGAAAACACAAAGCGGATCTGGCAAGCAGGGGGCAGTCATGCCCGGCCCGAGCTGCCTTTTCACACAACTATTTGCCGCTTTTATGGAGTTGAAGCTTTGACTTCTGGGCTGCGTTGGCTGGGGGTGGACGGGAAATGGAAATGCGCCATCGTTGTGGCTTTTTAATGTTTTCTTGTTAAAGTTTATTGAAAAACTTTGGACCGTCACGTTTGAGTAGTCAGCGGGCGCAGTAACTTATAACTGCCAGCGGCTACTACACACACACACACACACACACGCACACCGAAGTGTGCCGAGGCACAGAAATGGAACAGATGCATGCGCGCACGCCCCAATGCCCATGAAAATGGAGCAAAGCGATTTTTCCTGTTTAATAAAGAGAAAACTTGCAAATATTACTTTCCTCCGGCCCCCGCCCCACTTGGCCAAGGTGGGGGGGCCGTTGTGTCTGCTCATGTTTGCTCATAATTGAAATTTCGCGCTAAACAGGAAGTGGCCGCTCACTCCAAGTTGTTTGCCATTGAATGAACCCGGACTGAGCCTGAAAGCTTTTCCAACGAAGTGCGGACTGGGACAGCATTTGGCCAAGTGCTGATGCAGTTCATAAACAACGGCAGAAGATGCGAAAATGCAATAATATTTATGAGGAACAATGTGGCCGGGCGAGGCCAGGCCAGAGCAGGCCAGCTGGTCGGGATGGGATGGGATGGGGCGAGGGGAGAAGAAAATTAAGAGCTGGCAAAATGCGAAATGTGTGCGCAAGACTTGCAGAGAATTGCTGTTGCCCTGAGGATTATCATTGTTTTCGGCTACAATCTCTGTCCCCCCCAGTCGCTCACTCTATGTACCTATTGTAAGGTTGAACAATGAGTTTTGCAAAAGTTGCTCCGCAATACACAATACTTTGTGCAATTCAAGTCATTTATGGATCCGCTACATTTTCTTCTCCAATAATTTAAGAACAATTTGAAAGTGAATTACGATTGGAGTTTTGTGGGGGGGGGGGGGGGGCGACTAGGTAGAAAGTTTGAGTGAAAATGCGGGAGGGACTCGGACAAGACTGGGCGGTACAAGGCAAGCAATTGGGCGCTAAAAGCATTAAGGCTCGCGAGCCACTGGAGTGAACATCACTGGATCAGATCGATGACATTTGTGTGGTTGCTTGAGTATATTGTTTGATGTATAGTCTTCTTGCATTTGTACTCATCGCTTCGAACACACACAAACACTGCATCATAGCGCACAAGACTCGCAAGCGCACACGAGAGTTGGCTCATCGCTAATTATTTTTAGAAATTAGCTAAGACCACTTTGCAGGTTACTTTATGTAACCCAATATGACCGCCATAGCACTAGAACTTCGAGGTCGTGGGTTTAAACTTTAAAGTCTCCATAGAAAAATTGTTCTTACACACCTAAAAAGGTTTATTAAATTAACTTGTGACGCAAAATAGCAAGCATCTACGATAACAAACAAAACAAACCTAATATACTCTGTGCACACTGAGACAAAAATTAATCTGAGACCAAGACTGTAGTCTCCAAATCGAGACGAAAGGGCAACCAAAATGCACTTAGCAGTCAAAATCCCAACCTAAATTGATAATCTGTATTTTAAGCTTAATTTCATAATCTTGTTTAAAGCTCGTTAATGCTCGACTTTAAGATGAAACCATCTTAGTTTACCCTTGCAGAGGGAAGCATTTAAGAACACATAAAGTACATATATTCTTGATCAGCATGACGAGCTGAGTTGATTAAGAACTGTCCTTCTAATTCTATGCTATCTCCTTCATCAGTTTTGAAGTTATTGGCACCAAACTTTGCACTAACTCGTCTGGTAGAAATACGCTGCACATATGTCGGAACCGGCCGGATCGAATGACTATAACATGCAGCTGCCATAGGAACGTTCGGTTGCAAAACTAGTTCTAGTGAGAAAAGCTTTTTTGTTTTCAATGCATGCATCTCCAAACTCCGTATTAACTAGTTTTCTATGCTTCTATATGATTCTGCCAATTTTGGTAGAAATCGTACATCTATATAGTAAGTAGAGCTAGAAAAATAGTCTTAGTAAGAAAAACTTTTTTGGTTCCAATGTAAACCAAATGTAAAATTGACATGTATTAATTCTATAAGCTTTCACACAATTCTTCAAAATTTTGTTCAAATCGTATGACTTTATGTTATAGCTGCCATAGGAATGATCGCTTGAGAAACTTGTTTTAGTGAGAAAAACTTTTTTGTTTTCTAAAGAAACGCCTACAAACTTTGTATTTCTTAGTTTGCCATGCTTTCCCATGATTCCACTAAATTTAGTCAAAATCGGACATCTATATAGTATAGCTGTCATAAAGAAGTAGAGTCTGAAAAGTAGTCTTAATGAGAAGAACTTGTTTGTGTTTAGTGGAAATGTTCTTCAAATTAGTTGGAAAAACGTGCTGCAAGGGTTTACAAACTGCCTCTTTTTTTTAGGATTCCAATCTTCTCGAAATGAGGAAGTCTAAGGTCTTGTTACTCGTTATCCTATTCCACTATTAGTTAAAATATAATTTACTGCAAATGTATTATTGCTAATATTTACATAAATAAATAAATAATTCTAGGAAACGGGTGGCCTTTTATTCTCAGTGTACCTTTGAAAATTTCCACGCTGTGACATTGTCGTTCAATAATGGCATTGTTACCATCGCACACTTTTATGTTTGTGCCTGGTTATTGCTTATTCGATTCCGAAAGTAAAATGAAAATATAACGAAATGTTTGGTTTCGGTTGTGGCTTGGATGTTAGCTTTTCTCTCTTCCATCCAAGCAGCACATTGTTTCACATTCATTATTGTATTAGCAAACATGAAAGCCACACGCATAGCTTATTCCATTGAGCAAACTTGCAGGGATGAAAATTAGCATCGTAATGAAATGCATTTGGATGTACGCAAATGCGAATGCACTTGCGCTTAGCTTGCTCAACTGTAGGAAAGCATATTTAGAGCAGGGAAGCACAATAAGAGGCATCACTTAACAAATTCCAAAAACAAAAGCAATCTTGATCTAAAAAAGGAGCTGAAATCGTCGGCTCCTGGATTTTGTTCCCACTTTCGACTCTCTCCCTCGCTCTCTCTGAGCTATTTTTTGTGGAGCCTTGCTGAGATTCACATCTGCGGGAAATCCCTAGAAATCCCCTTATGCCCTTTTGCTTACTATTCTATTATTATTTACATGCATATATCTATAAAAATATACAAAAAGAAAATTAAATAGCATTAAAAACACATAAAAATATTTTGGGCACGCTTGTGTCATGGGGAATCTCACCCCCAACACGGGGCACATATGTATATCTGGTTATTCGGTTCTATGCCTCAGGGCAGTGCCTGCGTGTTTCTAAAAACGAAACATAACAAGAAAGTAAAAAATACAAAAAATCTGGCACAAATTCAAAAATTATATTTACGCAATTTTACGACAACTTGAAGAAGAACCAACTATAAATAAATTGCCCCTTAGTTAGAGCGGGCGGCGTGTCAAGACTATTTGTATCTGTGGATGCTGCTGCTGCTGGCCCTGCCTGCCTGCCTGGCGCATGAGTCACGAGTCGCACTGGCTATTTACCTATGAAATTTGCCTGGTGCACTTTAATTGAAAATAATAAACACGCGTGTAAATAATGTGCCAGGCCACTGTCAGACACACCGAGCATCAGGGCTGCCCAGCAGTGTCCTAGATTCGAGCATGTCCTGGCCCGGCTGTGGCCTTTGCTGTCCAACAACATGGCTCCAGCAGCTCCAGCCCAGCATAACGGTTCATGTTGCACAGCGTGTGTTGCATGTTGCAGCAGTTCATGTTGTTGCTGCGTTGGCAAAAATGTTTTGCAGCAACCCGTTGCCATATTTTACTTTTAAATGTCGTTTGGCTGCTGCTGCTGCTGCTGCCTGCCAGCTTAATTTATATGCTCATTTTCAGCAATTTGAAGTTGCAGTTGTCCCCTCACACCGTCTGCCCCCACACACGACCAACAATTTGTGAGCTCTTAATCGGGTATTCAGACTTTAGCAGAAACGCTGTAAGCAGATTTTAGAAATATATTTTTATAAAACGATATTTATTTTAACCAAGTTTTGAACTTGGTGCCATCATCTGGCAGTCTTGTCTCTTTTTTTTGTTTTCTTTTCTGCTCAAAATGTTGCTTCATATTCTCCCAAAATTAATACTAGGCAACCAGTTCTTGTGCAGATTCTTTATTTCTAGATTATGTAAAGATGCTTAAAAAGCATCTATCAACTTTTTATGCTAATTTTTTTTTTGAATAGTATTCAGCTTAGCTTTCTACTTAACTTTCTTACAGATTTGTGTGAATTTCTTAAGCGGAGGTATACTATGTTTTCCAATTGACCATAAGTTGTACCGCCCAAACATATGCAATGGATTTTTCTTTTGTCCGATTCCAACTCTACCGCAACCAAATCTGTTTCCCCGCTGGACTGCCTTTCGGCATTATTTTGCGGTTTGCACTCAATATAAAAAAAAATCGCAGAATTGTTTGGGCTAGTTTGTTATACTTTAGGATAATATCAAACTGAGGGATCACAGTTCCCCATAAAACGATTTTTAAAATGCTAAAACTACTACAAATCTAGATGGAGTCCGAAAACAGAATCGCCAGCATCCCTTCAATACACAGAAAACCATCTACAGCAAAAGTAACAGCAGCTAATAAAATCACGCTTAAGCGTTAAGCTTAATTTGTTTGAAATGTTAAAGCTTCCATGTGAAGTCCTTTCACGTGCCTAGTGGATGTGGCTTAGTTGCAGTTGTTGATTTTTTTATAAATCATTTCAACTCGAAATCGAAAGCGAATGCTCTGACGCACAAAGCGTACCCAGATATTATACATTGAAATGAGATGAATTCTAACAGTTTGAATTCAAACTTACTCATTTAAAATTCTCTTTTGATTTCAGACTTTCTTAAGAATTTTGTTGTTTTGATTATGTTTAGGTAATTGGTAATGCGAGTAGTCGTCTGGTTCAGTTCTTTGTGAAAATGTTCGAGCTTTTGTTTTCGACTTTTTCTCTCACCGAGGTCGAATATAACTTGTGCCAAAGAGGCAAGACGTCTTTACAGCTGTTTCATTTTACCAGCTCTATCATTTCTGATATGATTATGATTGTATTTTCTGGGGAGAACAGTGAGGAGTGGTTTTTATTCAACCTGAAACACGGTCTAAGCTTTATAAGAATGAGTTTGATAGATTGGAAGCGGCGTATGAGCAGAAATGAATATGCAATGCAAGCAGAAAATTTGCCACTGGCCACTGAGACACATTCACCTACATGCGAATCAGTGGTGGGCACAAAACACAATTTCAATTTGGCAACGCAACATATAAGAAGTTAACGGATAAACAGAAACGGTCTCAGCAAAACCAAGTCGACAAGAGCCGATTCTGAAATGCCAGCTTTTACCCGCAATATTGCAGCTGCTGAGCAGATAACGGCACAACCATGATACAACAAGAAAGGTAGGGAGCTCACAGGAAGTGCCCTCAGCAAAGTACTTTAAAACGTTCAGTGTTTTGTGTTCTCTTGAAGCGTGTGGTTCGTCGCGCAAAAGCTCAGTACTTAAAATAAAATGTGCGCCTTATCTCTTTGTTGTATCATAGACTCGACCATAATACATTGAAAGAGCTATGCTTAAGGTCATAGTGCGCTCTCAGCTGAGTCCGTAAAACGTTTACTGCAGGGTTGCCCACGCTTTATACGCTTCAGGTGTATGTGTTGTTGATTTGCGCAAAGCGATTGCCGAGCGTTTGGGACTCACGCATAATGAAATTGCAGCAACAACTACGTATGTGTCTCTCTTCTCCTTCTTGCCTCTAGCGATTTTGAAGGCAGCAACATTTTGCATGAGCGCTGTCTGCAGCGTTGATTTTGTTGTTGCCGGCCTCAGGCACAGACTCACACACACAGTATTTTGTTTTGCTGTGGTTGTTGTAGCTCCAAAAAGATGTTTCTTACTTGTGTTAGTGACTAGCATAGGCGCCGCTGGGCACCGCTGGTTTAGTGTGTTGCCATACCAACTATAGTTGAATCAGGGTCCAAAGCATCTATTATCTCATTTTGGATTTCAGTTGTTCCCGACTTTGTAAGCAGAGCTCGTTGATTGAACTTTTCTCTATTATACTCTGCACCACCGACAGTTTGTTTATAATTGATAGTTTTAAAGTGTGGCGTCACAGACACCGTGTGCCACCATCGTTGTTGAGTTTGTATTTGTCTTGCTTATTGCTCATAAATCTTTCATCGTTTCCAAACTTGATGATTTTATAGATAAGCCTTAAATCAGTTTTCCAAATATATTGGAAAAAAGCTTATCTACTGCAAGCAAGAAGCACGTTGCTTACATATCGAGCTACTAGATCTAGTCATCTGTATACAGAACGATGGACATGCCTATACAGTGCACGCCACTTTAATAGGATAATCTTCTCTCCCAATTTAAACTATATCATTGCTTATGCATTTGCAAACTCAGAATCTAAAGGAATATCTTAATCCTATTTGCTTATCATACAAATTAATCTAATAATTTTTCGTTTTTAGGATTATATCTGGTCCATAGTTGACTGTCACTTAAGTACGTCCAGCCTTAAAAACACTTTAGTATATTAACAAAACAAGAAAGAAAGTCGGTCAAGCCCGACTATAACATACTCTGTACCAAGAAAATTTGTCTTTTGATCATAACTCGAAAACCGTTCATCCGATCTTCTTTATACGGATCCTTTCCTTTGGCGAATCGAAAAGTTATCCTAATAACTAAATATGTCCAGATGGAATAAGCCATCTATCTTCAAAACTGTGGGAGATATGACGTTTTTTTGATTAAATTGCGGGGGCGGGAGGGGGCGTGGCCAAAATTGAAAATAAACTTGATCTGCCTGCAGACATAAGAAGCATATGTCCCATACATGTCAAACCTCTATCTCTTACCATCTCTGAGATCTGTGCGTTCATACGGACAGACAGACAGACAGACGGACGGACGGACGGACGGACGGACGGACAGACGGACATGGCTATATCGACTCGGCTGTTGATGCTGATCAAGAATATATATACTTTATGGGGTCGGAGATGCTTCCTTCTGCATGTTACATACTTTTGCACAAACTTATAAAACTCTATGTACCTTCGGTACAGAGTATAATGACATTTATTGATTGTTTTAGGTGTTTTTTAAATAGCTATTAAATCTGGATTCTCCTGGGGTCACAGCTTACTCCCCAACAGGATAAGTAACCAAAGACCGTCAAAGATGCGAACATTTGTGTTTTGTTGCTCAGGTTTTTTGGACGATTTGTAACGAAATGTTAGTCAAATTTTCCCTGAATGCAGCAATTAATGATTCTTTATATTCAATTTGTTGTAAGGACTTGTCTAGTCTACGTTTTTCGAGATTGTCAGGATAATAGGGTGGTCGCTGCTTTAGAAGTAGATAAGTCCTAGCAATGGGTTCAAATGGGAAGGCAGATGTAGAGGCTTGAATATAGTTTGCTGACTTCATTTTTGATGTAGGAAAATGCAATTTCCTCTGATTGTCATTGATGGTTCTAATAATAGGCAAACAAAAGGCAACTTTTTTTGGCGGAAAATGTTTCTTTTACTTTTACACTTCGTTTATCAAATTATTTGTCAACTAAACGAAAGCAATCGATTTTGACTGAGCATCTCAAGAGAACACAGGTAGAGTAGCAGTTGCAGTCTATGGACTCGACTGGAGATGCTTGCCTCTGGCTCTAACATACATTTGCACATAATGGCCATACTCTTTGAAAAGAGTACAATTACGATTGGCTTAAAAGGTAGCATGACAAAGAATTTGATGTCAAGAAGTGCATAGAATGTTCGTCTAACCCGATTTGGTTGTTATTTTCACATTTATTGTGGCTGAAAATTAAAGGTACATAAATTTTTCCAAATCATGAACCAGCTGTTTCGTATTTACACCGCAATGCCGGCGGCTTGTCGCATTGCATTTTGGTTGGGGTTTTTGTGTAATTGAATTCAAGTAATTTGCGCACCATTAGAGCGACCTGCCGAATCATTTTTAGTGCCCCCGGGCAATATAATTAGCATAAATAGAAATTGAAGTTGATGGCGCTGTATAATGTGCTCCAAGTGGCCTCAATCAGCTCAATTAGTTACATGATCAAATTCACAGCATTCCCGACTGCATATAATTCATGATGTTTTGTTACAAATAACAACAACTGGAAGAAGAAAAAAAAACAATTTCAATGCATAAATATGCATAATAGGATTTCCATCGAGAACGCCGGGCTTTAACATTGCAAGTGCTGACAAGTGGCCAATTATGGGGCGCAGAAGTTAATGTGTTTTTTAAATGTTTAACGAATTACTCAGCCAGCGCTCGGCGACTTACGGTCGGTGGAGGAGAGCGAGCAACAGTTGCACAAACAACAACAGCATTTTCTGAAAGGACGACGCAGAAAAGGAAAAAAAAACCGCCACGTAATGGCCGACAACAGGGACAACAAAGCGCTGACTGGAATATTTTTCGTATTTTATTATTAAATCACGTAGAGAGTGCAATACGGCGTCCAAAATGACAGCGAACGCATTTTAATTGAAAGCAAAAGCAAACTGCGCGCAGGCGAAGGCGAAGGCGTTGGCGAGGGCGAGGGCGAAGTCGCGTTCTGCAAAAGACTTTGGCCAGAAAGTTTTCTAATTGAAAATGGCGTCGCAAAATTTAATTTGAAAACTTTCACTGCCAGGCTGACCCTCAACGGCGGCGACAACGACTTGCAGGATTTGTGCGAAATCGCTTCTCTCGGCTGGGCGTGGCCCACACCCGCCGCCCACTTATTAAAAATAAGCCAGCCAGAAGTATGTCGATCGAAATGGACGACTCTTTCGTTTCATCAGTTGCCAGAAGCCAAAAAATGTTTCGCCTAATTGACTCGACGCGTACATTTGTTGCTCGACTTGAGCTGCTGGCGCCACATTCTTGGTACAGCAATTTGGCCAAATGTTCTTGCAATGCATTTTTAAGCACACACGTCTACTTACTACCCGGGCTTTAAAATAATTCCCAACATGCTTAAGAGCATCTTCATTCTGCTGAAAGCCAAAGCAAAAGAAAGGCAAACAATGGGAAGGACATGTAACAGAATACGCGAAGGAACTTTTGTTTTTGCTTGACTTATTTGGAGAAGACCCCCCTAGCGATGGTGGCAAGTCAGTGCTGCCAATTTAGCATTTTTGTAGGTCGGCAGTTTGCAATGGGCCGAAGAGAGAAAAACGACAGAGTTAAATGATATTTCGCTTGGCTAAGCGAAAGACTTTCCACGGGGAAATAGCCGGCGAGTGTGAAGGCAGGTCCTGCAAACTGTTCTACACCCAGAAAAAAGTAGAACGAATAGCTTAAGAGCGAAAGCTCTTAAAAAAATATTCATTCGTTCTTGAATTTTCAAGAATTTCGCTCTTGCAATCGAGCTAAATACGTTCTCAGTATGGTGTATTTAGGCAAGGGGACTGAGGTAAAGAAACAGAGAGGAGAGCAAATACATTTGAGAAAACACAGCGCTGAACTTGCGCTCTCAGTTTTGTTTTTGATGGAAGAGGGGTGTTTGGGGTCGCTTTCGAGCGGAGAGCGCAATCGATTTTATCACTCATGCTGCTGTGGAATTCCCAACCAGTTATGGCAACTGCCAGTTGACAGGCAAGGACTGATGCTTTGAAGTGAGGCCGGCTAAAACTAGCTAGATGGTTTAACAATTAGTTTTCCATGAAATAAACTTAAACAAAATGAAAAAAAAAACAATTGAATTGTTTTCATAGTTTCAGGATCGGAATCTGTGAAGATGTTGATTTAAGAGTAAACGATCTTATTCTTGAATCTGATGAGCTCTTGATAATATTAAGAACATTCTCGGCTTATGACAAAAATGTATGCTCTTGATTCAAGAAGGAGCCATCTCGAATTTGAGTATGCTTGGGAATGATTCGTACTTGAATCAAGTATTAAAGCTCTTGGTTCAAGAGAAACGGGATCAAAAATTCATACTTGGATTAAGAATTTCGCTCTTGGATCAAGAATTTCCCGTCTTATCAAACTTCTGGCAGCACTTGTGGCCACCGGAAGCTCAGAGACAGAGGGGTAGAGGCAAGTCAAAGGATGTAGTGGACTTTCCGGCATTTCTAATTATAAGTAAATACTCATACACATGCATATTAACAGTAACCATGTGTGCGTGTGTGTGGCTGTGCGAGTAAAGCACTTTCCAAGTTGTTTATACAGACACACACACACACGAGCCAACGCAGCTGGCAGGAGGAGCTGGCAGTTCGTAATGCATGCTAAAAAGTGTGAGAAAGTACATTAGGGTCACTGACGACTTTGACTACACTACAAAGGGGTGTGGCTGGGGCGTGGCTGCGCAACGGCAACCACTTTCCCTCTCAACTTGCAACATTTTGTGGCCGTGCCGGGTCGAGAGTGTGCTGGTGTGTGTTTGCCATAATGTACAATTTAAATGTAAACAATTTGCCCCAACGCGGCAAAGGCAGAAAAAAGCATAGTCAGGCCAAAAGGCTGTATAAAATATTTAAAAGGCAGCAGCTTGGAACTCGGAGCTGAGCATATGGCAAGCGGGAGCATGAGCAGGAGCAGGAGCAACGGGAGCAGCTGCCGCTGTGAATAGTGAAACTCAAATATTTATCTTGGCAATTGCCTGTAATTTAGTTTCAGTTTAGAGTTTTCCATCGCTCTAAGTAAACTTTTCATTAGCAGCACACACACACACACACAAACAAACACGCAGGAAATAAATAAGAATCGAGAGTATACACATATTTATGCACAGCTCGCACTAATTAACTTAGTTTTCCTTTTTTTTTGTCTTAATTGACTTTTGTGTGCGTTTGGCAAATGTTTCAATCAACTTTCCACCAAACGGATTTGCTGGCCAACTCATTTCCATGTGCAACAAGCAGCAGCAGCAGCAACAGCAAAGAACACAAAGCCACAAACCGCAAAAATAAAAACCACATTGCGCCAAATGCGGCCTTAGCTAGTGTGTCACCCAGCCCCCCCTCCCCCGCCCGCTTACTAAATATTCTCTTTAGTATTCAATTGAAAATGATTAAATTTGAACCTACAGCGAGGTTGATTCGAGAAACTAGCAATGGAAGTGGATTTTCTCTAGATAAAGGATAAAGACAATTAAGTAGGCGCTGAACCAAAGTTACACAGATAACTGGCTTGTGCAAAAGTATGTAACAGCCTGAGGAAAGCTTCGACGACCCTTTAAAGAATAATTATTCCTGATAAGCATCAGCAGCCGAGTTAGTGAAGCCATGAAAAGAATCTCTCGAGTGTCTATTCCGTGTCTATTCCGCAGTAAACGGCAAGTGTGAATGCGAGCTGGCGTGCTTCTAGCGCAACGACAACAAATGAAGCCCTTTGCGCTGACACTTGGCTCGATTAGTTCAGTTGCTCACGCTCAGCTCGGCTCAACAAACATGCAGCAACAAACACGACACTTCCAAAAACAAGTGTTCTGTTCAGTCATTTGTACCTGTCATTTTTGGGAGCAGGCAGCACTGAAGAAATTGTGTAGACCATGTTTTGAATGCTCTATTTCTAAAGTGAAAAGTGGTCAAAGCAGCAAGCTACTTCGCTATGCACCACGTTCTGATAGCTGAAACTATAAAGTTATTAGCCGCATTGAAAGATTTGGACAAACTTTATGTAATCAAAAATGCGTTCTACTGTGCATTTCACACAACTGGACATCTTTAAGAATCTCCATTTGGTCGGCACGGTTCAAGAGTAGTTTAATTTCTTTAAAGTTCCTCCGTAGGTGCAAAATCGGCAGCAATATGCTCTTTTCAGTGGTAAACACAGATAAAAAATACAGAAGAAGAAGAAGATACAGAATTATACCTCCAAGAAAGTTTCATATCAGAAGTTCGATTATAATGAAAATTCTTGGTCCAAGAGCGCAATTCTAGAAACAAGTATGCATTTTTAGTTCCGTTTTATCGAACCAAGAGCTTAAACCAATTATGAATCATTCTTAAATCGAGTAGAATAGTTCTTGAATCGAGCGCTAAACGTACTTAGGACCAGTATTGCTCATTCTTAAATCAAATATGAAGAATTTTTGTTCTTGCATTCCATAAAAAAAGAAATATTGTTAGCGGACCCAACGCTACTCTTTCAAAAGAGCTTGCTCTTTTCTCTCAGTTTCATTACTGCACTCCCTTCGCCTAAGAACAGCAAACTGAAAACGAATTGAGCTCGATTTTAGAAGCGAAATTCTTGAAAATTCAAAAACGAATCGGATTTTTTTTAGAGAGTTCGTACTCAAATTATTCTTTGCTGCAAAAGATGACAAGGAGCCACTGGAAGTGCAATCTCGGGCAAATCCTCACTTGTGTTTTTAGTATTTTTTTTATTTATAAAGAACTACCCTAGCAATAGTAAAATTACAGGCTAGCTTAATATTACGGGCAATGGCATCGAGGGCCTTCAGCTCCAAGTTAAACATATTTGGGTGTATTGTGTCTTTTTTGTTTACGTTACTTTGTACATTTTTGTAATACTGCTATTTACTATTACTATATACTATTTACATTTTTATAAGATTAGTTTCAAGTGAAGATGGTTTTTTGAAATTTCTGTTAGATTCGATGGTATATGTTTGTGGTTTTTAGGTAGTTAAGAATTGTGGTTATGTTTAAGGGTGAGGGATTGGACAGTAGGTGGACTGGGTTATTGTTTCCGAAAATTGCTTGTCTGTGTATAGTTTGTGATGGACAGATGGTGAGTATGTGTTCTATTGATGTTTGGCTCTGATTGTTGCAAAGGTTACAGGTGCTTGGGCTTTTGTCTATGTAGTGTTGGTGTGTGATTTTTGTGTGTCCTTGTCTGAGTCGGGTGATTTTTATTTGGTCTAACCGGGATATACGTTGTCCGTTGTGCTTGAAAAGATTGCAGCTGTTCAGGTTGTTTGGGTTGATGAGCTGGTACCAGATCGATGTGTCGTTTATGTTAGTTTGGGTTTTTATGAGGTGTGTGAAATTTATATGTTTTTTAATGTCTTGTATATTGTTGTTTTCGGTTGTAATATATGGGTGATTGGTTGCGATTTTTGCAGTGTTGTCTGCAAAGTCGTTGCCCTTTATACCTACATGTCCGGGTATCCAAACTATTTTAAATTTGGGGCGTGTCTTTATTAAAGTGTTTCGGGCTATTGTCGAGTAGTGTTCTGAGTTATTAACATTTGCTATGGAATCTATGGCGGAGAGAGAATCTGAGCAAATGCAATATTTGCCTCGCTTGCTTTTGAAGGTTTCAAGTGCTACATATATGGCTATAATCTCTCCCTTACTCGTTGATCAAAAAGGGTATACTAAAGTCGTTCAAATGTATGTAACAGGCAGAAGGAAGCATCTTCGACCCCATAAACTATATATATTCTTGATCAGCATCAACAGCCGAGTCGATGTAGCCTTGTCTGTTTGAATACCTACATGAGCTAGAGCAACCAAATTTTAAACGTAGACTAGTATTTTCTGCACGCAGATCAAGTTAGTTTCACATCCCGCCCCCCTTTACAATAAAAAAAAGTGGAATATCTCCTACTAATTGTAAGATATCGAGGTAATATTTTGCAGTGCCCGATATCTACAATTTCATAAAGATCGAATAATAAATGGCCGAGTTAAACAGGTAATATAAAACCGTTGCATACTTATCTAAGCCGCATGCGCTGTTTGCTTACATAATGTTGTAATAATGTTAATGCTCTGTTAATTAACATAAGGAGAAGAGAGATTAAACACTAATTCCCCTAAGTAACGGGTATATCGTAACAGGACCGACTTTAACTTAGGCTCTTGTTTTCCAAAAATTCCATCAAAGCGCTTCTATTCTAAAGTTTTTGATGGATGATGTTTGATATTTGATGTTTTATATAAGCTGGTAAGCAATTCTTTTTATTAAAGTAATTGTAAGAGTAATTACATTTTGTAATTAGTAATCGTAGTCAAGTTAACTCAAAAATCATAATCAGGAATTGTTTTTCTTATCTAAATAATTGTGATAATTGTAATGAAGAGTAAACTAATATGGGAAGTAATGACTTCATATCAGTTCCAGTCTATATGATATCAGAAAAACTATCACATTAAATATGCTCCCTTTAAATACGAACTTAATGGAAATTAAGTGATACCTTTTGCAACCAAAGTGATTGTTCTCAAACTACCCTCGCAAATGGCAAAACGCCAGCATTCTATTTTATTTTTCTGCTGAATATTTGCCATTTATTTGTATTAGGTGTTTGGTACACAAGTGCTTGTACATTTGTTATTTTCACTTGCCCCGCGCTCCACATGCGACGCGCGCGGCCTTTGATTTCTAGTTTATACAGCGACACCATTTGTTGATATTCTTTGTCTATTTTTTCTGCCATTTGCAACTATTGTTCTTGCCACACAGCGTTCGGTGTTTGTTTTTTCGCACAAAGTTCATTAAACTATTGGACAGCGGCCAGCGCGGGGCGAAACTAAAAGCCAGCTAACCATTTTGAACGCCACATAAATTAAATTCAATTTCGGACGCGATAAAGTTTAAGCCGAGTGCTGTCACTTGCCAAATTGTGCAGTTTTGCTGCAGCCGGCAGGTTAAAGGACCGCATAAACAGCACGCAACGCGCCGCCTGCATAATTAATGTAATGTTGTCTTGAGGCGGCGGCCGCACAGGGTGCGGCTTGCGGCGGGCATCCTAGGCGGGGGTGGGCGAACGATGCACTAAATATTTGCCATGGTTGTGGCGGTTTGTTGTTTCTGTTCCATGCATGGAAAGTAACAGGCTGCCAATGAACGTGTCCCTGGGAAGTTGCGTAGACATCAGAACTTTAAGCCAAAGTTTACGCACAAGTGCCAATCTACTTTTCCCTTGGATTGATGCAGAAGAAATGCACTTGTGAGGCACCTCGCTCCTAATTCGTTTCCAGCCCACATGCACTCCACTTGTAATCAATTACAAATTTTAAATGAGAAACCTCTCCTCATTTCCTGTGGCCATTGTCTTAATTTGAATTAGAAAACAGCCATAAACACTCCAACACATGCGATGAAAATTAATTGATCCACGTTGAGTGGCTGTCAAATGCACCGATGCACAAATAATGAACTACCCAGAAACTCCCTCGGGTGGTAGAGTCCCAATTGACGGGATGCACCTCTCGCTCCCCATCGCCGTCGCCGTCCCTCGCGGTGCTAAGTAATTTACTTGCGACTAAAATAGACACAAATAATGCGATGTGTCAAAACAAAACATCAAAAAAAAATTAAATAAGGCAAGAAACTCGAAGGGGAGCAGGTAGAACTGCAGACTCAAGGCAAACTAAGTATTTGGGACATCAAAGACTACAATCGTCGCCTGCGCTGGGCTGCCAATAAAAGAATTAAATGTGGGCATAAATCATTAGGACTGGGCAATTATAAATAGATGCGCGGTGGGGGGAGGACGATTGGGAGTTCTAATTGGCTCTGCTTTCTGTGCTCTTCAAGCGGAATTCAGGCCATGTGTTTTGGCTGCCACTGGCCACACATTTGCTTAGCTTGCCACAAGCCAAAGCGTTGACAAATTGCAGCGGCAACCGGGGTCATGTTTGCCATTTTGCTCAAGTTGTCGCGCGGAAAAGTATGCAGCATAACAAATGGCCAACAGCTTTTGTGGCCCAGCGTACCAGGCTTGGGTGCAGTGGGTGGAGAGGGTGGAGAGAACCATTTCAATAATTTGTTAATACATTTTCAGCTCAGGCAGCGGGCGCTGGGCATGCACTTGCGCTTTTCGAATTGCTGCCACAAACATTTGCACTGCAAAGTGGCGAGAAAAGAAAAAAAAGTTAGCATTTTCCGCAAAAATAAACCCGCTTAACAATCGACCCACAGAGCCAAGTGGTTGAGTCGTTCGATTCGATTTTAGTTTAAACTTGAATTGGCCTTAAATCCGTTTTAGAAGTGGAAGTTGGAGAAGTTTGCTTGCTTATTTTGCACAAGAGTAAGCAAACCGAACTGAAAAGTGCTTTAAATACCAAATGGAGCTGTGAAATTTGCCAGCTCTTCGGTAATTGAAGCAGCAACCACCCTCACACAAAGCAGAACTAGGCCTCTAGCAGGGCAGCCCCTGAAAATAAAAGAAGCCATTCAGGCGGAAGGAATGTGGAAACTTTACAGGTTGCCCTGTCGAATAAAATAACACAAAACACGAGTCCCGAAATATAAAAAAATAAACTCCCAAGAATTACACAGAATGTATAAATTTCTTTCCATTTTTTCGCTCTCCAAAATATCAAACACGACGGTGACAACAACCGGCAAACGGAAGCAGCACGGGGGTGGGGGTGGGGGCCCGTATCCTCGTGCTGCCTGTCGCGAATCGCAAACGGAAACTTTGTGTTAAAATAACAAACAATCAGCCGAATCATGCAGGATGTGCAAATAATAAATAAATATATATATGTGTACAATGTTGCATACATACTTATACACCAGGAGAAAATGTCCAGCGTGATTTTTTGTGTTCAACCACAGTGGAAGGAATAAAGGTGTGAGCACGGATTTGGGAATTAACGAGAAGTAACGAGTTGTCATGTCACGGACGGAGCTACCATTCAATTAGAGTTTGTAGTTGCTAGAACAGTTCCTCACACAATTGTGTGGAGAATTTTCCATAACTTAACTAAAGTATTCATGTTTCGGACATTGTTACTTCATATGGGTGGCTCCTACTTTTGTTGGTAGAAGTCCTAGCTACAGAGCCGACACAATCAAGTCAATGAGTATTATGTATGTGCGGGGAATGCATGTCGCTCACTTAATGCAACACCAAAAATACTCAGTAAATTATTCAGCTATCTTTCCCATATTTTGTTTTATTTTAGTAGTATACCTGAAAGCGATTAAGATTTCGTCGATCAGCTGCTCCATACAAGTTGTGTAGAGTGCCCAAAGTAAGTGAAGAATTTAAGGTCATACTTAAATATTTAACGAAATCAGCATTGCGGTTGATTTAGATATGATTTCGTATTGATGTGACCGTTTTTTCATGGCGCGCTAGGAACTTGATTGAAATTCGCTGCGTTTATATCAACTTATTGCTTTTCCAGCTTTAATAATTAAATGATTTTAAGTAAATACTTTTTATAAAGCAATCGTGTTCTTTGAGGCGATGAAACCCCAGTGGTCTGAAGTTTGTGACTGCTTTAGACGGGTTTTTCTTCTTTTTGGTTAGAAATTCCACTCGCTTTTGGAAGTGGCGCCTCTTAACTCAAATGAACCATTCAGCTGATTTTGTTAATGTGTCATTGTGAATGTCAACAAAATGATGTTTGGTCATGAAAATAATAGAAATTATGCCAGTGAAAAGGGAATATTGGCATCTGACATGATCACAGAACTATCAGTTAGTGCTCTTTAAAATGTGCTAAGCCAGCCCTATTCCTAATTCCGAGTAAGTGTTTGTGTAAACGTTTGCATTTAGAGTTGAAACCTAACTTTGATACATGGAAGGTGATGCAATATCAAAGGTTAATAGATCAGGTTCAAGGAAAATCGGATTTTAAGCAGCAGTTGAAGCCGATAGCTCAATGCCAAGTGGATTTATTGCGTCCATAAAAGACGACCTGATCTAGCAGCCACTGACCCTCATCTATATAAAATTGTAAACCTTCATTAAGAAAAATCTATGTGTACTTGAAAACCGACTCGAAATCCGCTACAGGGCCGAAAAATGAAATTGGCAAGAAATTTATTTAATATTGGCCTAACAATATCAACTTTAAGAAACATATAAAGGTTATTGAAAGGCCGCAATGCTTGGCCATGCTCCTCCCAAAGGAAGACTCAATAGGAATTCTACTGTTCCTTTTTATACCCGTTACTCGTAGAGTAAAAAGGGTATATTAAAGTCGTGCAAATGTATGTAACAGGCTGAAGGAAGCATCTTCGACCCCATAAACTATACACTCATAAAAAAATTCGCCTTGCAAATTAGAAATTCTCCTATGAAATCCGTCCTAAAGCGACTCACCCTAATATTAAGAAAACTTTTTCTCATTTATCGAAAATTTTTCTGAAACTTAGGAAATTTAAATTAGTGAGAAAATATTTTTCTTAATTTTAGGGTGAATCGCCTTAGGACGGATTTCATAGGAGAATTTCTAGTTTTCAGGGCGAATGTTTTATGAGTGTATAAATTCTTGATCAGCATCAATAGCCTAGTCGATATATATATTGAATATCTCCTACATTTTTTAGGATATCGAGCTCAGATATTGCAGTGTAGTGTATGTGGCCATTATCTACAATCTCACAAATTTTCATAAAGATCGGATAATAAATGGCAGAGTTAAAAAAACGTTGCATACTTATTTGGGCCGCATGAGGTTATTAAACACTAATTGCCCTGAGTAACGGGTATTTCGAAGTCGGGCAGGTCCGACTTTAACTTACGCTTTCGTTTTAACTTGCAACTAACTTCGTGGTTATTAGGTCTTGTGTGTGTTGGTATGACCGATGCAGACGCTGCCCGAATATTCTGAATCAGAGACAGTTGGGTCCTTCGGAAAACATAAGCGAAGACCTGCATCCTATCGGCATGATTTTCTCGCATGTGATCAATATATTCCTTATGTCAGCTTCCATGCGAGGTGACTTCAAGTACTTTTCTTGCTGACCTTAGACTAAAAACAAAATAACATTTTTAAGTGTATGACAAGTTTCTTTAGCATTACTTTTTTTTTGGGGAACGTGAGGGATACAAACATATATCATCATAATGTTAGATGTTGCTAACTGGAATTAGTCAATGGCAGTAGAGAAGTGAGCTACAGTAATTACTTCACAACTGTGTATCGACTTAGTACTTTAAAATAACATTTAAACAAGTAAGAAAGTCGGTCAAGCTCAACTATAATAAACGCTGTAGCCCCAACACCGTTGCAATAAGTGCTGCCCAGCAAATTGGATTGTTTGGCGTGCCAAAAATGTAAAATACACTTAATCTGCTTGCAAGTATGAGAGGTATACTATATGTCTACTACTTACTACTACTGAAAACGCTTATCAAACATTTAAGTGTAGTTCCTGTTCTCTTGGGCTTGAATTTGAGTCGCACAAGCCTTTAGGCCGTTTTGAGATCAGTCAAATATGTTTGAAAATTCCTGATTTTCTCCTGTGTAAAGAATCTCTTTATCAATCGCTTGCTGTCCTCCTACCCTGACCCGTGTTGCGAGACAGTTTTCAGACCCGACTAATAAACTGAACTTTAATTTTTTCTCAGTACCCGCTCGTTTGGTCTGGGCTGCCTTGGGCAAAACGGTGGACTTACCCTGCGACTTGACACCTCCCTCGGCTCAGGATTCAGTGAAGCTGTTGCTCTGGTTCAAGGACACCACGGGAATACCCTTGTACAGGTGAGTGGGTTGGTGTAAATTGATTTGGGTGCTAGATTAAACTACTACACGAAAATACGATGCCATAAGGTGCCACCACACACACACACACACACACACACGCACAAACGCACACACACTTCAGTCAGCCATCCATCAAGTACATAAAATAATCGTCAACATCCTTTTTCTTACACTTTGGACGCGAGTTCGTTTTCATGTGCGTTTTGGCTCACTTCCGACAGCGTTTTCTTCCTTTTGTACTTTGGTAGGCCCAGGACATGATTGTGTGTGTGTGTGTGTGTGTGTGTGTGGATGCGTCGTGTCATAATCCACTTTGTTATAATAAATGTAAAGCACATCCGATTACAGCTGCCGTTGCTAAAGTGTGGCGAATTTGCACGCCCACCGGCAGCTGTGGGCGGGGTCACGCTTGGGCGAAAGGCCTTCACAAATTTGTGTTAATAAATTTTCAATACAAATTGTGGAAAAACTGTGCCGTGCATTTCAAGTAAGCGGCAACTGCACCCGAGCAAGATGGAGCGCTGCCCAGCCATAAACAGAGTAATTTCTAAAACAGCAACAAATTACTGCAATTTGCACAAAGCTGCCAGCGGCATGAGGCTACGGCTACACACGAGACACAAACACTCCGCAACACTCGCAACACTCAGCTCCTGGCTCATGGAGTGCAAATTGCGCGTCATTTTTTATGCCCGTAAATTATGCGACTCGCGCGGAGGCCAACCTGGGCGCCGGGGCAGCCAACTTCTGGTCTCTGCATATGTTTATTTATGACATCTAATAATCGCTACATACCACACCCCCGCACTTACACTCTTCCTTTCGCCCCCTCCCCCCCCCCGTAGCCTGGACTCGCGTGGCGGAAACGTGAAACTGGCCCCACATGCGGCCATAGCTAGCGATCTGGGCCAGCGTTTGTTCTTCAGCATTGGCGATAATCCGAAAGATTCCCGCCTGCAGATAAACGACGTTAAGCCCGAGGACGGGGGCGTGTATCGTTGTCGCATCGATTTCTTTAACTCGCCCACGCGCAACTTCAGGCACAACCTAACCTTAGTGGGTGAGTAGTCCAGGAACTTGATGATGTTGTGCCCGGGCACTAAGTGGTGCCGCCTCCGCTTCCAATTGCAGTGCCTCCCGAAGAGCCGCGCATTTTCGATGCACAGGGCAAGGAAATCTCCCAGTTGGCTGGACCGTTTCGTGAGGGTTACGAGCTCTTTCTGTGCTGCCAAGTGAAGGGAGGTGAGTGACAAGGACACGGAATTTGTATTTACAACTCGTGTGCGGTGTCCTCTGTGTGAGGCTTGCTCGCGACAGCTGCAAATGACTGTCATAACTCACTACGTGATGGCTCTGTACTTTCAGGTCGGCCGCCGCCCAAGGTCACATGGTGGCGCGATAGCACCGAGCTCATTGGCACCAGTCACACATCCGTGGAGGAGGGAACTACGGTTATGGTTAACCAGTTGTTGATTGGCACCACCACGCGGGACTATTATGGAGCGCGCATCGAGTGTCGAGCACAGGGCACTCGCCTAGTGGATCCTGTCAGCAAGGATGTCACCGTACAGGTGCACTGTAAGTCGACAAAAACCGAGGCAATGTGAGGGATAAGATAACGTGGGTCACACGGGTGGGTGGGGTACGTGGGGGGGGGGGGGATAACTGAGGCTTCGACTAGCTTGAAAAAGAAAGAAGTGTGGACACTGAGAGAAAACTATGAGATCTTGAATCAATTTTATAAGAATGAAAAATTTTGATTCTAGAGCTCAATACTACGCTTTTTATACTCTGTATTGCTTTTGTGAAAGGAATCGTCAACGACCCCACAGAGTATATATTTTTTTGATCAGCCGAGTTGTCTGTCTGTCCGTTTGAACATAAACAGATGGTAAGAGATGGACGATTGACATGTATGGGACAAATGCTTCTTTTACTTGCGGGCAAATAAAGTTTATTTTCAATTTTTGCCACGCCCTCTACCGACCCTGAAATTTGGAAAAAGCATCATATTTCCCACAGCTTTATAGATAGAAGGTTCGTACCTTCTGGACATAATTAGTAATCAAGATTATTTAACGATTCCCCAAAGGACTGGTACAGATCGGATTGAAGATAGTGTTGTTATGAGCAAAAGACTGTTCTCTGCTGCAGCGCAGTAGCTGCTACAGCAGCACTAAAATTCATGCTGAACACTAACTTTGCTTGGTATAGAGCATTAAATAGTGCGTCTTGAACAACTTTACTTACTTGTTTAAACTAACTTAATTCCTTTACGTGCCAAGTTTAAGAACGAACATTGCTTAGATGAAGAATAAGAAACAAAATTATTGAATTAAAGCCTAGAAAATTCTAAATTGAATCTCATTTGATCTGAAATTAAGGCCAAATCCAATTTCCATTCCGTTGTGCTCTTAGATCACTTCCGTTTTTGCTTAAATCTTCTTTACTTCTTTCGAGTTTGTTCTTGATTGAAGAACTTTCGTTCTCAGAGAAAGTGCTCTCCCTAAAAATACAAGTTTATTATTGCTTTTAACAACGAAATTATCTTAATTTTATTTATTTTTTGTATTGAAGAATCGTATTTCTAGAACGAAGCGATTTCTTAAGTATGAATTCCATTTTCCTTTTTTTTTGAGTGTACTCCGGCTTTTGCTTTTGTGGTTGGATGAGAATGATTAATTGGACTCTTTCTTCTTTGCCCAGTGAAACCTGTTCGCGTGAAGATTATCACACCAAACGATCTGTTAACCGCTGGCCACCCAATGCCCATCCGCTGCGAGTCCTGGGGCTCGTATCCGGCGGCCAAGATTGCCTGGCTCTTGGATGGTGAGCCCATACGCAATGCCGAGGTTACGTTGCACAGTGACAGAGAGGTAAGTGCTGCCAGCTTTTACCGCATCTTCTTTCCAAAACTTTTGCTCAAAATTGTCAAACAAAATGCGAGGCCCTTGGTTGGGGGGACTGCAAAATGTGTATTATTGTTGTCGTTCCCAGGACAACAGAACTTTATGCCGGCAATTTTGCCTCGTACGTTTGACATTTGATAGCTGGCCTCACACACACACACACACACACACACACGCTGCACCGCATGCTGGAGCAACTCTGGCGACCACTGGGTGACCCTAAAAGCCCGGTCACTGCAGCAGTCGAAACTTTTGCCAGCAGACAAGTTGACTTCAAGTGCTCCTCCCTTGTGCGTCCTTGCCCGGCATTCTTTGATGAACTGCACTGCCGAAAACTTTTTGGCCAAGTTGCACAAATTTGCACCCGGGTCGCCGGGAGAGGGCAAGCGCCTGGCTCGACTAATGTGCGAATTTTTATTCGAATTTATGTGACCGGCCCAGGCCGACATTTGTTTGAAGAGCGAGGCCATTTTTTCAAGCCAAGCCAGAAATTTATCAGCTGGCTTGCAGCACGACTTCATTTGCCTGGCTCAGTTTTCGGCATCCATTAGTTGCCTTCTCTGGCCATTTGCCTTTTTCGCTTACTAATTATGCCCTGTAAATGGATAGAGACAGATCGAAGCTGAGGCAACCAGACGTCGCCAGGCATTAGTCAGCTCGTGCATAACCAGCCAGAGAAAAGTCGACCTCACACACACGCCGCTCCTCTCCCCCAGTGGCCAGTAATGGAAACGGAGACAGAGCGAGAGAGAGGGATGAAGATGGAGCGGGGGGTGGCAGTCATCTGGTTCTAGTTCTGGGTTCGATGGCTGCTGTGGCAACGGTAACCAAATATTCCGTTCGCTTTGGCCGGGCCATTATTTTGGAAAGTCCCAAAATGTCGAGCGTATGACAAATGCCGCATTCCTTAATTAAACCAGCTTTAAATTCCAGGTCAGAGCTTCCATTTCTCAGTTGCTAAATCCCCTTTCTCTTTGCCTCGTCCGTATCTGTAGGATGCCAACATCACCACCAGCATACTAACACTGAAGGTAACATCGGAGAATGACAATGCCGAGCTGACATGTCGCGCCACGAATCCTTGGTTCTCGGGTGGCGCCATCGAGGACAAGCGCATCATACGTGTGGCCTGTAAGTATAACTGCAGATTATTAGCTTGTGCCGGGATCGTGTTGCCAGCTGCTGCTGCTGCCATTGAGTAGTTTCAATTATGTCAACAATGCAGGCGGAAGCCACCAAGACGAGCCGTGGACTGGGGCCAGGGGCCAGGCGAGCGGCTTATGTGTATCCTTTTCAGAATGCGCCCAGGCAATCCGGCAGTGCGCGCAGTTGCAGGCACTTGCCGCCGAGGCAAGTCCAATTAGAAGCATATTAGGGCCACAGCAAACATAATTTGATTAGGTAAGGAGCCGCAGCCGCTGGGCCACATCAACCTGTTGGCCGCGGCCGTTCGCTAAGCTGCTTATGAAGTGCAGCCAAGCTGAGGTTGTGCTCTTTTTCTGTGACTTGGCATGATTAAATTTTCACTGTTATGTTTCTTGTGTTCATTTTGTGCCTGGCCTCCATAATATTTGCAACATCCGCTTCCGGCTTCCGTTTTACATTACTCCTGCCACCGGAGAACGAGTACACTCGCAAAAATAAGAAGAAAAAGCGGCATTTCTGAGTGGAATATGTTTCGCCCCTCATTCCATCCAAACCAATGTCAAGGCGAAAGAGCGAAAAGAAACCGAGAGCACGAAAATCTCTCTCTGTCTGCAAAACAGTGAGGCTAAAAGGGTATACAGGCAAGGGCCACATGGCGTATGATTTGATTATGTCGATTTTGGCACTTATGCTGCCTTACAATTCCCAAACAGTCCATAGCCGTGCTGACATGAGAAGAAAGCTGAAGCTGGTTTGAATCTCAAAAAGGTCTTTAAGTAAGTCGGAAGCTTCTTTTTGGGGTAAAGTTAATACCGGTAATTGACCAATCCTTTTCGCAATATATGTAGTTCAAATATCGAACTCAATTTAAATTCGGGTACGCTTGCATCCAGTTGATTTCAAGGACAAATTAAGTACGACTGTTGACCTTACATCAATACCGGGCCTTCATGTTTTGATCCTATCCGAGGCATTAAGTCGAGTTTGAATCAAAAGCTTAAATCAATGCAGTAAAACCTTAAATCTCCTGAGCTTAAAAGGGCATCAATACAAGAATTTCGAGATTGAAAAATCAATTTTCAAGTCAACCCTCTTGCCCTTGGAAATCCGGAAATGACCGTCTTCTGACATCGTTTGGGAAACACAAGAAGAAAGCCCTTGAAAATCTGCAGGCTCGCCGCGTTCTACAATCAAAATCGCTCTTCGCCGAGCCGAATTTCGGAAGAACAGGACTCGCCTCCAAGAGCTGTTTTAGCATGATGAAGGAAGTTCTCAACTGCGACAGCTACTCCTCCGTTGACTTTGTAAATGATTTTTTATGTTTTTATGTTAACTACATTCGACGGAGTTTACACCATGAAGCAATAGCGAAATAAGATTTTATGTTCTAATATTTTTCACTGGGATTTTCCGCTTTTTAAGAAAATTTTAAAAAGTTTTCTTCATCATGTAAGTCCCGGCAAAGAATAACCTCAGCTGTGAATCTTGAACCGTCAAACTTAACAATTAGTGAAACCACTAGCGAAAAACGTGATGTGTGGAAAGCATTATCAGTTCCGGAAATTGAAGACACAACCCATGCAAAAAATTGCTTACATTTTCGTCTCAGCCAGACTCTGGTGGGTCGTGGTGACACCGGTGCATTTAATAATAACCCAAGTTAAATCGGTCTTCCAAATACATTTTTAAAAGCTAACAACAAAAAAAGGTAATCCAAAAAATAATTGAATGAAATGATTGGCCTAGTGTGAAAAAAGCGTTCGTAAGAAGAGTTTTATTTTATGAATCGCTCGTGACAAAAAATTCGCTCACTGGCTCAGCTCTAACAGGTACCATCTATTCCCTGTTTAAACCGAGCGTGTTTCTACTGAACCAGGAACTAAGGACAGTATGCACTTCATTGAAGACGGGACCTTTATCTCGGATACTTCCAAGCTACTTAACTACCAAATGTCTAAAGCCTACTGCCATTGAAAGCTGAACAACAGCTAAGAAGGTTTTTTCTGTTTTCTCCTCTTAAACACTTCTACAGCATATTGGTGGCTAAAGCGACCTGTAAAGGCGTCAACCACTAGCGAGGTGTTCGCAGAAGAAAGTTGTTATTTCTCAGGATAACCAAATCATCCTTATCCATCCATCGTAATCTCTTCCGCAAGGAGCCCCCAACGCCACCTCGCTTTCCTTAATGTTGCCATGTTCAAACACTCCAAAGAGATAGTTAAAGAATCTAAGGCTATGCGTGAGCATCTTTGTAATAATATGTGACCCTAAGAGCTAAATACATAGTTTGTAGAAGCTCCAATTTCTCTGAGTGTAGCATAGCTGAACTTCCTGCAATCGGGGGGGGGCGGCCAACTTAACTTTGTGTTTCATTTGTGAGCGGCATTTTAATAATTCCCCATCAACGTCAGCAAATTTCTTGCCTCAAGCTTCGGACAAGTTGACGGACAGGCAACTGGCGCCAGTCTTCCTAAGCGTATTACTTAGATTTTTACAACCGTAACTAATAGTCCCATTTTGTGTGTGGCCAAGAGGCCGTGCAGCGGGACAACAACGAGCAAAGGATGTGCAGCAGCTGGAGTTTAGTACGCCACGGCCCACCTTGGCGGCCGTTGCCGTTTATTATTTTGACTTCAATTCAGCCATTTGCTGCGCTCATTAAGCTGAATGCCCGCACTTACTTACTCACTCTCGATTTCCGTTTTGCAGATCCACCCACCGTGTCCGTGCACTTGGCCAACGAGGATCCCAGTCGTGTGGTCACACGCGCCGAGGGTCAAAATGTCACGTTCAAGTGCCGTGCAGATGCCAGGCCTCCGGTTACCAGCTACTCGTGGTTCAAGAACGTAAGTCCAGTCTCGTAATGCCAAACAGCTGACGCAGTAAACGCCAGCAGCAAAATGGTTTGGCCCCACCCAAGGCCGAGCGAAAGCCAGGACCATCTTTGACTCATTTCTCAACTGTCTCATAATTGGCCCATGCTGTCCATTGAAGTTCATTCGTGTTGCAAATTATTTAGCCATTAATCATGGGACAAATCAACTGAGGGAACAAATGCGACTCACACAAAGCCCAAGTCGGATTGACCCACACAATGGCTGGTTCTGACTTTGTCTTGGGTTTTTATTACGGAACCGCATGAATTTGACATCCTTTGACAGTTTCGTCCACACAGGCGCTTTGTCATTTTTCATAGGAAAAACAAACATTAAACTCATATTTTCTTTTATTCGTCCGCCCCTGCCGACACGCCCCCACTGCGCATTTAACAAATTACCAGAAACATTTTGTGCGCAAAAAGGAAACTTTTCAATATTCGGGGGGGCGTTGACTTTTTTCCTTTTTCGGTCGCCTTTAATAAGCAGAAAGCAAATATGAAATGCGATGTCACAAATGTGCTCCAAAAAGGGTCCCATGAGCAGCAATCCTTGTCGCCTCTTCGACTCATCAGTTTCGCCAATAGATTGCATCAGCTTTTTAATAAACATGTAAATCAAATCTCATCGAGGAATGAAATTAAAGCAAGTAAAGTCCATTCAAGCTGAACGGAAAATGTAATTATTTTAGTTTGCATTTTAATGAAATTTGCTTGCACATAATTGAATGAAGCAATTTGGCCACTTTGGTGCCGCATCCGTAGCGCATCCATTGGCGTAGCAAGGATTAATTGACTATATTTTAATTGTATTTATGAAGCTCCAGTAGTATTTATGTATGATAAATGCATATTGTGAAGGCATTTGGGTCAGAGAACTGTACCGATATGCATAGCGAACTGGTGTCCATCTTAAGTGTTGCATTTCTTATTCACTACCATCCCGCTGTCAGAATTGATTATAACTACCAATTGTCAAGCGTTTGCACAAGTAACGTGTGTTGTTGTGCGTCGATTGATTGCGCTTGCATCAGACAGCCGAGCAAGTTTGAAAGCACGGGCTTGGACGAAATGTTGCACACTGATAGTTGATAGTTCAGTGGTATTTCTAGCTTTCGTTTAAAGCCTGGAATCCAAAACTTTAAGCGGATTGAAGCCCTGATAAAAAGCAAAACACATACAAAAATGTTTCTTAATATGTAACATATTTATAAAAAGGAATCAATCAAAAGATTAAGTCTGGAACAAAACTGGAAGCGAACAATATTTTAGAAACTACTTATGCTATTTTCAGGTTCATTTTCATTTTCATGTTACATAAGTGATACGGAGAAACATCTCGAAAGTATATTATCTGGTTAATATAAAGCGTCATAATTTCCCGAACTTTGTTGTTTGAAACAAGGCTGCAAACCTCTAAGATGTCGGATTCGAGCCGGGGTCCCATCATCCAAAGTTCGCTTCCGAATCTTGTTAAACCTAAGAATCTGATTCGAGCCTTGGTTCGCTTTTAATTTATCATTATACCCGTTACTCGTAGAGTAAAAAGGGTATACTAAAGTCGTGCAAATGTATGTAACAGGCAGAAGGAAGCATCTCCGATATCATAAAGTATATATATTCTTCATCAGCATCAACAGCCGAGTCGATATAGCCATGTCCGTCTGTCCGTCCGTCTGTCCGTCCGTCCGTCCGTCCGTCCGTCCGTCTGTATGAACACCTAGATCTCAGAGACTAGAAGAGCTAGAACAACCAAATTTTATACGTAAGCTAGTATTGTCTGTAGGCAGATCAAGTTTGTTTCAAATTTTGGCCACGCCCACTCCCGCCCCCACAATAAAAAATATTGAATAACTCACGCAATTTGTCGAGCTCAGATTTTGCTGTGTAGTCTATGTGGCCAATATCTACAATCTCACAAATTTTCAAAAGGATCGGATAATAAATGGCCGAGTAAAAAAAATGTAGCATACTTATCCGAGCTGTGCTGAGTAACGGGTATTTCGAAGTCGGGCAGGGCCGACTTTAACTTACGCTCTCGTTTTGTCTAAAGCCGTCAAAGCAATTTGAATTTGGTTTTACTTCAAAGCAAGACTTTTGCTTTATTTTCCTTTTCAAATTCATAATAAACTGAATTTAGAGAACTAGGCTTAAGCAGTCAATATTCAATTACCTAAGTAACACCTTGAACTGAACTCATTTCCAAACAAGTTTCTGGTTGGGAAAGTCATCAAATTTAAAGGTTTGATCAAGGGATCCGGCTCAGGACCGGCTTGCAGCATTGGCTTAAGCTATGAACTTGATGTTTTGCCATTTAAAAATATACGTGTTCTCGGTTCAAAACCTGTTCAATTGAAACGTGTTCGAAAAGCTTCAAAGATAGCTTATAGCTGGGAATGAAACATATGCTACTTTTTTGGAAATGGTCGAGTCTCAGAAGAGAGCTGAAAAGTTGGCAAGCCTGTGGTCACATTTCAATTGTGCACAGAAAGCAACTGGTCACACTTCACCTCCCATCAGTCAGTTCAATACATATCAACAACAATTTTATTACTAATAATTCTATTACTACGTTTATACACACAAAATTGATCATGCTTAATGCCCTTTAAAGTATGCTATGTTGTATGAAAATCATAGTTTTTGGCAAGTATGTATTTTATATTAACTTAACTCAACATTTTGTTGAATACTTAACAATGTGAGTGAATATGCAGTGTCGAATATCTTTGACAGACTTGCAATGGCTTAATGTTAATACAAAATAACTTAAGGAATTTAAGTTGGCCTACCTTAATCTCGAATAGTTTGGTGCGTATAAACATTGTATATGTAAATTAGAGATGGAAGCCACTCGGAAATCTGGGCTGGTTCGGTTCAGTACCTTAATTATGGTTTAGCCTTTTGTTTCATAGTACGGCTTAAAGTTATTGTTCGTTTTAGTGGTTCACGCTTGTCAAATAATCACGGCACTTTCAGACAACTTGTTTAATTTTAAGAAATAGTTTAGGCTTGAATTTAAAGAGAATATCCAAGTACTTGCAGAGTTTTTGTTCATGTCTGCGCCTTGTTCATAGAATTGAAATGTCCCTGAGCTTACATCATGCCCCGTTTCCTGTGCTTTTGGTCTAATATATAAAATTGCATATCGGCTCGGTTCTCAGGATGGAAGTTCTACTGATATGAATCCAATTTAAAATTTTCAAATGTGGCCACTGTGGGGTCACTGTCACACACTTGATTTCCCCGCATATCCTGCAGGAAATTAGCTGTCTGCAGTGCCAACAATAACTACTCAACTTAAGCTACTTAAATTGCATTATTATCACAAATTAATTGAACTCCGAACTAAATTTCCAATTATTTTATTCAAGAGTCCAGCTGTGTTAATTGAGTGGACAGCCAATCGAATCAGATTTGGATATATGCGTTTCCACTGAATGAACAGCAAACAGCAACAATGCAACAACAGCCGAAAAAAAAAACCAAAAATGCGAAAGAATTGATTTGATTTAATAAATTCATGAAATTATTTGGGTGAAGCGCGAACAGCGGGAAGTGGTCTGCTAATAAGGCCGCGTGAGTGTGTGGAATGCGCTGCATTGTGGTTAGACCAAACACACATGGCATTTCTATATGGCGAGTGTGGCGGTCGTGTAGGGACGCCCGAAATTGAGTGGTTCTGGTCACAAATATTGGCCATTCAACATTTTATTGATACGGTATTTCATTTCCATTCCAGGGTATGCGGATGTCTGGCGAGAACACGGAAATAATGCACCTGACACAGCTGGAGCGCGAAAGCGCGGGCGCCTATGCCTGCGGGGCCACCAACACGGAGGGCGAGACGCGCAGCTCGAGTCTGACGCTCAAAGTGCAGTGTAAGTAGCACAAGTCACTACAGCATGTACAATCCTTCCAGAGGGATAACACACATACCGGGCCATGACACGGCCGGAAACGGAAGCTGCAAAATGGAATCAACTTGCTGCAACTTTTTTGGGAGTGGTCGGCGGATGGGGAAATTGCTTAGAAATGATGCATGGCCGGGGCGAGGCCTGTTTACAGTTGTAAAATTCCTGCTGCCGCCAGTCTAAATAACCGCCATTGATTTATTCACACGCACCGAGAAGTTTTGCCTATAAATCCCACACTCGCCGCTTCTGCTCTGGCAACTTTTTCCGACCTGCCGTTGGCCATTCCCAGCCGGTGATTAATGTGGATACAAGCGACTCGACTGCATAAGCCGGAGCAGAACGCCCCATACAGATGTGCACTCAGAGAGAGCGGGTGGAACCGAATACATATTTACATTCAACTCTGTAAGAAGCTTTCGCCTTTTTGGCAATACGTGCCCTTTGTGGCTCAGCATGTATTGTGTGTCAACCCACAAGCCAAACTCTTTCGTGCAGCATGCGAAGTGCATTTTCTTCTGCTTTCCACCCAGACGACAGTTTAAGTAGTTTATATTTGGAATTATGAAAGTTTCGAGTTGTAGGTAACTTTTCCTGGCCCACACACAAGCAACAAGTACCGACTGAGCGGACTTACGCACTCGAGGCTAAGGCGCCGTTGATTCGGGCCATGTAATAAAGCTTCAAATGTTTATCAGCCTTGGCGTGACTTACATTTCAAAGAAGGTTTTCAGTTTTCAGCGCCAAGCCCGGCACACACTCCCGCAGTTACTTATGTACATAGACGGCATCTTGCCTGGGGCTCGGCTTCCGCATTTCTGTGCCCGTTTTACTGTCAAG
Organism: Lordiphosa fenestrarum; assembly: GCA_035044985.1. Taxonomy (NCBI): domain Eukaryota; kingdom Metazoa; phylum Arthropoda; class Insecta; order Diptera; family Drosophilidae; genus Lordiphosa; species Lordiphosa fenestrarum. The sequence goes on along the minus strand of JAWNNO010000287.1, from coordinate 167,979 downwards.
TGAGAGTAAAGGCAAAAAGCTCGACTACAGCGTCTTTCAACTTCCAATACCTGGCACACAGATTTGCCAGCTCTAAAACATAAGCATTGAGTAGTGGCGCAGCGGGGGGCGTCGGGGCGAGGCGGGGCGGTGGCTACCGCCGTTCGAGAAACGGAAACATGTTAATTACTACGCTCAAGGCAATGTAGCTGGCTCGACTTCCCTTTGGATTTATCCTTCTCGTGTACTTGTTTTGTATTTTTCTCGTTTCGTGTTCTTTTTTGTTCTCCTCTTTTTTGTTTTTTGTGGCCCCAGAGACGCACAGACTGTTTGCCCACCCAGTGGGGTGGGTAAGGGATGTGACTCGGATGGTTCAACGAAAATTTAAAATGAAAACTTTTTACCGCCTAACAACTTATATTTATGAAGTTGCCACTGACTGTGTGTTCTTCCCTTGCAGTCTCGCCCCGCTGTAAGCCAGGCTCTGAGCAAACATCGATTGGAGCCATCAACATGCATTCAATACAGGTCAAATGCGAAGTGGACGCCGATCCGCCCGATACGGTTAGATTTAGTTGGACCTACAACAACACACGCAACGTGTCGCCGGTAAGTGAGGGGAACTATCTCTATAATAACCAAGGGGGGGGGTTTGGTTGAGTTCGGGTTAATGGACGCAGAACCCAGGTTGGATCCAGCAGCTCTCATATTGAGTGCGTTATGTGAAGATACCTGGGCGTAGGCAGCGGGTGCATTGAATACTTGGCTAAATCGACTAAGGGAAACGTTTTTGAAGTCCCTCCCCTGGAAAAATCTTGCCTATGCCACTGGACAAACAAGAACACGAAACCATAAAACAGAGACATCAACTTAAACCAAACTTAAACTGCCTGAAAGTATAAGATGCTTATGTTCCACATATATCGAACCTCAATCTTTTACCATCTGTGACAACTATTTGTTCAAACGAACTGACAGACAGTCGGACAAGGCTATAGCGAATCGGCGGTTGATGCTGATCAGGAATATATGTGCTATATTTGCTTAATGATATTGAGATTCAGTTTGTCGCTGCTCACCTTAGGATCATGGATCAGCTTTATCATGACTTCAAAGCTGGCGCTAATACCTGATGAAGGTGACCGAGTGTTTAAGTTTAAATCAATCCCAAACGATGTCAGAGGTCGGTCAATCCCGGATTTTCTCATTCTAAGCACAAACAGGATGGACTTGATCTCGAAATTTTTCAATCACGGAATTCTTGTCTTGATCCAGACTTTATCACACATGAAATTGAGTTTAGCTTGTTGTCCGAACTTGACTTGATTCTTTAATGGCCCTTCCCTTCAAGAAGGCCCGAAGATATTGCTCGAAAGTCGTTCATGATTTGATCTTGAAACGGGCTTGGTGCGAGCTTGCTTGAGATTTAATTCAGCTCTATATGAAAACTACACTCAATCCGAAAAACTTTACCGAGATTGACTTTATCTTTTTATTGAAACTTTATGTTACCCCAACATGAGCTTCCCACAAGAGTCCCTTGCGACTTATTTAACGACCTTTTTTATTTTTAAACCAGCTAGTTCTTGTCGTCTCCAGGTCATGAGTTGTTTGCATATCCCCGGTTCTATTTCGACTTAATAGACTTACACTTCCTGTTTGGGAATTGTAAGGGCATCATAGTAACAAAAATCGACACAAATCCATTTTGCCTACTAGAATTGGTGAGTGAGATTTTCTAACTCTCAGTTTCTTTCTCTGTCAGGATTCTTTGGCTTTCAAGTACGGAATCGAGATTGACATTAGCCTTTTCACATGGATACACGCTTTTCAGTGTTGTTTCAAGCCTTTCGAGCTATTATAAAGCTCGATCTAGTGCGACTCGAGCTTAAATTTCAATCCGAAGGTGCACACCAAATCAATCTTTCTTTCTACCTTCCAGTCCTCTTTCTCCAGAAATAAATACAAAACATTTTCGTACCTTTGAAGTTCTTATGCAACTATAACTTTGCTCTGGCTCAGCTTTCAGTAGAAGTAGAATAAATGTGACCTGAAGTAAATGGTTCGAGAAGTACCAGTTTCTGTTTTTAATTGCACACAACCAAAGGTCTAAAGGGTCAGCAATTGGCTGAGCCCACATGGTGCCACATGCCATTTGACTTAGTATTCCAAAAGGATCTTTGAAGTTTTTGCAAATGTGTTTGAGGGGCCTATTGGCTTTTATTTCAGGCTTAAAGTAGCAATTACCGGATTGCTGCAGATGAGTTGCCCTAGGGTTTCTGTGACTATGCACACGGAAAGAAAAGCAGAACGAATCATCCAAAAGATCTATTTGTTCTTGAATTTTCCAGAATTCGTTCTCTGTTTGGTGCTTTTAGGCGAGGGGAGTAGGCTAACAAAAAACTGAGAGAGCAGAGCAAACACATTTGAGAGAAAAGCTTTGAGTCCGCTCTTACAGTTTTGTTTTTATGAGAGAGGGGTGTGTGGGAAAACACTCCAGCGGAGAGCGTCTTCGATTTTTGCACTTATGTTGCTTTGGAATTCCCAAGCAGATATGGCATTGCTGGCATGGAGTGGCGGCTGCCAAAGACTGCTGCTGCTTTGTGGTGTTCTGTGTTTAGTCGGCAAAGACTTGCTATTAAATGTTTTAAATGATTTTAATCTTTTGTTTGATTTCTATTGAATCTGTGAAGCGCTTGATTCAAGAGTGAACTATCTTACTTTTGTACCCGATGAGCTCTTGATACAAGAATGAACATTCTTGGCTTTTGGCAATGAACCATACTATTGATTCTAGAATGTGCAATCATGAATTAAAGTAAAGATTCAACAAGTTTTCTACTTGATTTGAGAAACTTTCGTACTTGGTTCAAGTATTGAAGGACTTGGATCAAGAAAAACGAGATCAAAAATTAAAGCTTGCATCAGAAATTGCGCTCTCAGATCAGGTACTTGTACTCTTATAAAACTTCTGACACTAAACATTCTTAATCCAAGTAAGAAATTCTTTGTTGTTTCTTTAAGTATTGGTTTCATGCATTTCCTGCAGGTGTCCTCTGTCTTTATGCTTCATAAAGTGGACGGTTAGTCTGCCTAAAGTCAGTCTACAGTCTCTTCTCTCTAGCTGTCTCAGCTACTGCTTGAGTTTAATGTCTTGCTGGCTGTTTGTCGCCTGTTTGGAGATAGACAAGTTGAGCGTTTCTTCTTGGCCGAGTACGACTCTCGACTTCTTGCAAGACTATCTGCCATCTGGCTGAAAGTTTGGCAGCTTTCTAGGAGATGCCCCGCACTCTAGTGTGGCCTCTCGTGTTGCTCTGCCAACTCATTTGCTTTCTTTGTTTGCCTGGAATATGGTGCAGCGATTTGACAGTTTGAAGGAGAGCTTCATTTTCGACTTCCAGGTCCTGCTTGGAGCCGTCCACAATAATAATGAACCTAACTAAGAGCTTTGGCTTACGAAATTCAATCCGTTGCCTGCTCTTTGCAGCTCACCTCATGGAAATAGTGTTTCAGTTTAGTTCGTGATCTAAAAATTCTGACACACTTCCCTCCCAACTATGGCAGGGTGGGGCAGACGCATCTCTGTCTGTAATTATGCTCGGCAAACGTGCAGCAGCTTGAGCTCGCTTGTGGCAACCAAATCGAAGTCGCTCAACTATTACCAAATGCTCGACAGTTGGCTGGGATTTGGCCCGAACAATGCCAAGGCTGACGAACAAAAGCCAAACGGGAATCAGAGAGTGTACGTGACTGAATTAAAGTTTAATCAGAATGTATAAATTTGCGCCTGGCACCCCGCACCCCTTCCCCCGCCCACTCAACCAGAGTGCTGTTGCCGGAGCAAACATTCATTTAAAATGCAAACCGTTTAGGTGCAGAGCAGAACTGCAAAGCCAGCAGTGGGACTTGCATATGTGGCCCAACCCCCAGCCATGTCTCGGCCGGGACAGCTGTGCACAATAAATAAAGTAATTCATTTACCGCAAAAGTTATTTGAAAATCTGCTCGAAAATCCATGCCTTAGTCTCGACTGGACGCGTTCCGTTTGCCTTGCAATAAAAACTCATTTCCCTTCAAATATTTATGCCCGAGCGACTCTAATCCGTTGGCTTTCCTCAATTGCAGGTGCTCAACTCGAGAATACAATCGAATGGACTGACCAGCACGGTGACGTATCTACCGCAGACCGACTCCGAGCTAATAACGCTCGCTTGCTGGGCCAGCAACGCGGTGGGCAGGCAGACGACGCCCTGCCTGGTGCACATTCTGCCAGCAAGTAAGTGGGAGTCGTCGGAAGTGGAAGTGGATGTGCAAGATGCCCGGCGTTTACCTTCATCTTCACCGCAATTTGAACAAGACGCCGGCGCTGCCGGCGGTGTCCGTGTCCGTGTCGGTCTGGGTGTATCTCTTATGCACACATCAGGATCTACTTACATAATTGTGTGTTTGTGTGTGTGTGTGTGCGAGTGGGGGAAACTGCAGGCTCCTTTGGCCAAATGTTTGCCAATAATCATCAGACCGGACTACCTGTCCTTATTACGGGGAATTCGGATGGCACGCCCCCCATTTGCATGAAAGGCGCTGAAAATGCGGCCCCATTAGGGACACGAGACTATGACTAACTGCTATCTATCCACCCTTCCTCCAGATGCTCCCGAGGCGCCCAGGGCCTGCGAGTTGCGCAACGATACCGTTCTGGAGGTGGTCTGCGTGGCTGGCAGCGACGGCGGACTCTCGCAATACTTCATGCTGGAGGTGGTGGGCGGCGACTTGCTCTATTCGAGCGATTCGGCGGCCACAGCGGCAGCCGGCCGGGCGCAGTTCGGCGAATCGATTGGACTGGGCGACAATGAGATATCCACGCTGAACGATCAGGTAAGTGGGGGCAAGCGAAATTTAAAATTAGCCCCTGATTAAATTACGGCTCCTCCGGGCAGAAGCAGAAGCAGAGGCATGGACATAATTCACTTGAAATCCATATGGTCAATTAGTGTGCAGGACTTTTGACTTTTCTGCTTGAATTATTAATAAATATTTGAGGGCAGGACCAGCCGATCTGCTCAAGCGTAAAAGGGACAGCATAATTAATGCCATGGACTCGCATGTGAGTCAAGCCTTTGGCCGTACACTGAGACTGAAAGGACATCTCCGACCGTCTCGCCTAAGCGGGGTGCATGCCGAGTTATTAAATTATCTGTCTGAGTCGTAAAAGAGAATATCATATGAAAATTTCATTCCATTTCGTTTGGCTGCTTTCAACAACTTGGACGGGGGGGCGGGGCGGGGCGCGGGGTTGGTTGATGAAGCGCCTGCCGGACAAGTTTATTAGCAAAGTAGCCAAGCGCAAAGTTTCGTCATGAAGAGACCCAACTGGGCAGAGCGTGACCCAAGCATCAGCTTTAAAGTTTCACGCTAGATAAAAAGGAGCACACACAAACACACACACACACACACACACACACACTCACACAGAGAGAGCGCCGCAAGGACAACATAAATTACTTACGCTTACTTGAGTGGGAATTTGTGCGTAACCAACGGAGCTCACTCGATTGTGTCCCATTACAGCAAACGGATATTCTGTTTAAAATTTCAGACACTTCTCTGCTTTTGCTTCTGGTCAGAATTTCATTTTTTTTTTGGGCATGAGTAATTATTTATGTGTTTTGGTTTGCTGTTGGCCTCGAGAGTTGGAAAAAAAAACAACTAAGAAAGTTGGTCAAGCTCGATTAAAATATATCCTGTAAGTGTCAAAGTTGGTGTACGCATATGTAGATTGAGGCTAGGTGCATGTCTCCTTGCCAACTTGTGTGGAATTCAATTGAATTCCCCTATCGATAGTCGCTAGGCCAGCTATAAGCTTTGATCAGCAGAAGCTCGCAAGTACCAAGTTGCATAGCTGAAAATAATGGGCTGCAGTTCTCTCTCTCTCCATATCAATCACTTAACTGTAAGGCAGAGGTGCCCAACTGACTCTAATGCGTGCGTATTTACTCACACAACTAAGAAACCAAAATCAGAAACAACAACAATTGCTAGAAAACGAAAGAGAAAACCGGTCTTCAAGAGAAGAGAGACACAAACGTAGTTTTCTTTTGCAATTTCGTTTTGCTTTGGCCCAATGCGCTTGGCCTAGGTCTTTGCGCAATACAACAACGTAAGCGCATTAAGCGTATAGTGCACGTGCACCCCTGCTGTAAAGTCTACACTAATGTGAATTCTGCTTATGACACCAAACTCTTTCAGTTGATGGATAGAAAGTGCAAAATTTGATATCTTAAATTGAAACCGACTGATTTCCAGAAGACCAGTTGATGCTGCGGAAGCCAATCAAATCGTATTTATCTCGCAAGACTTTTTGAAAGTTAGAAAAGTGTCATTTATTAACTAGCCTTCTGTTACCATTTTTGGCCGCTTATACTAGTATTCGGTATTAACAGTACTTGGCAGTGTCCATTTGGGCTTACCGATAATGTATGCGTGTTTTAATGTAAGAAAGTGTGAGAATTTGGTGTGAATGGTGTTCTGCTATAGTCGCCGTGAGCTGAGATCCTTGGGTAATACCCTCTTTAACCTTCTCCTTTGGCGTACACCTAGGATCCTGCGTCTTCTTAACAAGTTATTGGCCAATTTGTTGGGGTGGTGTGACAGCTTGTCCAGGCAAATTGCAGCCTGCCTATTTAAAACGTCTCAAAACCATAGGAACTCCAAGGTCCTTTTCAATATACACAGTTCTCAGGTACCACTCAGCTCCCGTAATGTGCCTAAGGATTTTCGCTTGGACCACTCTAATCTTTGCCAGGTGAGACTTCGCCGCGATTCCATAAATTTGTAGGCCGTATCTCTATACCGGAGCCAGAATAGCCTTGTAAATTAGGACTTTGTTCCTGAGTGACAGCTTGTTCTTGGAGTTCAGGAGCCACCCCATGCGCCGTGCTTTGACAGCCACTGCCTGAGCTGATGCCTTGGCATGGTGTCCGAAAGTCAGTCGTCTGTCCAGTGTCACCCCAAGGTATTTATGGGCTGCCTTATGCTCCACAAGCTGACCGTGCAGGAATACTCCCGGGCAGGAGTCACTACGGGTGGAATAAGTCACCGCAAGACCGAGATTGATTCTATCAGCAGGTATTCCTGTTCGTCATCTTATTTCGATTGCATTCTCAACTCTCTTCGCGAAATAGTCTGCTACACTGCAATTTACTACATAGTCAGAAATTGTCGAAGTGAGGATTACTTAATAGTTTGGCGACAAAGAGACAAGCCCGGAAGTCTTCAATTAAGCGTTATTTCTCTAGAAGAAATGAAAAGTCTAGTGTTGGTTAACATTACAAAAAAAAAGGGGAAAGTTAACTTTAGCTCGGCCGAAGTTTGTATACCCTAGCAGCAGGTTTCTATACCCTTGCAGAGGACATATTGAAATTGTGATTTAGCCTTGTCCGTCTGTGTCTATGCTATCTCCTTCGTCAGTTTTAAAGCTATCGCTGCCAAACTTTGCACGAAGTCTTACGGTACAAATACGCTGCACATTGGTCGGAACCGGCCGGATCGGATGACTATAACATATAGCTGCCATAGGAACGAAAGGTCGAAAAACTAGTTCTAGTGAGGAAAACTTTTTTGTTTTCAATGCAAACGACTCCAAACTCTGTATTTACTAGTTTTCTATGACTCTCCATGATTCTGAAACGTTTGGACAAAATCGGACATCTATATAGTATAGCTGCCATACAAAAGTAAGGTTAGAAAAATAGTCTTGGTAAGAACAACTTTTTTGTTTTCAATGTAAAACCCTTGAAAATTGGCATATATTTATTTTAAAAGCTTTCACACAATTCTATAAAGTTTTGTCAAAATCGGATGACTATAGGTTATAGCTGCCATAGGAATGATCGGTCGAGAAACTAGTGTTAGTGGGAAAAACTTGTTTGTTTTCAAAGAAAACGCCTCCAAACGTTGCATTTATTAGTTTGCTATGCTTTTCCATGATTCCACTAAGTTTGGTCGAAATCGCACATCTATATAGTATAGCTGTCATGGATAAATAGAGTCAGAAAAGTAGTCTTAGTGAAAAAAACTTGTTTGTTTTCAGTGGAAATGTCCAGCAAATTACATTATGAAGAGAATCATCAGCAATCGAAAATCGTAAATCAGCAATCGAAAGTCGGACTTGATTTGATTCTCTAATTCAATCGGTAAAAAGTAATCATTTGAAGCCAAAAAACTCTCGATGATTGGCCTGATGTAACATTAAGTTATGTTAAGAATGTTGTTGATGAACCCTTGGATGATTTTGGTATCCATTGATGTTGAGTCAATGCGCCTTTTCCATACGTGTTCATATCTATTTTGGCCACCAAACATGCATTAAATTCCTGCATTCAGGACACCTAAGGAAGCGGCTGATGTGCCACATATTTCACAAAAGTGTCATTTTTACCATTTTTGTTTGTTCGTTGAAAATGTGTCTCGCTTTTTGTTCTCTGTTTGTTATACCCTTTGCCACTGCGATTGGCACAGGGTATAAAACGTAGCATAATTTTCAGCGCTGGCAAACGATGCCATGCCAACCATATGGCATGCGGTGAATTATATATGCTCCTTTTGTCGTCGCGCTTTCGAATATCTGCATTTTGTTTATTTAATACACATTTTTTGATACTTTCAGGCGACATCTGCACCCATCTTTCGCATGCAGGAGAACAGTCCACAATTTCGTTTGAATAATTTAGAGCCGGGACGTGAATATCAATTTTTAGTTTACGCCGTGAACGCCAAGGGACGCAGCGAGCCGCCGGTGGTGATTGAACGCGTTCGCGTGGCCGCCCAACTGGGACCATATGGTGAGTAGAGCCTGCCTCGTACTAATCACATAAAATGCCCAAGTTATGGCGGTTGGGGAGGGGGTTGGCCGTACACATTTGCTAGTTTCTTTCTCTGCTTTTGGGTCACTTTGGCCAATAAAACTGGCCGAGCTGGTGACTGGCGCTGGCCGAGTTGTCTCATTCAACGCTTGACTGCATTTTCAAATCAACGCAAGTCCGGGGAAATTGTCTTCAATCAGTCGCCGCGAAAACTTTGCACATGGCCAGGCACCCGGAGACAGGAGACAGGACGACCTGAAATCTTGCTAGTCGCCTGGGGAGTTGTCGACACGAACGTGGGCCGCCCTTTTCTAATCCACTGGCTGAGCTATGCGGTGAAGCGTAAAGCATTTCAGCATTTTCCATCAATTCGTTCGAGTGAGGCGCACGCATATTACGTATACGCAGGGGCGTGCCACAACAGCCTCTTCATTTTGCCCAATGCTTAACGACATAATGCGAGTGTGCGTGTGTGTGTGCGTGTGTGTGTCATTGGCAAGGCCTTTCCTTGGCGGAATTGCTTCAATTTTCGTTTTGCTTAACAGCCGCCGTAGACACTTTGCTTTTATTGTTCGCCTCGCATTCGCATTTCGTGGCTGTGGCCTGACAACAATGTTGTCATTATACTCATGCTGATTTTTATTTTATCTCCGTTTCCATTACCATTTTCATTTCCATTTCCATTTACTGTGCCCGTGCCAGGCCCTGGCCATAAATCAGTCATATTGCCCGATTTAATGGTGCTAATTGTATTTGAAACGCCAAGCGTTCGATCAAACGCGCTTGGTGCGGCCCAGCGAGTCCACTTCACTTGCAGCTGATTTACATGAAACAACAGCTGCCAGGAATCTGCGAGTTGCACACTTTTCCCCGGGCCACACAGTTACTTATGTATGTTAATGTGCCGCCGCCGCCACCGCCGCCACCCCCGCTCCGTCTGTTTCTATGCGAGTGGGAAAAACAACACAATGGTGGTCCGTAAATTCTGCCTCTGAGCACTGACTGTGATTATGCTGTGCTGCTCCTGCCGGAAATCAAGAAAAGGCTGTGCTAATTTATGCAGACTCAACAACCTCTTTAAACCAGGCCACGCGGCTTTTTATTGGGTATTTACATGTTGCCCTGCGAGGACATCAATTTTAACCAGGTCGCCTAACAACATTTAGGAAATAAATAAAATGACATCGAATCAGTGAGCGTTGATTTAAATCAGTTTACGCAAAACTCATCAAGTCAATTTATTACGTTTGTGCAACGCACGGTGGGCCGCATAACAGCTAACAACTACACAGAGATTACAGTGGGAAAAACATAGCCAGAGAAACGTAGTAAAGTTGATATATGTGCATTGGAGTGGTAATGAAGAAGAAAATAAAGAACCTTAGTAAAGTTGATATAAGTGCATTGGAGTGGACCTCAAACTGACAAAATGTCATTGTGGTTAAGCTGATAACAGTGAAAACTGAAACGACGTATTTAAATTTTAAATTAAACTACAATTTAATCATACGACACGTTCACCGAATCACTACTTTTTCAAGATAACTTTAAATACATTTCAGTTGAGGTCATCTCTGAAAATTCATTACAAAGTCTTTTTTCTTTGATTTCTAGAATTTGCAAAATTTGTATTTCAATTCAACGATGTTTTTTTTTTAAATCAAACAAACATATTAAAATTAACAACACTGCGTATGAGTAGTGCAATGGTTTCTTTTTTTGTTGGTTGCTTGAATTTTGTTTTTTACTTAGGACCGATTTCGTATCTTCTAAATAGCTGCTATGTGTTGCATAAACTCGGATTTGGCTCTGTTATTTGTAGATTAATGTGACGGATGGCTCTTTGTGGAAGATATGAAAACGGATCTTAATATTGAATTTCATTTGAAGTTACAGTGTAAATGTTTTTTAAAGAGAGTTTTAACAATGCCACTTGGTAGAGTGGTGTTGGTGCGGCATCAAACAGCTCCAGGTGTGCTGTTCTTCTCAGTCAGATTTCAGTTTTCAGGAGCTGTACCCGGTGCTGCAGCGTTGGTTAGTACTTTTCTTCAGTTTTCGTCCGGATGGAAGTCAACTTTTCTTCATTGTAAGCCCTCCTTAAGTAGGGCAATTCCCAACGATTGGCAAATCATAGTTCTCTTATTTTATCTTTCTCATCAGCTCCAGGCTAATCAGCTCCAGCTAAATCGGGAAAGAGATTTTTTTTTGTATTTTTGTTCTTTTTATATATGATATTAGCAACATTTCGGATTGCACCCGAAGCATTTACAATATTGGTAAACATATATTGCTTGGGTGTTGATATTGCTAACATATGTGTCCCGTTTTTAAGGGTTGCTTGGTTTTTTCCTATTTTTGAGTGCCAAACACACTCGAATTCCAATCAGGTACCTCGATTCGAATGCCCATATTCATTCATATTCAAATGCAAATATCTTTGAACAATACTTTTAAGTTGTTGTTGTTAATCAGGCAGAACTAATGACTTGGTTTATAAACATCAGCCATAAGTTAACAGATTGAACACAATTCGTAGTATAATACATAGCTTAAATTTAGGATAGACCATTGAAAGTTTAATAAATTTTAATAAATAAAAGTGAATAAACATTCTAAGTGGACCGAATTGGACAGCTATCGCAAACTATGCAAAACGTGTACTGTTCTATAGGAGAAAAATCCAAACTGAAACATTCTAAGCATACGCTTAGTCTATAGTCTGAACTTCGATATTAGCTGACGGCAAATAGCATTACACTAAATACTTAACTGTAACACCAAACCACTCTTCCACACTACAAAGTGAACGATCTGGTACTGGATAAGTGTAAGTTGATCGACAGACGGCTCAAAGCCAAGTCGATGACAATTTGATCACTTTTAATTTTTTTAGTATTAAATTTGTTATTATATCAGGACAATCAAAACTGAAAATTAAGATCCCACTACTACAACTACTACTACACAAAGTGAATAAAAAGAAAGAGGAGGATACATTTTGGTTTTGGCTTATGAAAGCAATTCATTTTAAATGGGAAGGCGAAATTTATTTAAAACAGTAATTCTCAGTTTTCGCCATTTGGTCAACGCTTAACTTCGTTTTCCGATAGTGAATACTGGTCTATAAAAGTAGTTTAGACTTCTAAGGCTGTTAATTCGTTTATTGTATTTGATTCTGGACTCACGCAAGGACGTTAGCTAACGCAAGTTTTTGTTTTCCGCAATAATCGATGTTTTCCAATATCAGCTTATGCAATTTGTGATTTGCGCTCACGGTTTTGGTCACTGCTTTAGTGGCTATTTTGGTGACTGTTGTGGTCGCTGTCTCGGTCACTGTTTCGTTCACTGATTGTGTCACTGTTTTGGATAATGCTTTGGTCACTGCTTAAGTCACTGTGTCGGTCACTGTTTGAACAATGTTTCAGTCACTGTTTTCATCACAGCTTTAGTCACAGTTTCGGTTACTGTTTAAGTCACTGTTTTGGTTGCCGTTTTGCTGTCACCGTTTGGCCACTGGACTGTTCACTGTTTAGTTACTATTTAGGTCATTGTTTAGTCATTGTTTGTTCACTGCTTTGGTCACCGTTTTGGTCACTGTATTGTAACTGTCTGTTAATTATTTGTTCACTGTGTTGGTCACCGTTTCACCCTCTCTGTTGCTGTGGCAACTTCCAAAAGTGGCTGACTTGCGGTTGCAAAGTCAAATACGTAGCCAAAAAGAATTCTGTCGCAAAGGCAATCCTTTTGTCGTTTGAGTCCCCAGTCGAACGTCCGTAAAAGAACTTATCAATTTTACTAAGGTACAGAAAGTTTTAAGAGTCCAACTTTTTGTTAGGCCAAACAAATACTTCCATTTGCAGAGCTCAAATCATTATATGGAAGGTTGTTAGCTTATCACTCGTAGCTACTGCTACTCTCAATCCAAACTATTTAGTTTTTGGCCACTACGGCCCACCGTCCGGATGTTAAAAAGCATTCACAAAGCAGCGAAGAATAACCAGCAAAGTGCCCACTTGAGCTGAGAGAAAAGTAGCAAATAAATAAGCAAATGCTTGCTGAGACGGTGAACCGAGGGCAAAGCTTGGCAACTGATTAAAAAACAAAGAGAAAAGAAAGACGACTGCGACGAGGCCCGGCCCCAGACAAAGGCCAGGCCAAAGGCCGGGCAATAACAGGAGGCAGGAGCAAAAATTAAATTGAGCCGCAGGTGTAGGCAATTTCCACTCAAACGCTCACTTCAAAAGCCCAGCGAGGAAGCTGCATGATGCTGGCAATGTTTCAATTCCGAGGCCGTTGCTTTGACTGCCCGCAAATGGAGCGGAAATGCTGCCTGCCTGGCAGAAGGTAAGCGGCTGGCATAAACGAATGTCTGGCATAAATCTTGCCCGGGGATCATCTTACACAATCAGCGTGCCTTTGCCCCGGCTCCCTGCTCACACATTATGTTGCAAATCTAATAAATATAAACAATGGGCCCCCATCACTCCCCTGCACACACACACACACACTCGCATCGTGGCTCATAATTGCCAAAGCCCAATCTGAAGTAATGGGAAAAGGGCCAGGGCTGGGATTGCTAGGTATTAATTATGGCCGGGCTTCTTCTAATTTTCATCACAATTGGCCGGAAAAGTAAATACATAATCAAACTAATTTCAAGCAAATTGCAAATCATTGTGACCCCTAAACCACTATCTTTCCAGATGAATCCATACTCTCGGAGGACCCAACGCCGGCGGAAACCACGCATCATGTGGGCGGCGGCGCCGGCGGCAGCAGCAGCAGTTCGGGCAGTGTCGGCACCGGAGCGAGCATCGGCAGCGGACCGGAGAAGCAGTCCACCCTGCTGATACTTGCCGCTGTTGTGGCCATAGGCGCCGTCATTGTGACGTCAATTATAGTGGCCGGCATCGTTGTTGTCTGCCGGCATCGGCCGCGACCACCTGAGCCGCAGGAGGTGCGCAAGAGCATGCGGTAAGTGCCTGCCCCTTCCCCTTCCCCTCGCCCCCCTCCCATCTTTGTGGGAAAACTAATAATGAAACTGTTTGAGCAAAAATAATAACGAAATTATTTATGTGCGGCACGTGAAGGAATCGTAGCATACTTTCCCGCGCTGCACTGAGCTTATTACTCGGAATGTAATTAAATGCCAGTCAAAGGCTGAACCAATCGCTCCCCGCCGACCTGTAAACGCTTCAATGGAAACCAGTGTCAATCTCGTTAGGGAGCAGCCCCAGCTCCGGGCCAGGGCGAATAAAAGAGCACGCAGCTGCCCAGTAAACTATGCTTAGGCTGTAATTAAATTAATTAAACCTGCAGCCCTGCGACGACAACCTGATAAAGAATCACAAGCGCACGACACCGGAAACGCAGCCGCCGCAGCCCAAGTGCCGGGTTCCATTTAAGATAGGAAATCAGTGAAAAGGTCGCGCCCCGCGCCAGGGGAAGGATTGTAATTAAGCAGCTGCTTAGCTGGCACTGGCTAATGAAAGATAAACACGCCGCCACTTTGCGCCCGCCCCTCCGCATTGATGTTGGGCGCTGATTATCGCCAGTTCTCCCAATGCTTTCGGCTCAATGGTGAAATCACGCTGCCACTTCAAAGCGAAGTCGTACCAAATTATAATTATAAATAGTTTCGAAATTGACATCAAAGACAGCCGCATGCGGGTCATTAAATGGCTCTGACCGACTGTCAAATAATGCCGCCGAGCGAGTCGAGCCGGGGCATAAATATAAATTCAGGCTCGGGTAGCGGCAGGTGCCATTCGCTGGTACGTACGTGCCCCATATGCGACCGTGCATAAATTTTAATGATTTACCTTTGGCGCGCAAAAGTATTAGTGCAAATATTTGAGGGATACGCTCACGTGTGTGTGTGTGCACCGAGAGTTTTGGCTGATAAGGGCGGGTGCGTGCGTGTGTGTGTGTGCGGCTTAATTAGCATTCCCTTTTGGCAATCAATTTATAGATATATAATTATCAGCGGACCAAAAGAGAAATGTGGCGCAGTTTGAAAGGGGACTTTGAATTGCATAGTTGATGTCAGCGGTGGGCATGCGTTTTGAGCAAAACAGCAATCCTTTTCAACGAGCCTTGCGTCGGCCAGAGAGAACCACACTACGAATCAGCAGTCGGTCTGCGCCGAGCCGGCGAACTAGCTTGTTGTGTGCAGCTGGCGCCAAGAAACGAAAACGCAAGCAAGGGCGTGCCCATGTCAAATGGACGACCAGATGTCGTTTTGGTCTGTGTGGTCAGGTTTCATCTAAGCGAAGACTCAGTCTAGAGAAGACTGCAAGAACTCGGATCCATAAATAAAGCTGACAAGGCTGTATTTTCACTTGTCTGTTATCTCATAAAAGTTTCTCAAGTGATCAATCAGTCAAGTGTAACAGTCCATGTGAAAAGCACAAAAATATACAAGCAGCTATCTAAGTTCTCTGATGACTTTATGTTATTATCTTATAAAGTCATATATAAATATACAAATATACCGTAAAATTTCTTCTCATTATACTTATTCGAGCTCACAAAAAGCTTCTTAGCCTAAGCACACTATGTCTAGCGAATAAGTTCAGTAGAGTTTGAGACTTGCAACGTAAAGAACAACGTCTCAACAATCAAGTTGATCCTCATCTTTTCTCATTGTGGCTACAAATGACCATAGCTAACTCTTACCACCTGGCAAGGGCCTCTACGAACGCAGGTTGCTAATTCACTGAGACTAGCTCAGCCTCCCATGGAAGTGGGCCGCTACGAATACGCCACATCTCCACCTCTGAGATCTCTAATCTCTGAAACGAACATGGCTATATCCACTCGGCAGTTGATGCTGATCAAGAATTTTTAAACTTTTTAGCTTCTCTAATCAAGAACCGCGAACTTCGGATTCAAAAATTAAAGTACGAGTCGTACTAAAACGAACCTGAGAAAAGTTAAAACAATAGTGAAAAGCTTGAATCAATCCGAAAAATGCTTATTTCAATCTCAATGCTGTACTTGGAAACCAAATGATTCCGATTCTAGATTGAAGTAAGTTAAGTGACCAATTTCTAAATGGATAGACTCACATACGCCAAGGCTTCTATCAACTTAGACTTACAGTTAGGTGGCAATTTCTGCACCAATGATGCCTTGGCATATACTATGTCTATACACACCAAATTATTCTTGATCTATGCCCTTCAAAATATGCAAACTTTATTTTCTTAAGTTATTCTGTTTCGAAATGAAGCCATTGCAGGTCTGTCATAGATATGCGACACAGATTGCTGGTTATACAACAAAATGTCGAGTTAAAACATATTTAAAATATATACTTCACCAAAAATAATGATTTTCATAAAATATAGCATACTTTAAAGGGCACTAAGCATGATATATTTTGTGTGTATAGGCGTAGTAGCAGAGGGGAAGCTGAAATCGTTAAAAGCTGATTAAATAATTCACATAACACTTATTTTGGGGTAAAATTAGGTATGAATATGTAGGTTAAGTCAATCTCGGTTATTTTTGAAGCTATCCTTTTTTTGGATTGAGTGCTGTTTGCATAAAATCTCGGACATACTTGCACCAAACCGATTTCAACATAAAGAAGATCCAGTACGAATGCTTATTTGGAAACTTCTTGATTTGATGCTATTAAGGAATCCAGTCGAGTTCGGACAAAAAATTGTTTTGATTTTGTAAAAAGATTTAGTGAAATAAATAAGAATTTGAAAAGAGAGTGGGGTAGGGGCTGCCTCTTGACATGTCAAATGCTTTTTATACCCTGTTCCCATTGAAAATGGGAAAAGGGGGATCATGAAGTTGTGCGAATGTATGTAACAGGGAGAAGGAAAATTTTCCGACCCCATAAAGTATATATATTCTTGATCAGCATGAACAGCCGAGTCGATATAGCCATGTCCGTCTGTCCGTCCGTCCGTCCGTCCGTCCGTCTGTCCGTCTGTCCGTCTGTCTGTCTGTATGAACGCGTCGATCTCAGAGACTATAAGAGATAGAGCCAAAAATTTTTGCACGAAGGTAGATTTATGCTGTACGCAGATCAAGTTTGTTTCAGATTTGGAAAATTCCCACCCGTCCCCCTTTTATCCCCAAAAAACCAAGACCTCCTCTAGAAATTATACACCTAAACAACCGTCAGATCCACAATTTTCAAGTTAGAGCCTCGTGGTTTAGTATGCATCAAGCTAGGCCCAATATCTCTCTATTCTGAAAAGTACAATCAGATCGGACAAAAAACCGGAGTTATAAGCGAAACAGTAAGAGCACAACCCCCCACCCAGTTGTTTGGCCAGGACTACCAAAAGTGTTGCCTACATTTAGGATGACATTTTGTCACAAAGAAATAAATGAAAACAAATGAACAGGGTATTTTGTGGTCGGGAAACTCGACTACAGCGCCCTTACTTGTTTAGAGTAACAATTCTCGGTCCTGCAATACACTCAAGATGTACTGCAGTACTGTGAGATGTCCCGGTAATATGGCAAATCGTTAATCATTACCTAGACACGATATAGGCAACAACCCTCGAAGGCCGTGCCCACACCTACTAATCTCGTACTTTCATGTTGTTGGCTAACTTACTGAACTACAAAAAAAAAAAAAACAAACAGGGCACACCGATAGAGCCAACACACGAGTTCAACAGGCAATTCAATATTTATACAACTTTTGCAGTTGTTCCCCAGTTGGCTTTCGTTTCATGAAATTGTTTTTGTTGATCCTTAAATTTCACTCCGCCACCAAGGTGGGCAGAAATCAGCGAACAGGTCTCTCAGGTCGGCCACTTTGGGTTGATATTTTTTCCACTAAAATGTTCCCACTATGCAAAAAGTGGGCCACGCTGGGGAGCTATTAGCAAGTTGCCCGAATCAACGTCGGGCGGGGGTGGTGTGTGACAAACTTTTAATAGATTTCTGCGACATTTTTTCCTAACATTTCTCCACCTCTTCCGCTATTTTGCAGGCCGGCGCGCAACGATGTGCCCAGCATGTATATCGAAGAGGATGAACTGAACGAGCTGGAGGAGGGCGGCGGCAGAGCTGCGGAGATACGAGCACGTGTGACACCGGCCACCTCGCATCTGTGCGGCGGTGGCGGTGGACCGGGTGGTGGCGGCGGCCCCATTGTGGGCGTGGCCGGGCCGCATCATTACATCTCCGAGAGCTTCATACAGTACGCGCAGCCCAGTCTAAACGGTACTATTCCAAAATCTATACTCAACAAGCTGTAGCCGTAGTCCTAGCAGTAGCCAGTAGTCAAGTAGCCAACCGTTTGCATCCCTTTTGAGTTTCGAGTGGCGAATGCACTTAATTTTAATTTGTATTGATAGTTTAAGTTGATTGATTTGCCCAATTGAATTTGTATAATACACATCTAAGCACATCGTTTGCCTGTACACACACAAGCACACACTCACACACACACACACACACACACACACACACACACGCAAGTACACTTATGCAGCTATGTAGCCATTATGTAGATTAGTTGAATTTCTCATTTAGTCTCAATGCAAACGAAACAATCTGAATAAACTGTCAAAATGGTCGGTGGCATTTATAAATTTATTATTTACTTAGTTTGTTTATTCGGCAAACATGAATTTTTAGTTTGCCAACACTCAGACAACACTGGGGCCCGGGGCGCGGTCGAAGGACATGCTAAAGCATATTTGAAATCATAAAACTAATTGCCCTTAATTAAGCATTTGCCAAACGTACAGCCCTCCAATTAGACCCAATCAAAATGGTTCAACTCTTTCTGCATTTACTTAATTTCTTATGCCTTGAGTTGATTTCATCGATTTTCAGTTTTAAGTAATTTCCCCATTAGCCAGGCACTTCTTCGCCCTCCCACTCTCTAATCTCCTCTACAACTCTGTTGCTCGTCCCGTAGGTAGCCCTTTCAGTACACTCTGTCCAACTGTCTGAGTCCTCAACTTTCAATTTGTAAATACCCTGCCCAGTATTTAAAGCCATGTAGTGCCACACCCACACTGCCAAACGACTAACGACGTTATCAAAAACTGTTACCCACCACCAACCAGGAGGCGATGTGCTGCTACCCTTACTTGTCGCTACGGCCAGCCGACGAGCCTCTCCGTCCGTGGTGGTGACCCTGCCGCGGCTGCCCACCACCATGCAGGGTAAATTTTATGCAACCAAATCAGTGCAGCAGCACTCCCTGGGACAACAGCGGCCGGCCACACACAAACAAAAACTGCAGCTGCAGCTGGGCAGCCATGTCTGAGCCCAAGCCCAAAGCTGATGTTCAAGACCAAATCAAAGCCAAAATAAATCGAATGTTTTTAAAATGCAATTTGCAGACCATTCTTGTACCATCGCTTGCTTCATTGCGCATTCTAATTTGTCATCCTTCGGTTGGTTTCGGTTGTTACACGTTCTGTATAATTTTATTTAAAATCTTTGTTATTGAGAATGTGCACAGACACAAACAACCACACACAACCACACATCAGAATAGGCTTAATTCTATGAGCCGCACACTGTTCACCATTTGGCATGTAAATTCGGGATTATTGTTTCTCTATCATTCCTTTTGTCCGATTAAATGTCAGAATATACTTTACAAACCTTTTGGGAACAGCTAGAGAAGAGAGAGTAAACTTTTACACAACTTGTCCACTGTAACAGCCATGATACGTTCAACAGAAGAACTTGCTCCCTGATCAATTAGACATTTTCACTGATCTTTCTTCTGAACTCATGATATAGGAGCGAGTATCGCTCATCCCCTGAGCACTGACCATGCCCAGCGGCTGTGCATGGCCAAGGTAAGCGCCACTTTGTTAGTCTTTGTTCAAAAATGTTAGTGTGCCATCTTATATCTTATGAACGCATACCGAAAACTGGCTGCAACATGAAGGGACATTGAAATAGCATTCTATTTAACATGTTAGAGGTGAAATTTCATTCTCAACTGCAGGCAAAGCCGTCAGCACTTGACCTTAATGCTCATCCATCAGTTTAACAAGAGAACCTCACATATCTTGGCTTATGTTGAATATTTGTTAGTGAAGCAGGGGAATAAGTCACGAAATAGTTTCTCAAACATCGCCGTTCTCACTCGGCTTTGAACCTTAACCCAGATGTAGAAAACAGCTCGGCCATTTTCTCTTGTTAAGACGTAAGTTATAAGACAGTGTGCAGCCTTGGAGACTAATTGAACGCGACTTCCTGAGAATATTTTCGTTTGCAAGTTTTGTGCCAGACATCAATGTAAAACAGAAAGCTGCAACGAGTACCCACATTCGGAGAACTGTCAATCAATTAGCTCATTGATGGCTTGAAGCACAAATGCTTTGTGCGTAACTGGCTCCACTGCTGGGAACTGCATCAATCTTAAGGTCGGTCTTATGTCAACCTTTTTATGATTAGACCCTTGGAATGTACTACAAAGTTTTCCTCCATTTTGAGGGTGTAGTATTTGAAAGAATATCAAAGGATTGGTGATGGTCTTAACTGAATGTTTTGTCAGTTTTCAAAAATGGTGTTTTATGCTTAAATTTCATGTTTGAACCCTTTTTGAGCAGTTTTTGGGTGCAACATATTCGGTTGCCTTGCATTGTTAAGTACAATTTCTTTGCTTTCAAATAAACTATAGCATATATTTTTCAGATTTTTTTAAGCGAAGATACAATGTGTTGAAAATTACCATATTTTCTACCGCCCAGAGGTATGCAATGGATATTGTTGAAAATTTTCACCAGAAATTCGCATAGCATATTTTTGTGGGCAATAGACAATGTAATAATATTGAACACAAATATTCAAAATGTTCAAAATTCTCTTGAAAAAATCTCAAAAATGTTTAGGATACTTTTTATTTAAAGCGAACAAGAATTTTTTTACGAAAGATCGTCAAAAGTTAAAGATATGCTTAAAACATGTACAAAAAGAAGTAAAATTAGGATTATTAAGCATCAGAAAGAAGAGCAGAGAGCACAACAGATTCGTGTTCAGCACGTAAACAATCTTAAAATCTAGGAACAACCTAATTTTACTGCCTAGTGTAATCGATCAAGTTCTTTCAGTACACTGATGAGTATATTTTCCGATGGCCTATTACGATTTGAGCAAGCAAACGGATAGTCTGCTGTGTTTTTATTATTAGTCCAAGAATGCAGAGAAAGTTGGATAATATTGGATAGCACAAATCAAAGCCGGAAATCAATTTCGTAGAACTAATAAATGTTGAGATAGTTGCCACTCATTGACTCTTGCAGGACTACCAAAAACAGCATTAACTCTGAAAGCTGTTCGAGCAAAAACCAATTAAAGTCAAGCTAAAAATCGGAAGGGATTCACTCCGGGGATCGAAGCCGTGCAACCTTTTTGGGTTCGGATGGTTGCTGAACCGAACTTCAGGTTCGATTCAGTCATCATTTAGTCATAAATTGAAAGAAAATTTTACATTTTATTCATGGAAGTCCACCGACTTGATTGTTTCAATATAAATTATCCAGATTATTCCGAAATTCGCAGAGTCTCCGACTAAGAAGCGGTTCGACTGATTAAAACAGAGCTAAACTAAACGCAATTGTGTTTTCTGCTTGACGACAATTACGTTGTGTTGTAAATTGTTTAGCAAGTTATTAAACACTCAGCAATCCTATTCAGTTGAACTGCAATGTAGCTCACAGTTTAGTTTGTGGCATTTATTTCTTTATTAAGGCATCTCTCTGCCTTCACTGGTTCAAAAGTCAACAGAAATCTGTGAGCAGCTGTGGAGGGAATCACAAATATTTAATCAAAGCTAATTGAAGTTCATAAGTTGTTGGACAAAGATAAAGCAAGAGCAAGCCAATATTGAGTTTAAATAGAATATATTAGGGACATTGTGGGACAAAGGTGGAGCCTCAAAAATGCGCTTTTTGTCATTCAGTTTATTCTCATCTCTGTCTCTGTCCCACCCATGGCACAATGTCAGTTGAAAAAACAGAAACATACATTCGTACATACTTTAGGACACAAGTTGTGTGTATCACAGGCCAACCGCTGCTCGCTCTGTTTACTTTGCCAGCTCATGCAGACTTTGTTTCAACTTGGAATTGCATAAATTTTAATTATTTCAAAAGTACAAAATTAAAACACAAACACAAGCGCCGGCACACACACTCAAAGGTCCCGTCCCCTTGGTGCTCCTGATCCGTTGGCATGCCGACATGTCGGCAAATGCAAATATTATTTAATGGGCAGATGTGTCGTATACGTGATATTATTGCTCCCACGCAGTGTGTGAGCGCCGCCTGCCGCTGCGACCCTTTTGATTTGGCGCACTTAAAGTCACAAATTAGCTAAATTTGATTTTGTCAGCGATTTAATTTTGTTCGTTTAATTTTTCTGCTCTATGTTCCTCTTCTGGCCTGACAGTTTATAATTTATGTGCTCTGGGGCCGGGCGGGCGACTTGACACGACACGACGCACACATTCGACTGTCATGCTTGCGCTGTGCATATTTGTAAGACCCCCCTCCCGTCGCCCTCTCACAAAAGTTGCCCTCTCACACAACACACATAAACCAAGTCAACTTGCTTACAAGACACTAACAAGTGCCAAAGTCAGACTGAAGTGCGCCCAAGGAGTGGTCCAGGGAAGCGTTGAAACTGTTGCGCCAACAGCAGCAACAACTGAAGGCAGCTTAGGGAGTGTAGTCAAGGGAATACCCTGCCCAGGCTTAAAGATTACTAGCTAACAAATTGATTCTATTAAATTGATTTAAGTTGGCCAAATGGCAGTTAAAAATAGTTGGAACATTCAAAGAGCTAAACTTAAAACTTCAACGTGCAGTCTTAAGTCTTGTGGGCGGGGTTACTCAATCCTTTTGCCCTGTCAACTAAGCTTTAATAGTCCGGCAGAAAATGGCTTCTTTTTTATGTATATTTCACTCTGCTTGAACTGAAGTACTTTAACAATGAATTTGCTTTAGTCAATTTGTGCAATCTGAGTGAATTCGATTTCTATTACAAATGTGAAAGTCCAAGAGTGGCCAGATTCTGTTTATGTCAGTCCGCTGACTGTCTGTTCACACTGCGTGGAATACCATAGATGGTAAAAGTCAACTGGCACCGTCTCTGGCAACGCTCTGAATCTGAATGCACTTTCTTTGTTATCGCTAAAACATTTTTTCACTTGTTTGTTCAATTTTCTTTTGCGTTACATCTTTGTTGAATTCCGCTTTTCTTTTTACTCAATTCAATTTTAATATTTTCTATAAGTTTGCATTTTTTATTGAAGCATCGTTTCCAAGTCAACCAGAAATTCATTTTCACACAATAGTTTATTGAATAAGAACAGCTCAAAAGACTATTTTCTTTGCTTTCGAGTATAAGAAATGGCTAAATGAATTCCTTTGAGCACAAATACGGGACTTTCAGTTGTGTCGGCCTAATGTTGGGAGCACTTGTTGAACATAAAGTCATAAAACGATTGAAACAGCTGACAATGCAGTAAAAAGCAAGATTATTATTGAATTTATATTATATAGTATATAGAGTTTAAACCGTTTAGAATTCGAAATTTCAATTATGATTCGTTTGTTGGTGTAAATTGAGAACGAAACATTCTATAACCGAAAAATGACTTAATGTCAAATCTTTAGATTCTCCCTGGAGATAAGTAATAGTCTCGGTTCCGGAATACTGACAAATAGGTAAAGGTGGAGGTGGCGTTTTGTACAGTATACACTAAAGCTAAGTACATACACAGACCAACTAAATTGGTTAAGCTCGACCCACCTTCATATACAAATAGGGTAGCAAAAGGCTTGCTGAAACAGCCGAGTAGTCTCTGGTAGCTGGTCTAGTTTTGTGACTAACTAAACGCATTCGCTCAGACACAGCGAAAAATTTGTGGTGCCGCTACCTTGACTGGCTAAACAGCTACTTTAGTTTAGCTGGGTAGAAGCCAAAAAGCCTTTTTTTTGACATCAATCTCAGCTAAATTGACACAACAATGGCTGGCAGCAGCAATTTGCGCTATTTAAGCCTTCCCCCAACTTATAATCCTAATACTACTGCGTTTTCAGTTTTATCAATTCAACTATCAATATAAATCAGTGGTCCGCCCCATTACATTGACATGCCAACATTGCATTTGTGTGTGTTACTGGCAAAGTTCTCTTTCATAAGTACCAAGATATGACCAAAAAAAAGCGAACATTTTTCTTATATGCATAATAACTAGCTATAACTAAAAAAACAGCTTTTTAACGCTAAAAACGGCTAGATTTAGCTACAACATGGCAGCACTAGCGTTGTGCTTTAATTTCGTGAGAGCGTAGCCGAAGACCTTTGCCAAAGTCACACGAACGTTTATATTGTGCATGAGCGGCAGCGAAGCCGACTGAGAAAAATCCTATCCCGCAGGATAGGGCCGTGCCGACTGCTGATATAAATGTATACGATACGCAGTGTGACCGTTTGACCATTTGGTGGTATTTAACTAATGCAGGTTGATATTTTCGCATTGAACAGTCACACCGGAGCCTTAGATCAGCCCCAGCGGAATAAGTTGTCTTTTAAGCCAGCTCTAGAATTAGTTTGTCGAAGTTCTTAGCTAAATATTAAGGAATCTTATTAAGTTTTCTTTTACATATTATTTGATGAAAATGGTAGCATAGCTGATTGTTACATTTGAAAATCTTCATTCAATTTGCATACTTTTACTCATTCTACTTGAATGAGCGGCTGGAAGTAATTGTCGACAGTTGTTATAAGGGGAACATGCAAAGCGACTTGGAGTGTGACAGCAACAACGTCTGCTGCTGAGAGGAGACCACTGAAACAGTACTGCACAGACAACCTTTGCTGTCTATACACAGTCCAAAGGACTAAGCCGAGATCCTATAAATATTTTCGCAAAAGGTGTTCATGTCCAAGCAAGGCAAATAAACCAGAGACAATTTGCTGTTTTTTTAAAAAAAAATTCCTGAATTGCTCAGAATTGGGGTTGTTCGTTGAATTCGTATAGAAAGGTTATCGGATCTGCTAGATTTTGGTGAGAAGCAGATGCAACTAACATTTACAATCCAAACAGTTGTGTCTTTGGCTCTCGCTCTATCTCTCACTCTGACACTCACAGATGCACTATTTTGGAACGATTCTTGCCATTTGGGTGGGAAAATCGGGACTGTTGGGGATATATCTTTTCCATTATATCAAGCATCAACGGGACCCTCAACTTAGGCTGGAAATTATAGACGAGTTTATTTTTTAGTGTACCTATGCAGTTCCTGCAGTTTTCAGCATCAGTTTGCAGAATTCAGAAACTCAACTTGTAGGATCCGTCTGCATTAAATTCATTGCTGATACTTTTACTAAGGGGTGACCTGAATTCAGTGTTACAGGGCTGATTTAGTTAAGGCGTACACACAAATTTCAAATGATGTAGGACCCGCATTTAGCAACAAGTCCCGCCAGCAACTTTCTTAATCCTTGCCTTTGTTTTCTCGCAAATGTTATTCCTATCTGATGCTGCAAACTTAGCTTCGAAATCAACTTACCCGCCATCAAAAAGGCAACACAACGCCAAATTGAAATACATGCAACCAAAAGAGTAAAAAAAAGCAGACACACACTGAGCAGAGCCCCAACACTTATGGTGCAGTAACTCAGGATTCAAAAAGTGAGCCACTATGCATACACAGAGGAGCACACAGACACACATCTTTCCTCCCAGGCAGCGGCTGTCATTAGCCAACATTTTTAATTGCATCTGCCATGCTCGCGCTGTAGCCGTGTGCTCTGTTCGTTAGGCGCATTTAGCCAGTCTCCTCACCTGGGCCAATGGTTTTGACTGTTTTTGTGCCTCTTCGTCTTCGGCTGTAGACTTGTTCGCGGGCGTGGCAGTAATGCGTATGTTGTTTACGGGTGTGTGTGTGTGAGCTTTTTGTGTGCAGCACCATACATTTTGTTCAACTTTTTTTTGTACTATTGTTTTGTTGTTTGTACAGCCATTTGTTTTGTTTGTGTGCCAAGAGTCGAGAGTCGTCCTTGTGCCTTGCCTTTATCAGCGCAAGCCAAGTGCGCGTGTGTGTGTGTGTGTGGAAATGGATGCTGGGTTTGCTTGCGCACTTCACTGGCTCTCGTCTAATTAGACAAAGTTAAGACAGACGCACACTCCGCTTTAAGATGCCCGAAAGCAGGCTGGGAATGGGTGTACAGCTCTCACTTTGATGTGTATGGGCCGGGTCACAAAAATGCCACACAATTTGCTTTGGCAACATTGTTGGTGCGGTTTATAACACACTCCACGACGGGCCCTTCAATGTCAACGCTTAACGCTCAACGCTCATTCATTTGTCGTTGCCGCACTTCCGCCATACCACCGAGGCCTTTTTTTGCTGCCTAGTGCTATCGCAGGATGGGCAACATTTTTGCGACTTTTGACATTTTTTTAATGCTGCCAGGCATGGCGTGAAAGTAAACGTGAAAGTCCTCGCACACTCGCACCCACACCCACACACACACACACACATTTGCCTTAGTTTTGTACGTCTTTATGACTCAAAGACGCCACCCAAATGTGACATAAAAGGCGATAATAATAAAATATCACAGGGCTCCTCCGTTCCATGGGCAACGTCAAGTAACAAACTGCAAAATCGTAAACAACAAGCGGCAAATGTCAGCAGTCAGCGCTAGATGGCGCTTAAGTTTCACTTGGCAGTTGGACGCGGACCACAATAAAACGCCTGAATGACATCAATTCCAGTGAAATGTGCCATCAAAATTAAGAAATTGTAAAATTATTTTATGTTTACAGGGTGGAACTGCTTGGGGGGGGGGGGGGTTTGAATATTAATAGGGTGGCTGCTGTTGTTGTTGTTGTTGTTGCTTTTTCTGTGTGCTTTTATTTCGTTTGCTCTCTTATCAACGCACAGTTGGTACCACTTTTAAAATTTGCTAATGATTCTCCTTTGTTCGCTGCTCAAAACTAATTTGCCACACTGTTTTTGACGTCATTTTGCAAGTGTTGCGAAACGGCAACAGATGTAACAAACCAAACTAATCGGTATCAACATTTTACTCTCCCTCCCACCCCCGCTCACTCACCCACTCACCGCCATTACTCACTCACACATAAATTTATGACTCACACACATTTGCTCGTGCCATTGTTGTTGATTTTGTTTTATACCAACCAACCAAAGTGTATATTGCAGACCCGGATCTGATATTGCCGCGCGGCGAATTGGAATTTACGACCCTGGATCCAACGCTGAAGTAATTGTAAAAAGTAATAATAAATACATATAAATACCCTAGAAGATACAACCATACAGACACAGCCACAGCCACAGCCGAACCCGATGCGTGGTGAGGCCACATAATTCATGGGCATTTCATTTTACATAGCTGTAAATTTTTAGCATAAATTTCCATGCATTAATACGCAAACGGATAACTACATAGGTAAAAACCAAAAACCAAAAAAAATACAACAAACGGACAGGCACACAAACCCTTTTTGTAATTGTTAAACATTTTGAGCGTTAAGCCCGCGGTATTCACTTCGAATGGAAAGGTTTTTGGCAACAGTGTTGGTAAGTGAAGAATATTGAACTTGCGAATGGTTTCCAATTGTCAATTTCAAATTGTAATGTTACTGCCCAGTGTGACCAGATGGAGAGGTTTTAAGAGATTTTGATCTACTTGGCTACAATTCACAATTCTAGTCCCTCTTGAAATAGCTATACGAACTTTAGGGTAGGTTAGGTTGCAATGGTAGAAATTTGAAAATAAACGGAGTCAGGGTCATGCCAGGAATTCATTCGCGGCATTCACTATTTTCTTCATCCATTGACTTACAGCTTCTACAGATGTCGTTATGTCTAGGACCGAGCATTGCGGCCTATCTTCCTATTAAGCAGTGTTTAGTAAGGACTCCGTTTAATAGCGAAATGTTCTTACAATAGTTTTTTCTTAAAATTCTGAGTCAGCCATTTGCTTCACTTGTGTGAATCGTTCTCCGTTTCAAGGTCGCATCTGATAGTAGTTGAGTGGTCTGCCTGTTCGTTACCTTCACCGTTGCATTATCCAGGCAACCAAACGTCTACGACAACTTACAGTAAACTTAGAGTCGACAGGCAAAGAAGGCTGATGATAGAACCGAGAGTATCTTGAACCAGCTGTACAGTCGACCAGCCTCTTTTGAAGTATTGTGTGATCCTGTATAAAGTCATTTGATTTTGAAATGTAAACCTAAAGCAACTACAATTTAGAATTACATTTTAATCCTTTTCCAAACTTTTATGGTACTAGGATCTTACCTATCGAAATTAGAGCAGACATACCGGCTGAATAGAAGCGAGAATAGAAGCTAGATAGAAGCTATTGAAGACAAATTCTCAATTCAACAAACAAATTAATTGTTGTAAGCTCAATTCAGAGCTCACAGTCAATTGGTATTACCACTCAGATACAATCAAAAAGAGGCAAACCGAATCGTAAAACTTATGTTTCGGTTGTATTTTGGTATGCCGGTATGTAAGGCTTTGAAATCCGATAACAATTTGATCTCCAGAAAAAAACGTAATACTTTTACTTGGGCAGGAAGCCTGCTGTGCCAGAGGTAATGATAAAGTTGTATCTTCAATAACTCACACAACCGGTCAACTCTAAACTTTGCTGCTCGGTTCAAGATTGAGAGAAACCTTGGCCCTTTGGACTGCGGTCAACTATTTTGTAACAGCAAGCACAGCTTTTATTAGTTCGTAGAATTTCCACAACTGTGACGAATTTTGTGCCCACCATTTTAGTACATCTTCTCTATTTTGCAAACATTTAAAGCAGCAGTGGGCACAAACTTGAAAACAACAGATAAATTGAGTAAGTCGATAAACGAGACACACACTGCATAGACTTTGATTTTGCGCCCCGAAGCGCAGCCATTTCCAAACGTCTAAGTGTCGCCATTAGCTAAATACTGCTGTAGGATCAATGAAGTGCCCACCGCTGCTTTAAAGTTTAGTAAAACTTTGGTGAATGTTGTTTAGTTAAAGTCGGAGCTGCTTTAATCTTTGACTCTAAAAATGTTCTAACAAAATTAGACACAGCAATGCATGATGTTTAAAGAGACTTATCTAGGGACTTACTTGCTGTGTTCTAGTTGTTGAACTCAGAACTGACTCAGCACCGGCACCCTGTATATCGATTCTCGAATGAAGGAACACAAAAACTACAAATTTCGTTACTGCTCCCGTTTCTGGTTCTGAGTTTTATTTTTTATACGGTCCCGGTTCTGGTTTCAATATGATTACCGGCAAAGATAATTTTAGTTGTGTTTTTGCTTAGGCAACCTCAATATGCCGACTTGAATGGACTGCTGTAGGTTGCTTTGTTGATCAATGATGACTAAGACATCGCCGTTGCCATTTCCACTCTATTGCTGCTAGTTTTGAGTTAGCTACCCCACAATTTGTTCAGTCGCAAGACATGGAATCTAGGCTAGGCCTCCATGGTACAGCCATCAGACAGGGCTAGACTCAGAACTCAACTACAGTTAACTTGGCACAGTCTTCGCTTTTGGGGAACTTCCACTTCTAACGATGAACTGCTGATGTTCTGCATCAGAACTGCACAGTAGCAAAGTAGCTAGCGTTCTCAATGCTCAATGAAGTATTGAAAGAACCCTGTGAGGGTAAAGCGTCCTAAGAACCCTGCTGCAGTTAGCAAATTGGAAGGCCTTCTTCACATCGAGTGGTCAAATTAGTCACGTCTAGCCCAGTCGGTCGCTGATAATTCTCTCGAATAGCTCCCCCGTGCTTGTCAGCTCGTCTGCTCTCTTACAAACTCTGTCTGCTCATGCCACACCACAACAATAAGATAGCACTTTCTCCCAACACTTCATTCATTTTTCTCTTTGATTTGGTGAAGGTTAATTATAAACAAACTCAAAGGTATCAACTCCACTTCCGACCAGTTTGTATAAAAGTGGAGTTTAGTATAAGCTGGGCTGAATATTTTCTACACTGCCAGTTTAAGGCCATCACCGCTTGTCATTCCATTTGAAGTGTCTGCCAGGACTTAACCCAAATAAAGAATCTTTTTAAACTGAGTACGCTACAAACTTGTAACTGAAATCAAAACACAAAACACAAAACCTGTACATATGAAACAAACACAAAATATTGAAAATCAAACTATTGCACCATCAGAACTGTACATAGAGAACGGGCAACACATTAATCAAACTGCATTTAAATGTTAAACCTTAATTGTAATTACTGAACCACTAAGTGTATAAGGAACTAGTTCTCTAAGTCTACGTGTGTGTGTGTGCTTGGGTATTTCGAATGAAATTTGAACTCCTCGAGAGCGGAGCAAGCCATTGGTAATCCAAAATCCACAAAACAAAACAGCCCAAAGCCCGATATCTGCATGTTTGTGTGTGTGTGTATTTGTTGAATACTCAATGTCATATAGAAGCGATTAGCATTTAAAGCCCACTCCCGTTGCTGGCCCAGTTTATATTACCATAAAGTTGTAGGCAGACGAAAGAACATCTCCTGAACGATTCCACATATTTAGACCGACTCTTCCTTGTTGGCCGACTGCCGTCAGTCACAAATTTATTGAAATGAATTCATGAATATTCCATTACCATAACAAAAGCCGACGACTCCGCGCACCAGCGTGGGCACTCCGAGGCGAAGATGGCCAGCCGCAAAGTGAGCAACGCTCGAGTGCATATTGAATAAATGTTAAGTGAATTACAAGCGGCCAGCGCTCCACACTCCACTCCCACAACACAATAAACTTGACTTCAATGTAAATGTTATACATAAAGTATAGTGCAGAATATTCGTAATAATAATAACTATAATAACACAATACAATTTACACAATACTCCAAATGTAATTCGAATTCT
Organism: Lordiphosa fenestrarum; assembly: GCA_035044985.1. Taxonomy (NCBI): domain Eukaryota; kingdom Metazoa; phylum Arthropoda; class Insecta; order Diptera; family Drosophilidae; genus Lordiphosa; species Lordiphosa fenestrarum. Next base: position 137,234 of record JAWNNO010000287.1, on the reverse strand, counting down.
AATTTCAAATATACAAAACCAACAAATGGCAGACTAGCAAAATATACACTGCGTATGCGTAATGCAATAAATCGAAATATTACGAGGGCCACCGCCCCCGTCCCCGTTCTCTGTCTCTGTCACTCTGAACAAAACCAAACTGATTGTTTTTAAGCGAGGTTTAGATTTACAATTGAAACAGAAACTAAGTGGAAAACTCTACATTTAAGTCGAAACTACTGAGTGTGTTAATGATATTAACAAAACGAATACTAAATAAATAAACCAGAATTTCAAGAGAAACCCAAACACTCCCGCTGACACTCAATGCATTTCACGGCACCTCAAAGTGAAGCTTAAAGCGGGCCGAGCCAAATCCCAAATCAGCCAAAGGCTGTGCAAAGACCCAGCTGCACTCCTGATTGCCACTTGCGGGGCAGGTCATTAATTTGCACAAGCGGCGAATGCAGCGAGGCTGCCCAAAGCCAAACACGCGCACCGCACCGCCAAAGCAGACGAGCGGAGCCCAATCCGTAAGGGTAGAGCCGCACCGAGGGGGGCACAGCGAAGTCCTTTGGCTTGCACTGGAGATTAAAAGACTCGAGGCGGACATGTTAACGCGGGCGAAGGAGCTGCTGAAAGGAAAGTTTCCAATAAAAGTTTCGATCAATGCCTAACCATTTACTGAAATTTGTTGCTGACTCCGTGGAATGCAAGTTGCCCGAACACGCGTAAGTTGGTTCAAGTTGTACAAAATTTGTCCCGCAGGTCAACCAAAATGGCAGATTAGCCTCAAGAGTTCGTACCGAGGTTCGGCAGGTGAGTAGAAAAACCGAGTTTGGGTTATCGTCATCCAATTAGTAAGATATGGGCTTAAGTTCTGTGGCAATTGCTCTCTGTACCGTGAATAGGCCACTGACACTCGACAAGCTGTGCGCGGGTGGAAGAACTTCAGTTAAAATCTCATAGATTTATTAGTGGGGAAATTAAATGTTCGTTTCAATGGTTCAAAAGGTAAGTACACTAAACTTGCGATGCCAAATGAAGTTGCCACTTAAAACCTGAAATGAAAATGTTAAATTGGAGCCAAATCGCTTAATAACTTCAGTTGAGGAACTCGTTCGATTCTGTTTCTAATGCAACGGCGAGAAATCATTGAAGAAAGGCGCTCGAACTGGATTTAGAGGCCACACAAAGTGTTTAGGTGTTTGAAGCTGTAAAATAACTAGCCTTAAAAAAGCATCTCAACCACTCTGCCCTTCGGATACGGCATTAAATAGTAGTTAGGTGCCTTTCTCTTGTGCAAAACTTCGAAGCACACCAGCCAAAAGATTCAGAAAAGCTCGTCTCGTGGCCCCCTTGGTTTTTTTTTTAAAGTAAGATTTGTCTACGTATAATTTTTGCAGAAAGAACGAACCTTCTATCTTTAAAACAATGGGAGATATCACGTTTTTTCCAAAGGGGGCGTGGCAAAAGTTGAGAATACGAGAAATAGACAACTTTCACACATATATCTCTTACCATCTCTGACATATGTTTCTTTATACGGACGGACGGACAGAAGGAAATGGGTGATGAAGTATATATATATTTTATGGAGTCTTCCGACCAAGCAAATGTATTAGCCATCCTCTAAGCACACTCAAGGTAGAGAAAGTAAACGTGTTTGTATGCTCCGGCAGTCAAGCAGTTCTTATGGCACCCAATTCATACACAAATAATGATCACTGAATGTCGCCTATTCCTGAACGAGATTGGTTGACACTTTAGTATACCTGGTCACCGAAATATATATGGGAACGAGTCTGCGGACACACTGGCCAGACTAGGCACAAACGCCGAGCTTCTTTCATATGGCTACCTACAAGTCGAAACACTACGCTTCGCTGCGGATAGGTGGAATATCCTTTCCTCTTGTGCGGTAGCAATTAACCTTTAACTTACTAAGGCACGATTTCTCAAAGTCCGGTTGGTCAGCTTGACAGGCAATTTAACCGAAATTGAGTGTCTCATGATGTAGGCGGCGTAACGGGAGGAACAAACTTATAGCCTATTTCCACCTCTACGCGTTCTGTCATCGATTGCTCTTTTTATCGATAAGTTCCCAAAGGTGTTTCTACTACGTTCAGCGTTCACTTCCGCGTTCACAACAGCTGATCTGGTCTGTTTGTTTACTTTTGCGCAGCAATTATCAAAATGAATTTAAGTGACATTGTTTTACTAAATGCAATTGAAAATCAACAATTGCAGCTAATGCAGTTAAACAAAAATGTTTTGCAGTTATTGAACGAGTGCGCTGTGGTCAGCGTTGCGTCTCACCCACGTAGCACCCACGTAGCATTTGGTCGTTTGTAAGTCCTAAGCCATTCAATTACTATTACAGATCTTAAAATAACATTTATCAACAGTGCCATGAATGAGAAATGGGAATCCGATGTCGATGAAGATAAACGGCAACCAGAAAATATCGTGTGGCTAGGCAACAACAACGCAGAAGCTGAAACAATTCGACGCTCCCTTCCAACATATTTCGCTTTGAAATAAGAATATTCATATATTACACAAATTCTTTGCTTAAATTTTGTATTTAATTCAACATCTATTCTTATTCATTTATTCAAGATGTAGTCATCTTGGATAATGTCACAAGGAGATAAATCTAAAATATATATATATATTATTCAATGTACGTTACACATATTTACATAAGTACAGTTACATATTTAAATGAACTGACCTTCCATTGCCACCTGTTTGTGTTATGATTTTGTTATCAAACTGTCCTATCGATAAAGATACTTATCGATACTCATACTCGATACTCGGCCAAGTAAGAAAAAACGAGTTGGCAGAGCCCGCGTTCAAAGTGAACGCGACTTTTTTTCCTGCCCCCTCACCTCCCCTGCGACCATCAACTGAGTTTTTTTTTATATGGAGTTCAACGCGCGTTCTTCGATAATTGGACGCGAACGTGAACGCAGCTGTAGTAGAAACGCCCTATTAAACGCTGCTCATCCACCGGTCAACTTTAATCCCGAGCTCAGCCCCAAAGAAGTTATCGATATTTCTATCGATATACAAACAGCTGGCCGCACACTTGCTTTGCTTATTTTATTATGTGCGTCAAAATAGCGTCGACTTTTTAGCGTCGAATTTGGAACGGTGGAATGTGGAACAAAACAGATTTTTTTATTTTTTAAATATCTCAGGAACTACTTAACTTTTTGGCCCAAATTAAATTGCACAATGTTAAGAAAAGCATAAACTATTGTTTTAAATTAAGTTTGGGTGGATTAAAGAATTCCAGGTATTAGAAATATCACATTGAAAAATCGCACATCCACTAAAAGCTAAATATCTCCACACTCTCAGAGGTCGTGCAGGTATGCACGGTATACTGACGTAAAGAAGACATATTCAAGAGTGTTTAAAAAAAAAATTATGAAAATCGTCCCCACAGTTTTTAAGCAAATCAATTTACAGTAGACCAACCTCGGAGTTTTCCCATACAAAATATGCATAAAAAATAAAAAAATCTGTTTTGTTCCACATTCCACCGTTCCAAATTCGACGCTAAAAAGTCGACGCTATTTTGACGCACATTATTTTATTATTTGCTGCAACACAAAATGTTTATGAATAAACGATTTTTTCAATTCCACGCAATAGAAATGCAATTCGTAGGGGCAGAGCATCGAACTTTAGTCAACTTTTACGAAAAACAATGACCTGCAACAACCAATCGCATTAAAAAAGAAACAAACCAAACCGAGTCAGCTGTTTACTCCTTCGTTTAGGCAAACAGTATGGTCACCCTGTAGCAGCGATAGGCACTTATCGAAATCAGGCCAAACTGTTGCAGATAAGAGGAAACTGTGCAGCACCGTATGTGTGATTGTCCCGCTTTAAGTCACTTGGTCAAACCCTCCTACTCAACCTCTCCAAGACATCCGTGATAGAGATCGCAGCTCTAATTAAGTTTTTTCTCTTCAGTATTGAAGATCACCATAGGGTCTAATAAGGCCTTAGGCCCAAAATCGATCGAAATAAATAGACTAAAAAGACGGAGCTACTCTTATTCTAGTTGTTTAAAGCGCCATTGCAACTCCCTGACAACCCAAACAATTTGAAAAGGCCCAAGTAAGGGCCTACAGGTCCACGTTTGCTTGGCCATTTCAGACAAGCATGTTGACTATTCATAAATATGGGCTTATCATTCGTTTTCGCTGGCAATTATTCAATATGAAACAGCTCATAACAACATAGAGACCAAGGGGCTGCACTTTGTTTTCAATTCCTAAAACCATAACTTAATGGGAATCGTTTGCCGCTTTCTTTTATCGACAGTTCAAGTTTCTTACGCTCTGATTTAGTTGAAAATTGCCAAAACTAACATTTTAGCAGCTTTTACTCTTCGCTATTGCCCTTCTGAATTGACAATCATTTTGATGTACTCTTTTTGCTCAAGTGGAGGGAGCTACTTGTCGGTTACTTGTGACCCATCAGGCAAGCACAAGTAGACTTTACACTGAGAAAAACAAAAGCAATCTGTAAAATTTCTTTTCGAGCAGTTTGCAAAGATTGAACACATTTGAAATGAGACTTCTAAACTATATTATGCTTTGGGGTCTTCTGAAGAATGAAAGAAAGTGAACTTTGACTGCTCACCGCTCTAAGGCAAGGGTTTGATTCTGGCTCAGCTCAAATTGCCAGGTAAGTTCGGTTTAAGCCCCCCAAGGTATCTAGTTCAAACCCCAAACTGGGAAATACTTAGTATAGCTACAACAAAATGTCATCCTATCCAGACAGTTCTGACATATCAGCAGTTTGAAGTTGAGAGCAGACTGTGTTGTATTTCGGTATAAAAATTTAAATAAAATCAAATTAATTTTACTTTTTCATATTAACAAATTAAATTGTTTGAACTAAAAGTCGAGTGCCAATGCAATCATTGTGGAATTTAGATTTAACTTTAGACTATAATCTTATCGCCTTTGTGCTATTTTTGATCCTGATTTTCGGTTGATTCTTTTCTCCGTGTATTTTCCCAGTTTTCACAACTCCTTCCACCTCCTTTTTGTGTTTTGCTGGGAATGAACAAGTAGCAAGACTTCATTCAGAGTTGCTTCAGTGAGTGCACAATTTCCACTTACCTTTGTCGCTGTTTCGTTTTCCCTCGATTTGATCAATTTTTATAAATGGAATTTTCATTCCTTGCCCGATTCAGTTGCACAGCAAACTGTCAGCTAATTTCAGAGCTATGAATAGATGGGGCCCAGAGTGCGTAAATCGAAACGGAATCCCTGGCTCTGCTGGGCCTTAACGTGCTTAAATAAATTAAACGATGTCCAAATCCTTAGGCATTCATGGCTGGACCCCAACACGGCTGTCACAATGCTTGGCCCCGGACATGGCTGTTGAAATATTAATGCCCTCTCAATGCCCGCTCGGAGACCATTAAAGGCAGCTTTGAATTCAATTAGCCGTCAACATGCAACGGAACAGCTGTGCTAGATGCCCGGGCAAAGGTCATCGTGGCGTTCGATGGAGTGGTGCTGCAGTTATGTCGATCGAGGCACTGCCTGACATTCATTTCAGATACAAGAACCACATCAATGCTGTTTACTTTGCAGCAGACGCCTCTGATGGAAGCTGGCATAATGATACCGGCGCCCGCCAAGGGAGCAATCAGCTCGTGCCGCCAAATCTATGCCAAGGACATGGGGCGAGCAGGAGCTGTTGTGGCTGCCGTCTGTACAAAAGAAGCCCCAATTTCCACATTTTTAACGTTTATTTTGCAACAGCTGCCTTAAATCTAGACGAGAACGAGAACTCTTTAAATGCGAAATTTATGCGTTGCTGCAGGCAAATTTCTTTATGCTGCTGCTGGCTTTCACAATTTGAAAATCGCGTCGCTTTTTGTGTGCAACGCAATTATTCTCCATTTACAATGCACTCAGCGCGAGGTAAACAAACAGCTTGAATGGAAGCGCACAAGTAGACAAGTAAATAAAATTGCAAATAAAGTAAAAATGTTGAAATGCCAAAGAAATGCACGGTACATATTTTGCATTTATTCATTCGCGGATGCCGGCGCTGCTGTCGGTCGAGGACAATGGCGACGATGGGTGGCATGTCCTCACGCCTGTCGCCTAGTCCTGGTAAGCGGAGCGTTAATAACAACGCTTATCTGTGGCATTAGCAGCATACCAAGCAACAGCAACAGCAGCAACAGCAGCAGCAGCGGCAGCCACAGCATAAAAATGATAATGAAAAAGTGAAATAAAAGCGCAGCGGCAGCGCCAACAGACAAACAAACAAAACATAGAACAGACATACAAAACAGAACTGAAAAACAGCCCGGGGCTGGAGGAGCACATAATTTAAGCTGCCTCCATTGCCATGGCTGCTGGCGTGACAACTTCAACTGACAGTCGCAGCGCAGCGCCATCATCCATTATCAGCAGTTGGCCATCTTAAAGTGCAGTAGGGCCAAAAGCAACACACACACACACTCGCACACTCGCGCACACACAAAAAGAGACCAGAGATAAAACACAACCGAGTGGGTAAGCTTTAACCTATGGCTCGACGAGGCCATACCACGTCTTAGCTGAGAATCCGGCAGGATTGGGTTTTCTTCAACTTTTTCTTGCACTGAATCTGAGCTGTATTATTCCACAGCCACTGAATCTGCCTGTTTAACCACTGAGTAAGCTCTGAGTATTTCGTTACCAACGTTTCGACTCGATTGCATGGTTAGGAGCACACTGCAAGCTAATACCGGAAGTTGATTACGTGGTTTGCTACTGGGGATGGGCTCCAAGAGGAACTACTTTAAGCCCTGGCTTAAAAAATATAGATTGTTGGGCTAGTCAGCCGACTTTGACGTTAGCTTCAGCTAGAAACTAGACAAAAATATGCCAGTATCTCTGATCTAAAAGTGGCAGCTTAAATCAAACGATTTTGTCATTGGTGTTAACATTTGGTATTGTCTCCGGTCAGTTCTCTACTGGGAATCAAAAAAATAAATTTCTTCTTTAGCCTTAACTAGCTTTTGCCAAGCGAACAGAGGGCGAGCTCGAGTGTAGGAGCACTGATTCAAAATGGAACAACAGGGCGGATACGCGCCTACAGCTAGACCAGGATGAGCTGCAGAAGTGGTGTTAAAAATAATCTTCTATTCTTAAACCATTCTAAATGTCAAATGATGACTTTTTACCGCATTGTCTCCCCATGTTGTCTTCTATTATATAAGGAATCACATCTTGGTGTTCTATTCGATCAGAAATTGTGTTTCAAAGGAGTTTTGGCCTTTATAAAACGATGGTCTATGGAGTTTGACCAACCCTATACAACGAAAACTTTATACATATCCTTAGTACGACCTATTTTGGAATACTGTTCTATGTATATGGGGCCCACAATACAAAGAACAGCAATAACTCACCAAATCTGTTCAGTAACAATTTTGCATTTTCGCTCTCCTCCATCGAAATTGGGACTCTAGCAGGCTTTTGCAATCTTATCGTGCCTTTGCATCACCTTGCTATTTGCGTACAATCTTCTTCGTGGTTTGGTTGATTCTCAAGCGCTTCTCTCTTCCATAAATTTAATAGTTCCCCCTTCCATTCCGGCCACTACGCTTGACAGTTCAACTACGCCCTACATGCACCATTTCGGGTACTATGCTCCAATTATAATTCCCTTTACCAAATTTTTGCATTTAAAAAGTCGTATTTGGTTTGGTTAAGTGAAATTTGTAAGCACCAACCTGTCATCTAATATTTTTCCATTTTGTCTATATGAGTTTAGTCTAAATAAATAAGGTGGGAGAGTACTCTCTGTATTGATATTTGGGATTAGGTCAATCCCAATCGTTGTCAGAAGTGGGTCAATCTCGTATTTTCTCATTTCAAGAACAAACAGGATTGACTTGATCTCGTACTTAGTAGGTCTTTTGCTTGAAATTTCAATCCGAAGGTGGAGGCAAAATCAGTTTATTTGTGCTTGATATTATATCCCCATTTTTTTTATACCCTTGCAAAGGGTATTATAATTTTGCCCAGAAGTTGAAATATTCATTTCCGACCCCATAAACTATATATATTCTTGATCAGGGTGACGAGCTGAGTCGATTGAGCCTTGTCCGTCCGTCTGTCTGTCTGTTTCTACGCGAACTAGTCTCTTAGTTTTAAAGCTATCGAGCTAAAATTTTGCTCAGAGTCTTCTTCTTGCTGCACACTACTAATAGGTCGGAACCGACCGGATCGGATGACTATATCTCATAGCTCCCTTAGAATCAATTGGTCGGAAAACTAGTTTTAGTTTGAAAAACTTTTTTCTTTTCAATGGAAACGTATTCAATCTTTGTAATCGTGGGTTTTCTATGTTTTTTTTAATTCTACCAGGTTTTTTTAAAATCGGACAACTATATGGTATAGCTGCCATACATAAGATAGGTCTGAAAAACAGTCTTAGTTAGAAAAACTTTTTTGTTTTTAATGGTAGCATCCTGCAATTGTGCATTTGATTGTTTCACGTGCTTTTACATAATTTTACAAATTTTTGTCCTCATCGGATGACTATATCATATAGCTCATATCATATATCATATAGCTTCCATTCGAACGATCGGTCGGAAAATGGGAAAAAGTATTTTTTGAAAATATTTAAGCGAGCACTTCCAAGGGTATAAAAACTTCGGCGCAGACGAAGTTAGCTTAGCTTTCTAGTTTTCTGTGTCTCGAGCTTTCATGCTCTCAGCAAAAGCTCTCGAGAGCTTTGTGCTTGAGTTTAGGACAAATGGTGTCAATGGCACGGTAAGTACAAAATAACTAGGTCCAAATACCAAATTCTGATTGCAAGTCAGATATCTTCAAGCCCAAAGTACTTGATTCAAGACTGTTTCTTGATGAGTTATTTATTATCATATTGATGCTACTTTTAGGTGGTTTTATTCTCAAGACAAGCCCTCTTAATTCTTAACATAAGTAAAAGAAATGTTTAGTTCATATCTAATAAATTCTAAAGTCGACCTTAAACAACTTGAAACCAAATAAGAGCACATCACTTAAGCAGAAAATGTTTTTGGTTTAAGCTCAGACGAAACTAAAGCTATTTGTCATAATTTATCTATTCAAAGAAGCCTGGAAAGATCCAAAGATCAAGTTAATATTACAGTAAGTCAGAAGTCTACCTTTCGTCCACTTCAAAAGTTGGAGGGAGTTGGGAGTTTTGAAACAGATTCTAAATTCTTTTTGAAGTTTGCATTCTAAGGGTCGATGTTATATCTTATAGATAGAAATTACTCTGTTATTTAGCTCTTTATACAAGATGTGAAATCTTAAGTCAAATTGGCATGTTCCTGCTTTTACTTTAGTGGTTTCAAATTTTTCTGATAAACAATCGTGGTAATCTGTATAAAATATAAAAAATTTGTATTTCCCTTTAATAGGATGGACTGAATGGGAGATGACCTAGAAATCTCTAGAGATTTTCGAGTAAACGATTGAACTCTTCAACTAAACAAGGAGAACTTTAGATTTAAGTGAGAGAAACTATGCAGGCTATTGGATTAAAGAGAAGGAAAACAGTAGTCAACAAATCTACTTGGCCTTAAACAGTTCAAATCTCTCAACTTTTGTCTTCTTATCTTATCCACACTTCACATATAAAGGCACGAAGTTATGGTTCGAAGTGAAGCCGTGTATAGGAAAATCTCTTGAGATTTCTGGGATTTAAGCCGATTTAACCACGACCACTTAGCCATTTCGAATGCGAACACCGGAACAGGCATGTAACTCAATTTTGCACTCAATAAAAGAAATTGTGTGTCTTATGCTCATTTTAAGCACAAAGAGTGTGTTCTCATTTCAATTTACTTATATTAAGTACTTTCAAGCACAATTATAGGAACTCAAAGGTATACCCAGAAAAATATCAACTTTCAGAGTTCTACATCGATCGGTATAAAAATTCTACCAATCTGTAGATAAAATTTCGAGTATGTTTTGTTCTTGGAATTACTTAACTTAACTGAGAAACAATCTAAAATCGAACAACAACTGTTTATATTAAAGAAATGAGAACATAAGTTATTATTAAACAACATTGCGTACTTCCAGTGAGACGAAAAATCCAATAAAAGTGTGCTTTTAGTATCTTAGATTAAGTGCAAAACAAACCTATAATGCTAGATCCAAAGCGAGTGCATCTGTTCTTAAAATTTACGGAGTAATGGTAAATTTCTAAACACAAGTAATTCGAACTAGTTTTTTGTGTTATTTCGTGGCCTAGACCTTGTGTTAAGAACAAGATAGAAATAGTTCTAGACCACTAACATTTTGTATTTGCTTGAAAATCTCTTATTTGGGTTCCAGCATGTTTTTGATTGGAAATTAAAATTTACTGAATTTTTAGAATGAAAAATATTTTGTAGCTGTTATATTTGGAGAATTAATCGGGCTTGACTTCGAAGCTTTACAACAAAAAGATTTTTAAAAAACTCGAACCTGTTTTAGAACATGCGTCGGCAGTGTGAGTAGAGATGTTGCCACTGGCAACTGAGAACGCATTTGTATATTACATCTACAGAAAATGTTTTAAGGAGACGCTTTATGATACAGTTCAAAGCTGATTGGTTGACTGGTTGACCAAACATATTGATAACTTTGCCCTGCATACTATTGAAGTAGCTGAAATTCTAAAGTTCTGCCGATGTCTCTGCTCTCGAACATGGCTTGGCCTCTTCGACTGAAAGCTCTTCTTGAATGGGCATTAATGAGACTAACTTAAAATTAAATGCTTATTCTTATTTTGTTAATATTATGTACTAAATAATCATCTAATACAAACTCGACGCACTGCCAATATACCCTCAATGCATAGCTGTAAGTCAGCATCAAAACAGGATACTAAACCGGGCAAAAAAAAACCGTCACGCGGACAGCGGGCGGTCACAGCAGAAGCAGCACAAAATGTAGCAATCGCATTGTTTTAATGCATTTGGAGCAACAACAAAAACGACAACAATGGAGGGGGGCATGCTGGCGGCAATGGCGTATACGCACTGTGCGCCGCATTACGTATACGTCGCGTGCTACTTGCCGCTTGGCTCGCCTGCGGACTGTTGTGGTCTCTGTGACTCGATGGCACTGCACGGCCCCGAGGAATCCTTAACGGTGAACGTCACATAGTAACGTTTATTGCTGTCCAACTTTTCCGCTGGCAGTGAAATTAGTTGTTTACTCCTTCCGTGCGATAGCTCCAGTGCCACCTTGTGGTTGCAGCGGTTGCCACCGCCGGCGGTGGCAATGCCCCCGCTGGAGGCGCGTCCACTGGTCAGTATCTTTGGCAGATAGAAACTGCTCACGTTGCCGGCCTTCTTGTACGCTCCAAAGCCAAACTTGGGCATCGTGTGATGATTCATCATGGGAACTGCGGGGACGGAAAACATTAGATTAATGATCCAGTCGGTAGCGGGGAACTGGCCCGCCTAAGCTACAGCCGACAGTCGCTGCTCAAGAACCCCATTTCGGGGCTGGATTAAGTGCACTTTCAGTGGGGATTAGTGTTGACTTGTGCATAAACAAAACAGCCAGCAACAAATGAATGCGTTTTTAATTTGGCGTAAGACGTGGCGTGGTCGGCGCAGGGCAGCGGCGGCGGCAGGCCAAAGATGTAATAAAAGTTGAAAGGGAGAAAGGCAAGCTGAAAATGTTTTTAATTCCCACGTAATTTGGATTTATATTTTTTATGCCGTCGGCACTGAGAGCTTTCGCAGTGCTTTCAATGCGAATGTCTACCGCCTCCGCTTGACCCAGACTCGGGAAAGCGAAAGTGTTTCAACTCGTGGCTAAGCGATTTGAATGGAGTCGGGTGCCATTTTTCACGCTCTGCACTGAGCCGCTTTAAGCCCCGCCACCTCCCACGCTCCCTCCAGGCGACAAGGCAAAGCAGAAAGCAGAAACTGGGCAACAACTTACTGTAGGCGGCGCAGGGTATCCCCGTGTAGGCGTGGGCCGCATGCAGGCAGCGATGCGTTTTGGTGGTGCATTGTAGCGCCTTCTCATAGGCATTGTAGTCGGGGCTTAGGCGTCGCTCGGCCTTAAAAGAGAGCAATAATGGTAAATGGAATTACAATGAAAAGTGGGTTCAGAATAATTTGCTTAGCTGCTGGCCATTCCGAGGGTTGGCCCATAACTAGTCGATTGGCATCCTGAGAATTATATCATTTTGGGAATCATTTGCTCCTTTGATGGGACGACCATTTCTCATTTTCTTGACTTCCGAAGGGAATTTACTTCTCACTAAATAACTCGTTAAATAGGAATCATCTTTGTGTTTAAGGTGAATTGCTGAACAAACTCGGCTCTCAATTCGTCTGGCATCGTTTTGCTACAATCCCATATCAACTAAGTCCAGTAATTCTAGAAACTGGTCCGCAATTTGGCCACAATAGCTTGAAACGCCACATTTCTCACAGAGCAAGTATTCGGATAACAAAATGTAATAACTGTTCGTTTGTTAGTCTATGAAGTGGCAAGCCTTACTGAGCATTTTTGGCGTTGCCACTTGTTTAGCGTGTAGATAAATTTACACTGATAAAAATCAGCCTTCATGCATTGATATTTCTTTTGATATTAGGAAAAGTACCATTTCGATTTTAAATATTTAGTTGCTTAAAAGTCAATATTACCGATAATTGATTTATCGATCGTAAGACTTTGGTTCGATGCGTAGTTCTTTAAGTCGGAGATCCTTTGAACATTTGTTATTTTTGGTTAAAATGCATCGTTCGGCTTAGGATAACATTAACCACTGTAGTCCACACCCAAATGGGCCACATTCCTCTCTATGATGGCTTACAAACTCACTTTCTTTATGTATAACTACAAATATTCGAGGGTGTCTGAGAATCTTTAGAGATTTTCCCATAAGCAGGTTCATTTAAAATGAAAACTGAAAACCCGGCCTCATTAAGGTCCTTAAAGTCTAAGTGTGACCAGTGACCAGAACTACCTGTATGTGGTGCAGCGGGTTGTGTGTGACTGAGGTGGGTCGTGGGTTCGACTTCGCCTGGGGACATACAATAAAAATGTTTTTCTTTAAAAAACCAAAGGGATAACCTGCACCGGAACGGAGGGTATTCGGTATAAAGGTATAAAGGCTTGGCTTGTTAGACGCTATAGCCCGAACCGAACCGGTTTATATCAAGACAACTTGTTCAGTCTTATTGATTAATCTATGCTGAGGGAAGATCTTTATATTGAAAAGAAAGTATTTCTTTATGAATAATAACGTTCTTGGTTACATTGGTTTTTTTTTCCTTTATGTTCGTCCAGCGGCGCATAGCTGAATAAGGTTGATCAACAACAGGCATGAGAGTAGCCCACGTAATGGCAAATTGTCGCTACGCTTGGAATACACAGTTGTGTGTAGAAATTTACAATAAAGTACACCTAACACCAAACAGGGTCGAAGGTTGTAAAGTAGTTCCGTACACCAAGTGAGTGGATGCGTGCACAGCTAGTCCACAAATCCACACACCAATTTCCAAATGGTTCGTCGTGTTGTGATCTTAAAGAAAACGAGAGCGTAAGTTAAAGTCGGCCCTGTCCGACTTCGAAATACCCGTTACTCAGCTCAGCTCGCATAAGTATGCAACATTTTTTTAACTCGGCTATTTATTATCCGATCCTTTTGAAAATTTGTGAGATTGTAGATATTGGACACAAAGACTACACTGCAAAATCTGAGCTCGATATCTTAAAAATTGTGGGAGTTATTCAACAAACTTGATTTGCCTACAGACAATACTAGCTTACGTATAAAATTTGGTTGCTCTAGCTCTTCTAGTCTCTGAGATCTAGGTGTTCATACAGACGGACGGACGGACGGACAGACGGACATGGCTATATCGACTCGGCTGTTGATGCTGATGAAGAATATATATACTTTATGATATCGGAGATGCTTCCTTCTCCCTGTTACATACATTTGCACGACTTTAGTATACCCTTTTTACTCTACGAGTAACGGGTATAAATATGTTGAGTTGTTACCAAAAGTAGAAGTGGTTTCAACGGCAAACTTTTCGGATTCCATAGAACTCTCTTTGGAAGTCTTATGTAAAAGTGTGTGGGATTTTAATCGATACTTAAAGGCTGCCAGCTTACAAAGACTTTAAAAAATCCGCTGTCTTGTAATGGGCACTTGCTTCGCTGGCTATGTTTGAAGTGGAATAGCAAATCGGTTGCAGTTAATGTGGTTTGTGGAATCAGAAGTTGTTCTCACTTGAGTGACTCCTACAAAGTTCTATCAGACTGTTCATTAGCTTTGCCACACTCAGTCGGGTTGCAATGCATAGTATTGCGGCATGAATATATTGAGAGATCCATCGAGTTTCGGAAATCTACTGGCATATACATACTCAAGGGAATGCATTTTAGGTATCATCCCGCCACTAAAGCATCGATTATTATGCGCAAATCATTCAATGATCGATCGAGTGCTTTCAAGGATCGTTTGTTTACCATTGGCAAGTCGAAATTACGAAAATTCAACTGGCAAAACCAAACAACTCATAAGGAACATATGCTGAAAGCTGTCAAATGAAATGACCGCCTACTACGCCACGTGTCGAACTGTAATTGAATTTAACTGGAAAACAAAACACGCGCGTCTTTACATAATTTGTCTAAGTCTGATGGTTCAGTTTTTTTATTTTGCCTTTTGAAGCTTAGTGGGGTATTTACAACTCGAGTAAGTAGACTTTGTGGACTGTAGTCCACAGAGTTTACTGTGCAACAGTTGAACAAAGTGTACCAAATAATTTGTCAGAATGGAAATGAACCCAATTCTGTATTTCATTCTGACTTTCCTAATGGACTGCCAACCAACCCTTTAACCAACGATAAGCTAATATCGATTAATAAATGCCTATCGAACTGATTGGAGCTTCCGTATGGTGGAATTTAGAACACGACTTTTCTCGTTTTACTTTTCGTTCATGCTAGACTCAAAGAAATCGGAAGTGTTCTTGAAAACGCATCTTCGGCATTGCCTTTCGGATACGGCGTTAAACTGTAAGTCCAGAGGAGTTTGGCTTGGTCCTTTTCAGCTGTGTGTATGGTCAAGTTTTATATAGAGTCTCTCCCACCGGAATCGATGGAATTCAGATCGACCACATTAATAATGTTTAATTATGGACCACCCCTTCGGATCATTGAAGCAGCTACATTAAATATTGACACTGCACTTACCTCCTCGTACACCTCGTTGATGTTCTGAAAGTTATTGGTGCCCGGTTTCTGCAGTCCCTTGAGCGTCTCGTACAGGAAGAGCTCAAAGTTCTTGAACGTATACTCGCTGAAGTTGTAACGCCTCAGTCTGGTGCCCGTTTCGCCGCCCAACAGCACACAGGATTTGTGATAGTCATCCACGGCCCGCTTAACCAGCACCGCCTCGTTCAGCTTGCTGGAACGTATCTGCAGGGACTTCAGCTCCAACAGATGCTGGAAGATCTTGCGCTCCATGTAATATCTGCGAAATGTTGTACAAACGTCAAACCATTGAAAAGCGCAACCTCATCGTGAGAGGTTGTACGTAAATTGTCATTTGGGTATTGTCCCTGGCAAACAAAAGACACCGCCGCCCGCTGTGCCCCGGCACACACAGCCATCCGACCATCCGGTCTCTGCACCCGGGCCAGACAATGCGCGAATACGCAATAAAAGGCATCGTCTTATTAAAATTTCAAAAATACTAAAGTGCGTACGCGCAGAAAATTCTATTAATAATTGAGAGCCAGCACAAAGCGGGGCGGGTCAAATTAAAGCCGCCAACGGCGCCCGCTCCGCCATAAAATGTTATTAGAAATTTCATCAAAATTAGCCAAATACAGGAGGGCTTTAAGGCCCTCCGCAACAAAAACTTTCGCTCGACTGTCGTCCCAGCAAACTGGGCAAATTTGTCGAGCGCCCTCGCCGTGCACGGAGCTCGAGCAGCGTTTCGGAAATTGTTTATGCAGCGGCAGCCACTTGGGTGCATTCGGCAGGAATTGGGCCCAGCCGCTTGACTTTGAAACAAAAGTTCATCGGTCGCACGGGTAGCAAATAACAAGTGCGCTTCAATGCTAAAAACTGTGTAATAAACGGCCAAAGCAATCTCTTCCAGCGAACCGCTCCGCTGGCCAATGCTCTTCCGCTTGTTTTGCTGTGCGGCTGCCTGTGGTCATCTCCAGCTCCATTGACATCTTCTTCGCCGGCCGTGGTGCTTTTCAATTTTACGCCTTGCTTTGATTGCACTCGGTTGCGCCTGAGTTCTTGTGCAAGAGTTTTTCCTTTAAGCCACACCACTGCAAACTGGGCAAATACCCTTTCCCCTCTGCCACACTGTCCTTGGCACATTTTTTGCAGCCACTGCCGCTGCCGCTGCCGCCGTCGCCGCCTCTGCTGCCTCTGCTGATTTCCGTTTCCGTTTTACGCTCGCTTAGTACAACTTTCATTTCATTTTCTTGTGCGCGTTGATTTTGTGTGCCAGCGCAACTGTCCGACTGACAGCCACGCCCAGCCACCCACGGCTTCCTGTTTGTGACACAAATGTGACAAGCAAAAAGTGCACCAGCGCTGCAGCAAAGTGGATGAAGTGGAAAGGCTGCCGGCGGCACAGGCTGCGCCGAAGCGCTGACAACGCCAGTGACAGCGAAATGCAAAGAAATTAAGCGCTGCCCAAGCTGCAACAACAAATTCAGGCCCGCCAGCAGTTTGCGCTGCACAAACACAAACATACAAATGCTGGGCCCGGCAGGTGCGACTTTTGTTTAAAAATCGATGCCACCACCGCCGCCCCTCTCACCCAAGGTGTTGACAAACTAGCACCCCTTCCGCCGACCGCCCCCCTGAGGAAGACGTCGTTTTTGTGAGCGAAAGTCAGCGGCGGCTGATTTGATGGCTGCCCCCTTGTGAAGGACTTTTTGGTTTACCGAAAAAGTTTTTCGCTTCATTTTTCATTACGGCCAAGCTGTTGAGCTTACACTTGAAACTTTTCCGCGTTGTGAGCGAAAAAAATCTCCACTTGGCTTACTCAAAGGCAGGAATCTCTGGGATTCCAACGCTGCAGCTGTCAAAGAAACAAAAGCTAGTTGAATTGGGGTATTCGGCTATTGAAATCTTTCAACAAATTAATTCATGTGAGATTGGGCAAGCGAAACTAGAATCGATTTAGCAGAATAGAGGAAAGTTAACTTTGGAATTGATACTAGGTTACATTCCTATGCTGAACACGGATCTGTTTTCGGAAATAGCTCATTATGTTTGATCTTTAAGTGGCCTATTTTGAACTCGATTAGTCATTTGTTTGAAATTCTTATGGAAATGTTCAACAACGACAATTTCAAACTATTTTCAACACATTTGCCTAAAATGGTATATCTTCGCTTAGAAAAATCGTACAATTATATTGGATAGCTTATCAACCACCTAAAACATATAAGCTTACGAATATATCAAAGACATATTGAATCAGAAAAGTATTACACAAAATGAGCAATAAAATGACCCAAACAGGCAGTTTAAGCCACCATAATTTTAGAAATAAAATTCGTAAAACTCCTCTGTAATCACCACCAAACCTTCAATATACTTGACCTTGTTGCCTAGTGTTAGGCTGCGTTCAGAGACACTGTCAGGCTGCCAGTTATCTCTTGGTCTGTTGAGATGGAGTGAACTAAATAGAAAGACTAACCGATTTTACTAAAAATATAAGGCACCAGTCAGCTGACAATGCTCTGTCAGGTGTTCACACATGTATGGCAGCAACGGGCACCTAAAAATAGGTAAGGCTGCAAGTGAGCCAAAGTTGTTCTAACTGAACCACATTACTAGGACTGTTTTTATACTCTGTACCATAGATACAAAGAGTTTTGTGGAGGAACATCTCCGACCCAGTAAAGTATATATATTCTTGATCGGAATCAACAGCTGAGTAGATATTCCCATGTCCGTCTTTCTGTCTGTCCGTCATACTCTCACAGTTTTAGATATACTATATCTTCTAAACATATTTCCTACAAGAAATAATTTATCGAATTGCCAAAGAATGATAAGGATCCCAGGAACGATAGACCAATTGTAGGGAAAACCAACATTCATGCTGGGCTGCCCTGGCTGAAACATCGATGGGCAGCACTGTACTATGTGTGATGCACACACTGTTTGGTAGAAACAGAGTATGTTACAGTCGGACTTGATCGACTTTCTTATAGCCAATTCACACTAGCCCACATCTACCGTTTAGCGTCTACCGTCAAAGACGGTACGTAAGAACTTGCCGTGCCAAATTTTCTCAAAATATTCCCCCGTCGGCTGGGGATGTTCCTATTTCATGCTGGTTCACTCATCGTGACTGCGATATTTCTGTGTCCACCACTACAAAAAATGACATTCGCAAAGAAAACGTAAACAATGTGAGCGCGGCAAGTGATTGTCAAACTTCAAATGTCAAACGTGTATCAGAAGATGGCCATGCTGGTGAAGGAAAGAGGGATTAAAATCCACTGGACTAATGTAAGGACGAAAACTGACACCCACCAGGAACTGATTTCGTTGGCTAGGGAGGATTGAAATGCATCACGAGCAGACTCGAAACATTTTGCAGGAAATGAGTGCCCAAAACGCCTCTTTTCAAAACTGTCATTTGGATTTGCTTAAGCAAAAAAAGGCTGATTCGACTTTGTTTTTAGACTTATTAAATAAATAAATTTATAAATTCAGTAATTAAGGGCCAATGGTTGACAGTAAAATTAACTTTAGTTTTAAACACTTTTCGCTTCATGCTAAAAGTGACTCCGCAATTGCAGTTCTTATAGCTTCAGCAGGACCATCAAAACTAATTTTCGATGTCCATATCATTCAAGTATCCGTCATTTTCCAACTCGGCAATTAGTTGAGTAATCATCTGCTGCTGCTGTTGAGAGGCAGCTAACAAAACCACCAAATTAGTTGAACTATTTTCCTTTATTTTAGACAATTTAATTATTTTGATTGGCACATATGCTTCAATTTTGGGGGAAGAAATCGAGACCGCTGAGATGGACTGTATTGTGTATAGGCTATTACCCGCTCTGCCCTAACTTTGCCTTGGCAGCTATACTATATAGATGTCCGATTTCCGGCAAAACTTGGTGAGTCTAATTAATGAAAATTTAAAGAAAGTTTGCATTGAGAACAAAAAAGTGCTTCTAGTTTTTCGACCGATCGTTCTTTTTAGAGGACTGCACTCAAATCAACTCTTGAAGCTGTCAAGCCCAAAATGAACTGCTCTCTAATGAATTTGAGTGAATACGAATGCTGGTCAATGTAATCGAAACCAATAGAAATTCATTCAGGTGAGCTTAAATACCGAACAAAGGGAGTCATATTCTTGGAAACATCTCCAAACTTCATATTTATTAGTTTTGCTATGCTTTAACATTATTCTACCAAGTTGGTTCAAAATCATAAAACCAGTAAGTCTTAGTAAGCAAAACTTTTTTGCTTTCAATGGCAGCGATTTTCATTTTTTTCACAACTTCGGTTGAAATAAAAGGAAGATGTAACAGCAGAAAGGCTGCTGATCGAGACGACCAGCATCTGGTCTTTCCATCTCAGTTTCGAAAGTCACTTCCAGGCACTTTTCCCAAGTTCATTTACATTCCGTTTCATTATGCATACAAGTAACATGTCCAATCCAGCACCAATCCAGCATGTTTCACTCAAACTAATGCCCGTGCTTCTACACCGCATTACAGGACTCGGATGGAAAGTGACTTGCAAAGCGCTATTTTAGTTTTTTTATACTAGAATTTCCCACCGAGCCCTTAGTAACATCGGTTTGCATGAGTAATTCCACTAATTTCCAGGCTAACGTTGTTGTCGCTGGTTATTGACTTTCTGTGGTAGATTCTCAACCGCGTTTGAGTTGCAACAGATTGTCCAAGACGCTTAGACTTCCTGCCAGATGATAATCAGTACATCTTATCCTCTCTTACCGCTAATCCAATAGGTCTTGAGTGATGCTCTATCTCTGAAAACGCCTTGCTTATTGCAAGTATGGCATATGTCTTTCATAGAGAATGGTGCCCAATCTGTTAGCATGTACTCCATCAGCAGATTCAAGAAGTCACACGATAAGATGTCACCCTGCCTAAGACCTCTTTTGGTTTTACCAAATGGCTCGAAGAGGTTTATTCCTTTTTTTGATCGAGCTTTGTGTGCTTCTCAACAACGTCATCAAGCAAAGTCTACGCTCGACTTTGCTGGTGTACCAAAAGTAGACAGGGTTTCAAAGAAATGTGACCTTATCGGAGTGTCAAAGCCGGCTTTATAATCAACAAGAACAAGCTGAATGTTAATGTCTGTCCCGTGGCCAGCAACCATTTTGTGTGGAAAACATATTCAAATAGCGGACAGGTGTTTGGTTGTTGGTTGATTCCACTCCATTCCTGACTCACAGAACAGCTTTTGCGTGTTAATTATATTGATTAAATGTTGTTCATGCGGTTACCAGTTTTTTGTCACAGGCATACGTTCATTTTGCTCTCACTTCCAACACTATTGACTCTCATTCAGTTTGGCATAATCTAAATTCGATATAATTTGCTGCCGCTGGCGAAATGCCCAATTGACTCGCGTTCGCTTGTAAATTATCCACAAGGACAACAGTTTGCTGGCCTTGGCCCGGCGAAAAATGGAATCCAAATATTTAACAATGTCAATTACGTGAGCGCACATTATAAATCCCAAATCTCACCTGTGCTGCTGGGACATACGCACACGCCACGCACACTGGCAAGTTATTTGTTTAATTTATGCGTCAGATAAAATTTTAATCTCTTCGGAGCCCAAAACCGAAAACAAAATAAAGTTGCGGACAGAACAGGCAAAAAATCGGTATGCGAGGAAAAAAATAAATTCTCTATTTACACACACTTTTCATGGCCCCGGCCAAACAGTATTCTACTGGGTGCCGTGGACTCACTTTTTACTTCATTGCCGAGCCTCTGGTGAGTTTCATTTGCTTTTTTTTTTGGGTTTGTTGTTTGTGTTGTATATTTTTCAAGAATTAATTGACTCACTCCGTCGGCTGCTCTTGCTGTTTGACTTTTGCTTTGGCTTTGCGCGAGCATTGCGCATTCGCCGTGTCGGCCTGAAATTTGCACAGATCTTTAAACTTATGAGGCCGGCGAAGTTTCGCCTTCTGGTTTCCTGGGCCGGGCTTGTGCAAATAGTCCCGTAGTTAAATATTTTCATTAGTCAAGTGGAAAAAAATTATTTATGAAATTTCTGTTTCTCTTGCGCAGTGCTCGTAAATTTATGCAGGGGCTACAACATGGATTAAGGAAATTAATAAAAGCCGGCTTACGCTTATTTAATTAAGTTCTGCGGCATTGGCTTACGG
This sequence comes from Lordiphosa fenestrarum, assembly GCA_035044985.1. Taxonomy (NCBI): domain Eukaryota; kingdom Metazoa; phylum Arthropoda; class Insecta; order Diptera; family Drosophilidae; genus Lordiphosa; species Lordiphosa fenestrarum. The sequence continues at coordinate 115,814 of JAWNNO010000287.1, read as the reverse complement.
GTGTGCCGCAAATACAATTGACTTTTAAGTTTTCGGCCGGATTTATGGGCTGTAATTGAATCGTCAGGAAGCCACACGTGTAGATGTCGCGCTTGCGGCTAATTGCCAAACGACAAAAGGATTTGCCCGGCCATCCCACAAACGAACGGTGAACACAAACGCCTGGCCCGGATTGGCCTGGTAGCGTCTTAAAAACTCTTTCCCGCTAATCTGCACTAATTCCATTTACAATTAGCGTTAGCGAGTTGTAAACGAAGCCAGCGACTTTGCCTCGCTGCGGCTAATTTTCATATTTTGAGCAAGTTTTTTGCATAAACCAAACATCACACCCCAGGTGGGCTGCTCCATGGGGTGGGCGTGTCCGGAGGGCCTTTGCACCTAATTAAAATGCGCAACTCTTTGCCGGAAATGAGCATTTCAGCTAATGACAAGGGCTCCGGTGGCGGGCTCTGAGATTTGTTGGAATATAAAAATAAATTAAGGAGCTCCAACGAGCTATCTTGAGTGTTCTCCACTTAACCCAAAAATCATGCTGTTTGTGGAAAGGAATTGTCCCGAAGTAAATTGTTATTCATCACTTTTAATTACTTCTCTTTTGATTGACGCAAATTAGTTTATTTTAATTTGCGTGTCGTGATGTCTGACAGGGGTCACAGGCGGCAATGCTTCTACCCTGTACCAAGGAAACAATGCGAAGGGGTTACAAAAACGGTCTGCATGGCAAGCCTGAGACTCAATGACGGTTCCAGCAACCGAACCAAGTCTCTTCTACATAGCTTTGGCACTTTTATGGTTTTTCCATTAAAGCGAGAACAAACTGCAAATGTGTTAAATATTTGGCAAATACATGTTGTATATACCGACTAACTGATTTTGTTTGCTTTTTTGTGGTTGTTTAACGGTTCTCAATCTAACAAATGCAATGATGTCGCGGAGTGGAGTATAACTTAAGGTTTTTCTACTCTGTACCAAAGGTACACAGAGTATACTATGTTTGTGCAAAAGTATGTAACAGCTAGAAGGAATCATTTCTGATTATATGGCCATGTCTGTCTGTCAGGATCTGGGCGATGCTCTTATAAAGTGTTGATTTTTTAGCAACTTTCTTTTCGGCAACACTGTTTTTGACAGCTCAGCTGTTTTCGTGTCACTTGTTACAGTCAAACATGTTCACTTTTGTCTATAATTTAGCCATGAATCTAACTACAAACGAACATCGCTTGAAGATTAGGGAATTTTATTATTAAGAATTGAAAATGGAGGGAAAAAGAGGAAGTGTGCCATTTTTAGGGATGGTGATCCATACTGAAGGAACCAAAATACGAGGTTTTTGGACGAGTACAATTGAGTAACGCTGAGATATTAGAAATTCTAAACGGAATAACATGGGAATTGCTGGCCAAATATATGTCAAAGGTGCTGGGCTACTACAGCGTATCTTAGATGGATTCTTTTATACAATAATATTTAGTACAAGAAATTTTAAGATTTAAGCAACAAGATGGCTGATGGCAAATGCCAAGTCAAAGCGAAAACGTACACTTGTCAAAGCAAATCATGTACACACTTGAACAAATAAATATTTACTACTACTTATTAAAATTTATGCTCGGCTTAGAAAGTGCATCGTGCTCTGCTTCCATTCTATGGTCAGATTGGGCGACCATCTGAGGCCACTTTTTTATCGGAAAATTGTGTTCAGCGATGAAACTTATCTCTGGTTGAATGGATGAATGTTTGGTGTGAAGGGCAACCAGAAGCATTGCAAGAATTGTCAATGCATCCCGAAACATGCACTGTTTGGTATGGATTATGGGCCGGTGGCATCATTCGACCGTTCTATTTATACCCTGTTCCCATTTAAAATGCACTCAGAAAAAAATGAAATACTAGATTTAGGTACGTCCATACATGAATTTATCCCGTTTTAAACTTGAAATTTTAAGATTTGTTTTGTACCAAAATTCTTGAAATAAGCTGAAACGAACTTAAAGAAAAATTTATTTTTAAGTCCACGAATGTAAGATTTAAAATCTTTAGCCAAGTACAAAACAATATTGAAATAAGTATATTTGTAATGTAAGATTGGAAAACTTGAATCAAGTACAGAACAGGCTTGAAGTTTGGGCGACGCGCGTAAAAGCAATCGTTCGCCACTATTCGCTCTGATCTGTGCTACTTATCTTTTGATTTTTTCGGATTTCAAGTTTGTTTTGACCTTAAGCTAGTATGTCTTGAACTTATACCACATTTTTACGGGCTTAAATTAATCCCAAAATGAACTTAACATATCCTCAGAAAATCTTTTTACAAAAAAAGAACTTAAAACAAGATTTTTATTCTCAGACTTGGGAAATCCGAATTTAGTCAGCTTTTGAGATCGTGTTTTTGAGATGATGTGAGTAAGGATATCTTGATTTTTTTCTGAGTGTGGGAAAAGGGGGATCATGAAGTTGAGCACATTTGTGCAAACATTTCCGACCCCATTAAGTATATATATTCTTGAGCAGCATGAACAGCCGAGTCAAAATAGCCATGTCCGTCCGTCCGTTCGTCCGCTTCGCTAGTAAGGACTAGAGCCGCTAACTAATGTTTCCTACTTTCAGGATGACCCTTAAAAATCTGTTACATTCAAATTCAAAAAACAAATAAATGAGAACAAATGAAAAGAGTATTTTGTAGTCGGGGCACTCGACTGCAGAGCCCTTACTTTTTATACTCTGTACCGTAGGTACATAGAGTATTATAAGTTTGTGCAAAAGTATGTAACATCCAGAAGGAAGCATCTCCGACCCCATAAAGTATATATATTCTTGATCAGCATCAACAGCCGAGTCGATATAGCCATGTCCGTCTGTCCGTCTGTCCGTATGAACGCACAGATCTCAGAGATGGTAAGAGATAGAGGTTTGACGTGTATGGGACATATGCTTCTTATGTCTGCAGGCAGATCAAGTTTATTTTCAACTTTGGCCACGCCCCCTCCCGCCCCCGCAATTTAGAAAAAACGTCATATCTCCCACAGTTTTGAAGATAGATGGCTTGTTCCTTCTGGACATATTTAGTTATTAGAATAACTTATCGATCCGCCAAAGGAATGAAGAAGATCGGATGAACGGTTTTCGAGTTATGATCAAAAGACAAAATGTCTTGGTACAGAGTATGTTATAGTCGGGCTTGACCGACTTTCTTTCTTGTTAAAGATGAATAAGACTGGAAAGTTAATGCGAGTGAAGAGCTCTACTTTTGTATGTCCAAAATGGAAGAGCTGGACTTGGCTGACTTGTGGTTTCAACAAGACGGTGCCACATGCCGCTCAGCAGGCGAAACAATGGGCCAATTGTGAGGCCCTTAGACCGCTACAATTGAAGCACTGGAAGCTAATATTGAAGAATTTATTTGTAACATGAAGGCCAATATGTTGCGGAGAGTATGCCAAAATCGTTCTATCGACTCAAAATATTATCTCAATTTGTTGCCAAGTTATGTTTTAATAGTCATACTGCGGTCATTGCCAAAGAGGCAATATGAGTTCTCGGTTTTGTTGAAAGATGGTCCGAGCAGTTTAATGACGCCTGACGTCTGTTTGAAATGGTCCATATCGGCTGTCAACTCATGGAAACAAACATCGGGTAATATGTATCGAAAGAAAAGCAAGAAGAAACGTCAGCTTAGCTTAATCTTAAAATCATTTTGGTAGTCGGAGCGATGGTCAAGCCATTCTAATATCTGAGTAAGAAATATGCAGATTTTTAAAAACTGCGTTCCAACTTATCTTAAAACTCTCTCTGATTAAGTGTGCAATCCGGAAGAATCCCTCTTATTAAGTGAGGCATCTCAGACTTAACTCGGCCACTGCCATCGGCATGGCCATCCATCAGCGACTTCCACCTGTTACAGTCAGGCCGCGACCTCATGCTCTCAGGGCCCACAGCCAGGATCATAGTTCATGCTCAAGTACATGGAAAATGGACATTAATGTCCCGTTTATTGCCTTTAACCGCATTATAATAACTTTTAAGCAGAAGCCGCGCCATTCGCTGACCAGAACAACAAAGGGGCGCGCTCTGCCCAGGGCCCCAGGGCTATTAAGGCCCTGGACAAAATGAACTTTAAGGCATCTGGCCCATTTTGATTGTATAAAGAGGCTGGGCGCGTGTTATAATGCGATCCTGGGATGGATGCCGGCCACTGCCGGCACTTTCAAGTTGATTAAAATCAAGCATCAAGTAAATAAATCTCCAGCCGAAAAGGCAGCCGACGCCATCGCCATCGCCACTAACTGCCGGGAGATTAATTTAAATGAACGAATCGTGGGCCACTCACCTCCGAATGTTGCGCTGAATGGAGCGCGTGACGGCGGCCATTTCGCAGGCGCCCTTATCCCCAGGCTTGCGGTTCTCCAGCCGGCTGCTGCAGGAGCGTCCGTCCAGTGTGGCGTAGATGGGTCGCCGCGGCATGGCCGTGTGCGCTGCCCGCGGTGTTGGAATCTTGGTGCGCTCGGCTCGCGGGCTGGGCTCGAACCCGGAGTCCTGATCCTTGCTGGTGGCCAGTGCGTGCACCGCCGCTGCATGGTCATCCCGCATGTCCTGTGCATTTTTCCAATGACCACGCGTTTTGGCGCCGCTACGCGCCCGCTTTTTGAGGCGACGCTTGCGACCATTGGCCTGGCCGTCATAGACGTCCACTTCAACGGGTGCCTCGCTGGTGGCTGTGGCGGTCTCGCCACCCAGGCCCACACCATGACGATTGCCGCTGCTGAGGAAGCGACGCAGAGCACTGTCATGCTCGGGGTCTATGCCATCCGCATCCACTTCATAGTCCACATCGCCATCATCATCATCATCAAATTCCTGATAGTCGTAGTCCAGTTTCTCCAGCTCCGCTGCACTGGGCAGCTTAACCACAGAGCCGACACCATCGTGGACCACTTGAAAGACCTGACTACTGTTGCCCAGCTGGCCGACAGCCTCTGGTTCACCCAGAGAGTCGTCGCTTTTCAACACCTGGAAGCTGGACTTGCGTTCGGTTTCGGGCTCGTCGGCTGTGGCAGCGGCAGCGGCAGTGGAAGCCTTGGGAGCTGGCTCATCATCAGCCGAATCGGAGGGCAGCAGTGTGAAGGAGCGCCTGGATTCCTGTTCTCGTTGTGGCTGCTGCTGCTGTTGAGTTGGAGTGGGTGTGGCCGCTGGAGATGGCTGAGACGTGTCTGGGCGTGGCTGCTCAGCGGTTGTCGGCTTTTTGGGCTCTGTCTGCGGTTTCGCCGGCTCAGTTACCGTCGGCTGCTCTTCCTTTTCTGGGCCAGCGACTTGTTTGGCTGCTCCCATTTCCTCCTCACTCTTTGGAGCCTGCTCTGGCTGTGGTTGCTCTGTGGTTGTGGGGGGCTTGGCAGCTGGGGGCGGTGGGGGCGATTCTTTCTCCCTAGGGGCTTCATTTTCATTTTCCTTCTCCTCTTTCTTTTCAGCAACAGCTGCCTCCTCGGTGGAGCTCTTGGACTCGCTGCTCAGTGCGGTGGCTGCAATTTTGATGACTTGCTCCACCTCCTTGGATACCAGCTGGGTATCCTCCTCACTCAGCTCTAGCTTAGGCAACTCCTCCGAAGACTTTGAAATGAGTAGATCCGCATCATGGTGCACATCCACTTGTGTGGTTACCGACTGAGCAACAGCCTCCGGCTCCTCATCGGTCAGCTCCACGGCATGAGATTCCTCCACCTGTAAACTCTCCACTTGTACGGGTCTCTCACTTTTGGCGCTCTGCGGTGGTGACTTGATGAAAGTTCCTTCCTTGAGGGGCGTCTGGCTTGGGTTCTCTTGTTCTCTTGTAACTGGCACTTGCTGTTCTTCTTGCACTGCTATTGGCGTCCCTTGGGGGCTAGGCTCTTCACCCCCGTCCTCTAGCTCTTTTGATCTTCTCGAGGAAGTCGAGCGCTTCCGCGTTAGCACCCGCTGCTTCTGTCTCTTGTGATAGCAACAGTTCTCGCAAGAGTCTTCCTCATCTTCGGCTTCACTGGAGCTGGTATATCGATCTCGGGACTTCAGTCGCCTGATTTCAATGTTGCTCTTGGAACGACAAATATCACTGCATTTCTGGTGCTTGGACTCGCCGCAACTGCTGGTGCGACGGCGCAGCTGGCGGCGCTTGTGCCGGCGGCAAAAGTGCTCCAGGCGCTGCTCCTTGCGATATGTTTGCTCCGAGCAACTACAATCCCCCGCACCGTTATCCGAGTCGGAGCGCTTTAGGTAAACCACAAACTTCTTTGAGCTGCGAAGATCTTGCACCTCCTCCTTCTCCACATACTTCAGAGGTCTCACCAGATCAGCTGCATTGGCTTCGTGGAAGGGATTCCCCCGGCGAGCGGCCAGCTTCAGTTTGCTGGAGGGCTGTCCTCCCTGAGCCTGCAAGAACTTGGCCGTGGAGCGATGGCCTCGCTGTAGGGCACAGTCCAGAGGTGTTAGGACCAAGCCCCTGGAATTCCTATACAAAGCATTCACATCGCCACCATAGTCCAGCAGCAGCTTACACATGTCCGTGTAGTCATTGGCCGCCGAAATGTGCAGCAGGCTGCGCCCATCGTTGCTGGTGGTGTTCACCTGCTTGGACCGCTGCTGGAGCAGCCATTCCAGCAGTTCCCTTCTACCCGAAGCGGCTGCCTCGTGCAGGGGCAGGTCACCCTTGGCATTCCGCAGCCAGAGATTCGCCCCACGCTCTTTCAGTAGTTTGAGCGTCTCAAACTGTCCCTTGGAGCAACCACAATGGGCGGGAGTGCGACCCTTACGATCCTGCCTATTCGGATCGGCCTCCAAGTCCAACAGACGAGCAGTGGCATCGGCATGGCCCAAGGTGACGGCATAGTGCAAAGCGGTGCAGCCATTGGAGTCTATGAGATCGGTAGGAGCACCACAAAGGCTGATCAAAGTGTCGATGCATTCGGTGTGGCCACGAGAGCCTGCACAGTGCAGAGCCGTCAGTCCATCCCTGTGGAAAAGAAAAGGGAAATAATTTAGTAAGTGAGGACATATCGCTACCCCCAACCGTCACCCACTTGTCCGAGCTCTCCACACGGGCTCCGGTCTTGACCAAGGCTAGGACCGCCTTGGCCGATCCCGCCGACGCCGCCCAAAGCAGCGGCTGCCTGCCATCCTTGTCCTGCACATCCACGCTGCTCTGCGGGTGGGCCAACAGTATGCCCAGAATTTCCAGCGCCAATTTGCTGGAGTTGGCCTGCAGCTTGCTGTCATAGCTGGCGCCGCACATCTGCGCCGCATAGTGCAAGGGCGTGCCTCCATTCACATCCGGCTGTGCGACGCTGGCCCCGGCGGCCAGCACAGCTCGCAGGGACTCCACCTCGCCGCAAACTGGAAGAGATAGAACGATTACCGGGTGTCGCCACCTGCTGGCTGCGCGTCTAGCTCACCCGTGGCCCAGTGCACCACCGAGTGCCCCTCATTGTCCACCGCATTCACATCGGCTTTGTTCGCTAGCAGCAAATTGACCATCGCCAAGTTGCCCTGAATAACAGCCAAGTGAAGCGGAGTGAAGCCATCCTCATCGGCAGACTCCAGCAGCTCTGGAGCTGCGATGGCAATGCTGGCCGCCGCCACGAGATCGCCGTTCTGCTCCACGTCCTGCGCGGCACAGTAGTGCAGCGCGTTGCGATTGCTGCGGTCGCGCTGCCGCAGCAGCTGAGGCTGCAAAACGGGTGGAGAATTAATTACAAGTGGCCGGGCAGTGCCAGCAGCAGCAGCAGCCGATTAATAAACTAATTAAAATGTCATTTGCATACGAAAACTGAATGGCAGCGAGCCCTGCCGCCCCCACCCCCACCCGTTCACCCCGGGCAGGTGTAATTGTATCGAGCAAACCTTAATTACCAGAAATGTTTGTTAAAAACAACTGAATATTCTTCTTTTTATATTCAATAAAACGGAACTGCAGGCCAATTAATTATTAAACATACTGCCGTGTTGATTGAATGTTTTTTGATGTTTGTTTTTCTGCTAGGATGCCTGTTGTGCTCCACCGCCGTTGTTGGTCAGTAACTAAAGCAACAGCGGCAACAACGGCAACAGCAGCAGTCCAAGGTAAACAAACGCCGAATTGCTGGCGTCGCCTGGAAAGTGCAAGTGTCGGCGCCGTTGTCCCTGGCAACGTGGTGAGTTGTGCTAAGCTCACCAGATTTGCGCCTGCATTTTTGGCGCGCAAAACCACATCGAACTCCAAGGGACTGGCGAACATTCTGCTCCGGCGTGTCAAAACATGTCAAGTGCACAGCAAATACTGTCGCCGCCGCCAAAAAGTATGCAAAAACTTTGCCTGCAAATCGCAATGCGACGACAGCGACGTCGACAGCGGCAGCAGCCGCAGCCGCACGCAAATGAGAAAGTGAAACCGTTGGCAAGTCGCCGCCGCCTCAAGGAGCTCTCCGGGGCGCTGTGTTTATTGGGGCCTCAACTTTGCGACTTGCCGTGTAGTTTGTGCTAATTTCTTCTTTATCTTGTCAGAATGATTGACTGTGTTGGTTTTTTTTACGTATATCTGGGCATACATACATACATTTCTAACCAACATTCAATTTCCATAAAACATGCCCAGCACATCGCCTGCTATATTTATCAGAGGCGCCAACTATCGCGTGACTGCCATAAAATAGGCAGGCGACAAAGGGCAAAGCTATTGTTGTTGCTGTTCAATTTATTGCACATTTAACTAAGAGTTAAACAAGAGTTCGATAGCTACCAGAACAGAAACTGAGGCAGAACTTGATGTGGCAAGAACAAAAGAGCTGCAGAAGAGCGTTAAAAGAAAAGCCATTTGAGATTTGCGTGCTGATATCGACAATCTATGGCTATGCGGTAACGGGGTGGGGGTTTGCTTTTGGTATGACAAGGTTGGTTGTTGGCTATCGCAAATGTGTAGTTCAACAAGTAAACTCTACAAAATGACGAGAAAGAATCAAGTTCAAAATGATTGATTTGTTCTCCGCCTTAGGACTGAAGTCTCAAGCTCGAGTTGTACTGAATTGAGCTTGAATCAAAAAACAATCGTGAAAAGCGTGTATTAATCCTGACTCGATATTGAAGTGAGTACGGATGCACCAAGTCAAGAAGAAAATCTCTAGTCAATACTATGTGCTATTTTTGCAACTTTGATGCCTTACAATTCCCAAAACACTCATAGCAATGCTGGCCTGAGGCGGAAGATGAAGGCTATTAATGATGGAACCGGGGGTATGCTAACAACTAATGACCTCGAGTTGGCAAGAACTTGCTGGCTTGAAAATCAAAAAGGTCGTTAAATAAGTTCGCTTGGGGCTCTTGTGGGAAGTTCATGTTGGGCTAATATAAATTTTTAATAAAGAGATAAAGTCAATTGTATGTAGTTTGAATATCGAGGTCAATTTCATCTCGGGCAAACTTGCATCAAGCCGATGTCAACATCTAATCAAGTACGAATTTCGAACTTAAGTCAATATCAGGTCTTCTTGATTTGATCCTACTAAGTAGGCTGGTTGATAATATATCAAAATATCAATATATCGATATTTTTTACAAAAAAATAAATATTTATATCTAAATATTTTTTTTCCTGATATATCGCATATCGATATTATTTGGAAATATATTTTTTGATATTGTGGTTGGTCACACTACACTTAGAAATCTTAAAAAGAGAAGATGAGCGCGGCAAGGAGCTTTTACACAAACATAAACGCACATAATGCCACCTGCAGCCTTTGTGCAAGAGTAATTAAGTCAAGTGGCAACACCACTAATCTCCTGTCACATTTGAGGAACAAGCACCCGGCGCAAGCGTATTCAACATGTGTTAAGGTAAGAAAAAAATGTAATGCCAGAAAGTCTTGAGAATTTTACCGCGCAATTTTTTGACAGTGTGTGTGTGTGCGCTTTGAGAAGAATCAGTACACCCGGTGGCATGATATTTCACGTAAATAGTCTCTACATGACTTTTTTTGCATGATATTATATTATCCCTTAACATATCATGAAAAACTCACACGTTATTTTCTCAGGTATTTGTAAGGCTAAATGTCTGAAATTTCATTCGAAAACATGAAAAACGCAGGGGTTTGTCAGCGAACGTCTCATGTCTTCCCACCTACGATATACTACTATACTATATACTACTCTTTACTAAGAAAGTAAGGAACCCGAAGGCTGATGACGTCACCTAAACGGTAACGGTTAAAACCCCAAGGCTCAGGTTTTGTCATGCCTTATTACGTGAAAAGTAAGCATGAGAAAGTACATTTTTCATGATGAAAAGTCCGACTGGGAAGCCTTTTTATTCTTAAGCATTTGTATGTGTGTGTACTTTCCGCGAATTTCGTTGCTTTGTAAATAATTTTGGAGGTAAAATCATGTTACCAATATATGTCATTTTTCTAGAAAATTGAACTTTTTCATAGTTTAAAAAATAAAATGAAGTCTTAAGTTTTTTCTTTTATTCTTACTTAAACTATTCAACCTTAAGATCTCTGTTCTTTAATGGAAAAAAGTTTATTGTTTTATTTTTAATTAATAAAAGGCTCAGAATAATTATAATGCATTTAAAGGGGGGGTTTAAGATTTGTATATACTGAAATATAAAAATATCAAAAATATCAGATATATCGATATACTTTGGTGATAAATATTGCAAAAACCTGATGATATTTTTAAAAAATGATAATCATCGATACGATATTTTTTACATATTTTCACAACCCTACTACTAAGGCATCAAGTCGAGTTCGGAAAACAAGCTTAAAATACTCCCATGTGGGATAATGTTGAGATCGAGACAAGAATTCCAGGATTGAAAAATTCAGAACAATCCAGTTCTTACTTCGAATGAAAACAGTTAGAAGGCAGCATCTCCGACCCCATACAGTTTATATATACTTGATCTGTTGTCTGTCTGTATGGGACATTCATTTACATCATTCTGAATTTGGAAGCTACATCGTATCTTCCACCATTTTATAGATAGAAGGTTTTGCATCATTTAAACAGATTTAGTCCGCATCTCCATGCATCCATGTTACAGAGAAAACTGTTGATATATCTGACACATAACAGGATCGAGAAATCGATCCTAACTTTAAATGTTGCTAGGGCAATTCAAAATAATGCAAAATATAAACCCAACAAATACCAATTAAAGTATTCACTCGCCCACTCCGAGGTCCGAGTTGAGCTGAGCATGGATCACTAGCAAGCGAATTGCGATTTAATGATCCTTGGTCCTCTGACCTCTGAAAAGGCAAACGTGCCAAATTCTACATCAATTGGTCAGCTCGAAATTGTGGTTTTCCAAGGAAAGCTTAAAGAGGTGATCCAGAAGGAAGAGGGAAAACACTGACCTGCCAAACGTAAAGGATTGATTTCGTGAAGAGGATTCCGGCTATCAACAAAATGGCAAAATCATACTCCTGCCAAAGGTTGGGTTGGTACATTACAAATCAATGTAGAAATCTTCATTTATTCTCACACACACACAACACATCTAAGTAGTACAGACGCTGTGGGGGTCCCAACGAAGACTTGATGTGCAGGGAGCGCTCGTTCTGCCAGTTCTTCTTGAGCAGCGGGACCAAGAAATTTATCGACATGTTGACATTCTGGGCCAGCTCATCCTGCTTCATGCCCACATGACCAACGGCCACTGACAGACACAGTATGTACCTTCTTCATCTGGAACTTGATGGTGGACTTGACCTCCTCGATTTTGCCCATCATGGATTCCTGATGCAACAACAGACCAGGGAACTTATTCAGACCAGGGCCCAAGAGACGGGGAATCTGATTGATCAACAACTCGGAAGCCAAGAAGGCATCATAGGACTTAGCCAATTTCTTGACCAGCTTTTTGTTCTTGTTCAGCTTCTTGAGAGCTTCGGCATCCATGAATTCAACGCCATTGGCCTTGGCCTCGTCGCATTGCTGCTGATCGCCAAGAATGCACACCTTCATCTTGGGACGGGGAATATGCTTCAACTTGACGGTGCCGGAGAAACGCTTGTCCTTCTGCGGATCGTAGTTCTTCAGGCCAATTTGCAATTCCACCGTCTCCAAGAAACCACGCTTCTTCTTCAGCGAATTCTCCAGGAGGCCAACAACACCCTCATAGAGACTGTCACGAGAAACTTTCGATGCCATGTCTACACCTTGCGACGTGCGTTTCACGGCAATGGTAGGAAAGTTGACTTCAATCAGGATGAAGAAGGAAGAAAGCCTTCAGTTCGGGTCAGACCTGAGTTAGCTCTGAAATGGAAGGGCTGGTACTGAATTCATGGCATGGAGATTAACACAGACATGTCCTACTACGTCTTGACGTTAGCTGTTTTTAGGCATGTTTTCAGTGCAGAACGCATTTGAGAGTTTCGTGAGAAGTACCAAAAATGCCTGAATTCAGGCATGCAATTCAGTTATTCCTACTGCACAGGTCTGAACCAGCTGCAGGGAATTGATATCGTCGGGTACAAGTTCGTAGCATCCACCTTAGTGTGCTTCTCCTTAATATTCGCATTCGGGTGAGATTATATAAATAATGTTGTTTCAAATGTTCTTGAAATGAGCACTATTTAACTCAACTCCACCAACGCAAAGAAAAGAAAAGTCCACAAATGTGTGCAATGGCGCAGTGAGCTAACAAGTTGCGTCGCTAAGTGTAAATGGTCTAGGGATCAACACCCACAAATCGGAAAATGTTGCTTCGTTCTTTGTAAAATGAACCAAGGCAGATGGTCGCTAAAGTTGCTGTTCGTATCGGCTTCAACGAAATATTTTCATCCTGCAAGTCCGACGTCATAACTTTTGGACATTCTTCTTAGGTATTCAAAGATATTCAAATGGTTTGTAGGAATTTAATTTGCAGTGTGCGAAAGGTCACATTACTACAGAAACCATCATAATTTATAATGTCTGTTCATGAATCACAGAATTGTACTGAAACCGCCGTTCCGTTAGCTCAAAAAGCAATGTAATGAACCGAACCGGCGGTTCAGAAACTGTGGGAACCACTGAACAAAGCCAGTACTTGATTTCGAGTGGTTTGCACCCCTGATTTCAAGTCAAGTTCTTGCACTCTTCTTCATGATGTGAGAACATTGCACTAGTAGTGCGAAAAATTGTTCATGGCGTGTTTTTGGTAAAGCTTGTGCTCATCTAGAGTCCAAAATCTAAAAGTGCGATTCGTACCTTCAAGACATCAAGCAATCAGTATTGTTTATGGGTCTGTCAAGGAATTTGTATGGATTTTCAATTGTCAAGTTATGCACAAAATAATGTTCGCTGCAGCAGCAGAAGCACACTTGATGTGCATACACTTTCGTTGGTACAGAGCATCTATCGGATATATTGTGTATTTATGACCCTTTCAAAATGTATTTTAGACTTCTTTCCTGTGCAAATTAAAAAGAATCGTGTTTTTGGTACACACCATGTTGATTTCAGCCTATGACTTTACATACTTTGATGGAAGTCGTGTTTTATCTTCTATTTACTGAAACACAAGCCACGGACTTCGGCTCGCAGGATGCATAATTTGTGGCAATGTATTGATGTTCTGTGACCCTTTACCTTTTCAAGATTCCCACCACATCTAAATATTTAATGTCTCACTTAATTTACAGTTTGCATTTGCTCCCTGTGGTTCTTCACATTATTGTTGATTGAATTGAATTTTCGTTTGGCTGCCTCTGTTTTGGTTTTGTTTGGTCTGATTTCATCTTGGAAAACGGAAAAACGAAAAAAGTATTTACAATGATTTTTATTTGCTGTTTGCTGCTTCCGTTATCTTTGTGTCCCTTTTTACTGTTGGCCTGGCCAGGACTGGCCTTGTCTCAGTTTGCTGTGTTGTTTCTTGTAGCGGACCTACGCTTCAGCCCGGATTATGAATAATTCAAATAAACTGAAATGATACCTAAAAACTTTGACAGCGAGCTCTCCTTCTCTCTCTCTCTCCTCCCTCTTGTGTTTACTCTCACTCGTTTCTTTCGATACGGGCACAAAGAACAGACCAGGGGGACGGATCATCATAGGGGCCGTGGCCGGGGCCGGGACTTGGGGCGGCGTCAAATAAAGTTGCCCTTTTGCTGTTCTTGTTGGCTGGTGTGATTGTTGCCGCATTCGCCGTCTCATCTTTTGATTCAACCGCCCCCACCCCACGCTTCTCTGTGAGTCATGCAAATTTGCATTCAACTTTCTACATTTCCCCCGAACACAAAGCGAAATGCGATAATCAAATACGTCCAACAACAATGCGCTCGAAAAAGGCAACAGCAGCTGCTCCCGCTCCCCGCCGGCCGCCCACCCATTGTTTGTGCGTGAAGCGACGCTAGATAAAACTTTGGCCTTGCCAATCCCCACGCCAGTCCAGTTCCATTCCAAAGGCTGTTGCTGTTGCTGTTTATGCCATTTTAATAGTTTTTAAAACAAATAAAACGTGCTCCGGACTCATAAAAATGAAAATGCAACCACAAAACAAGCAGCGCCAGAAGAAAAACTGTAAACTCAATTCAGCTAGGAGAAATTTATGAATTTTGAAACCAATTGAGCAAAATATAAACAAGGCTTAATCAAGCTGTATAAATACGTTTCCATTGAGTGCTAACATCAATTTCGAATATTGCTTTAAGTTGCAAACGTGGGCAAAATGCACTGTTTCGACGGGGAGGGAGGAAACAATTTCGATTTAAATGGAAGTTTTGAATTTGAAAACAAGCCAGAAAGCCCGACGATCAATTTTATGTTGGTTGCCACAGAAAGGTGTTAAGGCCGCTGCTACCCAGCACAAATGATTGTTTTCTTTACTCTGAAAGTCCGCCAACGCAATCCTTACTTAAGGCAAGTTCAAAGTCAAGACGAAATCACGAAATCGTTAGTCCACTGACACAGACATGTTTTTTTTCAGGGCTGCAGACCGGTTTTGAGCCGATCCCGGGATGCCAACTCGAACCTCTTTAGAAATAAAAGATGAATCGGTTCAATAAAAATGATAGCCTTGACCTTTATCTGGAATATGGTTGGTGTAGTTCAATTCTATACTGTGTTTTGTGGTACTGTCACGCGAGATGTCAATAGTCATCTGCGTTCAGATGTCGACTACGAATGCTCAGTACTCAGGTTCCTGACTTCGAATCCCAGAGAGGGAAGGTAGAGTTATAAATAAAGTCCGTACAAAGAAAAACATATCCAATTGGAATGGATTTCCCATATTATTATCCTATTTTTTTATAAATATTCAATTCTCATATTCTTTTGCCTGAGCTTTAGCATTTTGTTAGGTGTTTTTGTGTGTACAGCTCGACTATCGCACATCCGATCTTTCGTTCAACAATAAACCGTCTACTTAGAAGGTGCAAACCTTCTAAATAAAAACTGTAGGAGACATGACACTGGTACCAAGTTAAGTGGGCGGTAGGGGGCGTGTAAATATCTAAAACGAGAGCGTAAGTTAAAGTCGGCCCTGCCCGACTTCGAAATACCCGTTACTCAGCTCAGTTCGGATAAGTATGCAACATTTTTTTAACTCGGCCATTTATTATCCGATCCTTTTGTGAGACACTGCAAAATCTGAGCTCGATATCTTAAAAATTGTGGGAGTTATTCAATATTTTTTATTGTGGGGGCGGGAGGGGGCGTGGCCAAAATTTGAAACAAACTTGATCTGCCTACAGACAATACTAGCTTACGTATTCAATTTGGTTGCTCTAGCTCTTCTAGTCTCTGAGATCTAGGTGTTCATACAGACGGACGGACGGACGGACGGACGGACGGACGGACGGACAGACGGACATGGCAATATCGACTCGGCTGTTGATGCTGATGAAGAATATATATACTTTATGATATCTCAGATGCTTCCTTCTGCCTGTTACATACATTTGCACGACTTTAGTATACCCTTTTTACTCTACGAGTAACGGGTATAATAAACTTAATCTGTCTTTGTAATAAGTCGGTAAAATGGTTAATACGCGAGATACATGAAAAAAATATCCAGTATTATTAGATCCAGTAGCTGTCTACTCTTAGACCGTTGAATTTGGTGCTAAAAACTCATGCTAAAACTGGCTGGAAATCGTACGTCTTAGCTTGCTTGAAACAATTTCGAGTTGGATTTCATTTTTACAAACCAAACCCCAAATTTCCAATTCACAACTCAAACAATTTCGGCTTTAAAACACTTTTAAGCCACTTAACTCTGCCTTTGGATAACTTTACTAACTTTACTTCCTGTGGACCATTTACCCTTCAACGGCGGCTTAACAGCTGTTAACAAACTGTTAGTGCGCTGTTATTTGCTACTTCTCTGTCTGTTCTCAGTGAGTCAACATTTACTTCTGCCCTGGACTTGCTGTTGAACAACCAGAAGACAAAGATTTGTGGTTGCTACGCGCTTTTGTTAGAATTTAAATACCACCGCTGATCTAGTCTTTGTTTGTTTTTTTTTTCTCTTTATTAACTGGCGCCAGTTTCGTTTGATTAGCACCAAATGAGCTACAAAACAACACGAAAAGGTGGGCATTAACCCAACACTCGGCTGGATTTATGCGAAATGGCACCAACAGCAACAGTTCGGCCCGAGGCGGCTTAGTCATAAAATTTCACATTTTTTATGACTCTTCATCTGAGTTGACTTGCCCTGCGAAGTGGAAGGGGGGAGGGCTAAGCCCCAAGATGGCACGTGTTGTTTGCCGGGTAACGGCTGCCTTTAAGCGCTTCCGGCCAGGCAGCAAGGACAACTAAAAACTTGCTTGTGTTTTGGGTAAGTCGGCCAGAGTCACATTTTATTGGACATCTCTCATTCTTTTGCATTTGGTTGTATTTGCATAACTCAAGCGGTGGCCAGTGCTGTTGGCACTTGCCATGAATCTGCTCGAAATCAGGGGCTGGAGATGTGCTCTGGTCGGTGGCCGCTGCGCTTATTATTCATATATCGTAAGCCATTAGCATGACAATGAGGCTCAGAAGTCAGGGCACTCCGTACACACACAAACAACTGAGCAGGGCAGGAAGTGCGTACAAATATAAATAAAGCATAAATAATCATGAAAGAAGGACACACCGCACTGGCACACAGTCACATGGCAGTGCATAAAAAACAACAAATGGCAACTGGCTGCCAGGGAGGGCCAAAACCAGGAACCGAGAATTCGACTTAACGCTTGGCTGGGCCGCACATCCGCCATAATTATGTGTGACGCGTCAAACAGAATGGCCACATTAACAGGCCAGGAACCGACTCGGTCACAGCAGGTCTTCCAGCAGGATAACCCCATACACTCGCACACACAAAACGCCGGAAGTTCCTTCTGACGGCGCCTTAAGGTCGCCCGGCTTGAGATGTCAAGTGACCACAGGCCATGGAAATCTGCTCTATGCCAAATTTATGCGTACGCTGGAGTCATTCATATGTTAATCGCATTTGTCCCGGGCCAGTGCAGTTGTCTTTTAATTAATACCAGCCACGACATGACCAGGCTGCAGGTAACCCAACAGCAGCGGCGTCTCAAGTAGCCAGACTTTCGACAGACAACAACAACAACAATTATACACACTGGGGATGGTGCAACGGCGCTGGGAGTGGCAGCACCTTTTATGCTTCTAATTAGTGCCACGTTGGTGGCTGCAACAAAAGCCTGCATCTTGCGGGGCACTTGCCGTGGAATCGCAGCCTTTGTTGTGGCTGACTGCTCCAGCTCCAGGAAGCGTTTCACTGCGCAGCATACTTAAGTAGTTTTGGCAATTATTTACAGCCACTTTGCCTTGCCTTGCCTGCCTGCCTGCCTGCTCATCGGAGGGTTTTGCCGCACGGATTATTATTATGCCGTGTGCCGTGTAGTTCAACTTTTGCATAGTTTTTATGCCATGCAACGGATTAACAACAACGGCAAACTTTCATTTTGATCTACAAACTTTGTCGGCGGTTTAGGTTCGCTACCATCCCAACCCACCCCAGCCGCTCACTTCCCTCAATCTCAGGTGGTAAAGCAGTTTGCTAAACATCAAGAGCAATTTTCCAGCTTTAACAGCCAATGATTTTGCGCTACTCAGGCATACTTAAAGGCGTCTTAGCCGAGTCCATGTCGGCTGTATTAATTAATAAAACAGGCAACGGAACAAGACAAAGTCCAACAAATTTTACTCTTAAGTCGCTCTAATATTGCATAAAAGCATTTAGCTAAGGTGCTCATTGGCTATGCCTAATATATCTATACTTGCATTTCTAATTTAACTATATACTATATTAGACTTGGAACTTGATCTTATGCGTTCCATGCTTAGTTTACAACTCCCTCTGTAACCATATTTTTGTGCCTTTATATTCCTTATCTGGTTGTGTGGTGAGCTAGGTTGGAGCAGCATTTCGCTAGAGCATCGCAGAGGACTCTTGTTTCTCTTCGCAGTATTTGCAGTGTTGGTGGTTACCATCTTGCTTGGACTCCGCAGTCTGGGAGAGCTCTGTGGGAATCCCTGAGCATTTTTCTTCTTGAATCACTATAGTTCGGTTTATAGCACGGACTTATTTTCGGTTTGGTTGGTTATTATAGCTAGATTTTTAAGATTATTCACAATTCGATTTCCGCAGTAAGAACATTCGACAATGCTGGATTGAGTCAAGCCTTTTCGTATAGTTCTGGACTTCAGTTCGCTTCTTTACTTTCAAATAGAAACAGTTTGGTTGCATTTCGATGAGGTTTGCCTACTGCAACACCTCAATCTCCTATAGATCTTGATAAATCCCTACCAATTAAGCCAGAGCCAGCTTACAGCCGCGTAGTCACCAATACAAATGAAAAAATATTTCTAATGCCATTAGATTACTAATAATTGAAAGGGAAACCCGATAATTGCCTGATGCCATATTTGCTGTTGCCTACAAATATGCAAGAGCCATTAGAGATATAGTGTGGTGCAGCTGGTAGTGTGTGTGCCTGCCAGCTTGTTGGCGGCACGTTTAATATAAACATAAAATGTCAAAGAAACGAAAACATGCAATTGAAACTTGGAACACTGTAAAGACTCCACATATACGAAGTGTCAAATGAAATGACCGCCTACTGCGCCACGTTGTAAGCTTAAAATCGAAATATGCACCAGCAGGGCCATCGGTAGAGTACAATCCGAGAGCTACAACCCTAAAAAAGAAAGTATACTACTGTGAGCAAAAAGTAAGGTGTAAGGGTCAATTTAAACTTTGCGGGCCTAACAATTCGGGCTAGTTCTTTTTTTCTTGAGTTGGCAGGACTGTTGTTGACATCTGTGCCAAATTTCATGTGAATGTCATTATCAGAAATATATTTACGCTTGTGTTTTCCAAACGACCAAGAGTGCATTTTTCGATTTTTACCATGTCTGAGCAGAGAAGTGCCATCAAATTTTGTTTGCGGAATGAAATTTGGGCTGCGGAAACGTTGAGGATGTTGCGGAAGGCCTTTGGTGATTCTACCATGTCACAAAAAAATGTTTATAAGTGGTAGAAAGACTTCAAAGAGGGTCGAGAACGTGTGGATGACTTGGAGCGCTCCGGACGACCATCGACGTCAACAGATGACCAACACGTCAATGAAGTGGAGGAATTAGTGCGGAAAAATCGTTGGTTGTCTTACTGATATGATCGGAATATCAGAAGGATCTGTGAAAACCATTTTGAAAGACCATTTGGGCCTACGAAAAGTCAAATCTCGTTTTGGTACCGAAAGTTCTCAATTTTTTGCAAAAAAGTCATCAAAAATTCGACGCATATCGTTCCGCAACCACCGTATTCGCCTGATTTGGCTCCGTGTGACTTCTGGCTATTCCCAAAACTCAAGAGACCACTTCGGGGAACGCGTTTCGAGTCGATTGAGGAGATAAAAGCAAAATCGAAGAAAGCGCTGATGGCTATACCGAAAAGGGACTATTTGGCATGTTTCGAGGATTGGAAAAAACGTTGGTATAAGTGTACAGGGTTGTCCATATTCGACGGACCCATCTGGCAACGCCATAACTTTTGACAGAGATGTCAGATCGCTTAATGACATACCGCGTTTGAAGCGTCAGTCCAAGCAGATTTTTACGATGGAACAATACACGCCACGCGAGCGCTCTGAAATAGTTGAAATTTACATTCAACAGAACAAGTCAATTGTGAAAACTCAACGTGCTTTTAAAAAATTAAAATTTCACATTGAATGGGACCGTAAATAAGCAAAATTGCCGTATTTACGCCACTGAAAATCCTCAGGAGATTCAAGAAGCGCCTCTTCATGACGAAAAAGTCACAGTTTGGTGCGGCGTTAGTGCGAAAACGGTCATTGGGCCGTTTTTCTTCCAAAATGAAAATGGCCATGCTGTTACCATCAACCAGGAGCGTTATCGCGACATGATGACCAATTTTGTGATGCCAATTATTCGTCGAAAGCGTATGAGGCAGTTCTGGTTTCAACAAGACGGCGCTCCACGGCACACAAGTCGCATAACAATCGATTTTCTGAAGAAATTGTTTCCGGGCCGTTTTATGTCGAAAAGTGGTGATTTGGACTGGCCACCGCGTTCGCCCGATTTGACGCCGCCTGACTTCTTCTTGTGGGGATATTTGAAGTCAAAGGTTTACGTTAACAAGCCAAGGACCGTAGAAGAGCTCAAGGACAACTTTCGTGAAGAAATAGCCGCTATTCCGGCCGAAATGTTGGCGAAAACGATGGAAAATGCTGCAAAAAGGGCACAATACGCCATCAACGCCAGAGGCGGCCATTTGAGAGATATCATATTCAAAAATTGATGTAAACAAATCTACTTGGAACAAATTAAATGATTAAGATTGCCAACCGCCAAATTTTTATTTTTTTCTTTGATTTTTTTAAAAAAAACATGGGTCCGTCGAATATGGGCAATTCTGTATTTTATCGGGAGGGGATTACTTTAAAGGGGATGAAATTGATTTGGAAGAATAAATAAAGATTTTTCATTTTTTTTTTTTTTACAAACAAATTCACCTTACTTTTTGCCCACAGTAGTACAATTCGGTACAGCCGGTTTTCTTTAATAACGAATCGTTTGACCTGATCTAGTCTAGGCCTCACAGCATAACTGTTAAGTTAAACCATGATACAACATTTACAATTTGGTGCAACCGAAAGTGCCTTTGGCCTTTCGCGAGAATTCATCGAGACCTACACTCATAAAACATTCGCCTTGAAAACTAGAGATTCTCCTATGAAATCCGTCCTAAGGCGATTCACCCTAAAACGAAGAAAAATATTTTCTCATTTATGGAAAACTTTCAAAGTTTCAGAAAAATTTTCCATAAATGAGAAAAAGTTTTCTTAATTTTAGGGTAAATCGCCTTAAGACGAATTTCATAGGAGAACTTCTAGTTTTCAGGGCGAATTGTTTTACCAGTGTAGGGCTGAAAAGCACAACAAGTCCAGGGTCACACAGGCGATATTAGCTTTTTAGATAGGTTTTGAAAGAAGTTGCCTCGCTGCAGCAGGAAATCGACGGACCAAGGTGGACTGGGTTTGACTGCGCGGTCTCCTGTTCTTGCATCATGATGTAAATGTTATGTACGACAATATTCAAATCTATTCATAGTTCAGAGCATGGCCGTTTGTTCTAAACTAATAAATTGTATAAAACTAACGATAATTAAGGTATCAATACTGCTAAATGGATGTCTTAAGTCGTATCGTTTGGACCATAACTTCGTATAAGCTGCAAATTATGGCTCAAGTTTTGGTCCAAATCAAATTAAGTTGCAAAGTATTTGTACAGCAACTTCCACTCAGCCCTGGCTGCCTCTCAATTAAAAATTATGCACACCCCTCCACTCCCCCCCTGCTGCGCCGTCATCCCAACGATCCAAAGTAATTTCCGTAACAGAAACTTTTGCGGCGCACAGAACTGGACGACCCCGCCGCTCCCAACTCGAACTGTGCACCGAAGCGCATTAAAATTAGTAACAAGCTATGCTCATTTGTGTCAACTTTGACTGTCATTATGCACTCTGAGCAAATATTGTTGGATGCTGGCAAAAGTTTGGCCACCCCCCGCCCGTGATTAGCCTGCTGGGCATTTCCTTGAGCAAAAATGTTGCAGGAGCATACAAATTCATATGCGGATATCCTCTACATGTCGCAACCAGCCAGCAGCAGCTTCAGCTGCAACTTGGCCTGCAACTTCCCAGCTCGCAACTGCCAACTGGCCGTGTGCAGGCCACTGCGGAAGTCATTGCCAAAGCCAAACAACAGTGACAACAACTTGTAGGAGACAAATTTCAACGATTTCAGTAATTAATTTGTCATTGCAAAGTTTGACGCAGTTAGGCAAACAGACAGACACACACGGAGAGGGAGGGCGAGTCATCCATGTCCTAGTCCGATTGCCTGCTACTGTGGTTCCTAATTAATTGGACAGCTGTCTGCAAAAGCCGTCGCATATGGAGCCTCTGGGCAATGGGGTTTTTGTTGCTCAATTAGCCACCGAACTTTTGGCATAGTTTTTTGATGACTCACAAGCACATTGACTTGACGTTTATTTCGACATTTGTTGCGCCCATAATGTTTAATTAATTGTGCTGCAACATGCAAAGGTTAGCAAGCGGCCGACTCGCCTGCCTAATTGCATTCCGTTTGCCAGCCGCATTCCTCAGCTCCACCTGGACTGGACAATTAATTACAAAACTCAAACTGCGACTGCGACTGAAGAAGTTAAATAGATAATGTAGAACTATTTGAATGTCGGCGGCGGCAAATCAAACGATTGACTGGACAGTCAAGCTGGCGAAAGCAAAACGGAAACTGCGAAACTGAAAGAGAAAACTTTTTCCACGTCACTTTTAATGAAACCGGAGCAAACGTGTTGATGGCAGGGGGCAGGGTGAGCGGGGAAAGCATAAACGAAAAATTTCCAATTAAAATTACCAAGCCAAGGCCGAGGCGCCAGGCCAGGCCACCGGGTGATCCAATGAGAAATCAGAAGCCAAATTAATAATAATTTGCGCTCTGATTGAAAGACAAAAAATATGCATTAAAAGTAGACAGAAATGGCAAAAATTTCGGATCAATTTTCGCCCGACACACTTCATCCGCTTTTCACATGCGAGAGACAACGCAGCAGTTGAATCCGGTTTTGCTCAGCGGAAAAGTTCGCCATGAAATATTTTAGCAGCAGCGCCAGAAAACAAGTGCGTACAAATACAAAATTAAATTTGCACAACTCACAACACTGGCGGAGGCAGCCAGGCCAGCGCTTGGCTCCATGAAGACCACACAATACTCCCGTTGCCGTTGGCAGCGGCGAACGCTTAAGCAAACCGAAATGAAATAGAGTCGGGAGAAGGTGCCTTACCCAGCTTGAACGAGATTAAGTATGGGTATACGCGGCTGGCTTAAGGGTGGATTAGTTAAAAAGTTTTTTAGTTGAAATCGGCTGCAGGTATCTCTTAATATCTGGAATATGTTTAAAAGCGCACGGATGGCAAATTGAGCTATTCCCCATGTCCCTAAGAGATGGTTCTTTTAAGCCAATGAAGACGAAGTACCGTTTAATGATTCACCCACAAATCGGCATAAACTGGAATCAAAATAGACGGAACTAAGTTTTCAGTTTTACCAACGAAACATCTTATCGCTGACTTTTGGCATTTTTATAGCCTTGAAAGGGGTATTACAATTTTGCCCACAACTTTGCAACGCATTGAAATATGCATTTCCGACCCCATAAACTATATATATTCTTGATCAGAGTGGCGAGCTGAGTCGATTGAGCTTTGTCCGTCTGTCGGTCTGTCTGTTTCTAAGCCAACTGGTCTCTCAGTTTTAAAGCTATCGAGCTAAAATTTTGCACAGAGTCTTCTTTTTGCTGCACACTACTAATATGTCGGAACCGACCGGATCGAATGACAATATCTCATAGCTCCCATAGGAACAATCGGTGGAAAAACTAGTTTAAGTATGAAAAACTTTTTTCTTTTCAATGGAAACGTCTCCAAACTTTGTAATCGTAGTTTTTCTAGGTTTTTTTATAACTCTACCAAGTTTGATGAATATCGGCCATTTATATGGTATAGCTGCCATACAAAAGATAGTTCTGAATAACAGTCATAGTTGGAAAAACTTTTTTGTTTTTAGTGGTAGCCTCCTGCAATTTTGTATTTGTTTGTTTCACATGCTTTCACATAATTTTACAAATTTTTGGCCAAATCGGATTACTATATCATATAGCTCTCATACGAACGATCGGTCGGAAAATGAGAAAAAGAGTATTTTTTGCAAGTGTTTAAAAACTTCGGCACAGACGAAGTTAGCTTAGCTTTCTCGTTGTACTTGCAACTGTCTTAGAGCAACATTGTCCATTCGGGATGTTGGCAGCTTCCAAAAATGTTGCCAGCAATCGTATATGTAGATATGTTCATTAACGGATATAATCATCTAAGTAGTTCAGTTCAGACATTTTCAAATGTACAGTTTGGAAAACTGGGTATGAGGTGATGCTTGCTGAAGTCCCTTTTGAAACAATTTAAGAATCTCACCCCCGGATTTTCGAAAAAGTTTGATTATGTCGAACTCTGTATAACTTGGATTTACACAATCCAAACCAAGCTCTTCTCAATCTCTTGTGTTGTGGGCTTCTTATTTTCGCCCAAGAGAAAGAAATCATCTCCAGTGATTTCAAAGCTGGCGCCAATAGCTAGTAAAGGAGACCAAGGCACCACATCCGGCCACAATTTCTTATTAAAAACTCTAAGTTCTGCACCCATAACAGCCAATGAATGATTTAGGATTCTTGTTTTGAAAATTAAATGAAATTCATTCTAAAGCAAGTAGCTTATGGAAAACATGTGGTAATAAATTTCTAAAATGAGCTTTTGGAGCTTAGTAAAACTTAACCTAGCAGAGTCCACGAATCATATAAATGATCATCAAATCATGTTAAAACTTGACTTAGTTTTGGAAATGTTAGAAACTTGTTCAATTTGATTATTAGTTCAGTTTAAATTGCAAGACCACCAAACATCCTTTACTCAGAAACCTTGAACCTTAAAGTTTTGATCTGTAATCAATCTTATATTTTGGTTCGAGCCCGCATACCGGAGTTCCTTTAAAATCAAAAACATTGCACTCCTAAAATCTAAAGTGCGAGACATTTAAAGTGCAGACACCTTTGTTATACTCTGTACCGTAGGTACATAGAGTATTATAAGTTTGTGCAAAAGTATGTAACATCCAGAAGGAAGCATCTCCGACCCCATAAAGTATATATATTCTTGATCAGCATCAACAGCCGAGTCTCTATAGCCATGTCCGTCTGTCCGTCTGTCTGTCCGTATGAACGCACAGATCTCAGAGATGGTAAGAGATAGAGGTTTGACGTGTATGGGACATATGCTTCTTATGTCTGCAGGCAGATCAAGTTTATTTTCAATTTTGGCCACGCCCCCTCCCGCCCCCGCAATTTAGAAAAAACGTCATATCTCCCACAGTTTTGAAGATAGATGGCTTGTTCCTTCTGGACATATTTAGTTATTAGAATAACTTATCGATCCGTCAAAGGAATGAAGAAGATCGGATGAACGGTTTTCGAGTTATGATCAAAAGACAAAATTTCTTGGTACAGAGTATGTTATAGTCGGGCTTGACCGACTTTCTTTCTTGTTTTTATACTCCGTACCGGAGGTGCAAAGAAAAAGTATGCAGCAGAAAAAAGGAAGCATCTCCGACCCCATAAAGTATATATATTCTTGATCAGCATCAACAGCCGAGTCGATATAGCCATGTCCGTCTGCCTGTTCGTTTGAGCGCACAGATCTCAGAGATGGTAGTAGATAGAGGTTTGACATGTATGTGCAGTCGGATCAAGTTCATTTTCAACTTTGGCCGCGCCCCCTCCCCCTTGGAAGAAACGTCATATCTACCTTAGCTTTTCAGATAGATGGTTCGTATCTTCTAGACATATTTAGTTATCAGGATTATTTACCGATCCGCAAAAGGAATGGTGAAGGTCGGTTGAATGTTTGTCGATATATGATCAGAGTATGTTATAGTCGCCCTTGACCGATTTTTCAGCGCTTCAGTTGACATTAATAATAAAACATAATTTAATGTTAATGCTCGTTTAATGAACATTAAGAAAGAAAAAACATATGTGGGTTTAGACCTATCAAGCAACGATAAATTTACGGACTATGGACAATTTTGTACTAGGAGTCGGAAAATATATCTAAGCATAAAACAAGCTAGTGATTTTGCAGCCACTTTACCGTTTACCTACTGTATGACGGAGATGCTTCCTTCTAAGAGTTACAAAATCAGTGCCATTTCCAGTTAGATGGGTCCTCATAGAGTGTTTTTTGAGCCGCGATGCTTCAAATGTGTTCATCTACAAAGAAAAAGCGCGCTCTAGCTTTCCTTTGTTAACCTTAACCTCCACCAAAGTCTCAAACTGTTCATACCATTTACTCTTTTGCAAAGTGTCCCAACAAGTTCGCTCAACAACATGCAACAATTTCCACCCGGCAGGGTAACCCTTTAGTCCAGCATTTCAAGCTGTATTCCAGAATTATTTGCCACAAACAAAAGCTGCCCCATGCATTGGCATCAGCTCCTCCGCTGGCTAAAAATCAACTTCTGCAGCTGACTTTTGAGCGAAAACTTTTGCTTAGGGATGTTAAAGTGAATGGGTGGAGGGCGGCTGTGGGCTAGAATGCGTGAATGAACGGACGCTGGTTGCCGCAAATCTTAAGTGAAAATAAATAATTCACACCTGCAGCAATCTGTGGGACGGCGGACGTCTGCCGGTTGGGCTGGACCCAGCAACAACTGCGCATAAGATAGACATAAAATTACCAACTTGTGGTGCAAAGCTTCAGTCTCGAACTCTCGGTAAAATTGCGGTTTAAAGTTGAAGTTGAAGGCAGTAGCAACGGCCACAACAATAACAACTGACCTGGACGCTGAGGTGGCACAATTACGCCATTAACGTTAACTACGGGGAGGGGAAGAACGCTGGCAGAGCGGCAAACAATGGCTGGAGCCAAAAAGTTTTATTTTCTAAGAAATTAAGACTTAATTGGTAAAAACAGCAACAGCAATAAAGACGAGGACAACGGCAACGACAACAACTGGCTCCTGGGGAGGGGGGGGTTTGAGCTGGGAGGAAGGAAAAAACCAACATCAATGAAAAGTTTAAGCAAAACAATAGCAGCCAAGTAAACAAAGTCGATGAATGTTGCCTGAGTGCTCTTAAGAAGCTGAAAAGCCAGCAACGATGTGTAGCTGCAGAAGACAAAGCCATTTGCGCGTTTGTCTATGTGTGTGTGTGTCTGTGTGTGCAAGTTTTTGCTGCTCTCCACTTGTCGGTTTAGTAGTTACTCATACGCCATGCTGGGCAAAAAATATCGAGAGAGAGAGCAAAATGTAGTAAGAACAGTGCCTCATATGCTTGACGCAGGGATTAACCATAGTCTTAATTAAATAAATATAAATAAGAAACGCAAAACAAACATCAGCAACCGTAAAAACATTCAGCCGAAGCAAATACGCCGTGTTTAATTATTCAACTTCGGAAAAAGGATGTAAAAGCGCTACTCAGTTCCAGGCAAGACGTTCAAACTTTTAATAGGATAGGCGGCCTTATCAGCGCAGCAGACGTACATAAGCCGCAGACATGCAGCAACCGACGACGGCAATGAAGACAAATTAAAACATGTCTCACAGGCACAACAACAGCAGCAACAACGACAAAGGCAAACAAAACAAAACAAGAAGATCGCGAAAACAAACATTAATAATATCAGCCAGAAAATGGGGACTTAATTGCGTTGGCAGTCGAATAAAAGATGCCTTGAGCTGGCAAAGTTATCATCATAAAAATGCTCAAGCAAGTTCATTTTTTTTTTGTTGAGTTAAACTGGAAATTGTTTAGCATTAAAAATCATTTTACACAAAGTGTAAGGAAAGTGTTGAGTCAAGTGAACTGCGACCAATTTGCTTGAATTTAGATGGATTCATTTTGAAGAATCAAAGTGTCTTTGTTGACTCTGTGAACCATGGCCTACTCCTTAACCTAGAACGATTAGAACTTCCGTCCCCTCTACTTTTTCCTCTCTAATAGCTGGAACTCTGCTGCATGTCAATTCTTTAAGGACTGTGTCTGTAACCTGTGGTGTACCTCAAGGCAGCCTTCAAGGTGGATAGGGCAAACGGTGTAATTGGATTCATTAAGCTTGGGACAAGGGAATTCACTGCTCTAGTCCTACCCTTGCTTGAATACTGCTTGTGTCCGTAAGGTGTCCGCAGTATAAAAAGCATATTAATCGTACTGAATCAGTCCAGAAGCTATTCTTACTTCTTGCCATTCGTGGCTTAAAGTCAGCCCCCAATAAATACCTAATTCCAAGTTATATAATATTACTTAAATACTATAGCTCTGCTTCAGTGAAATCAAAGTGCCCTTTGAATCATGTTTAAAAAAAAGGTTCAAGTAAATCAAGTCTGAAAATATTTTGATTCGAGTTAGTCAGCTCAAATTTACATTGACACCAAACAGATCAAGCTCCAAATAGATCAAGCTGCAATCTGTGCTCCAGTGGTTCATTAGATCATATCAAGTCAAAAATTAAGTCAACACATGCAGGGCTCTATTAAATACCTTCTGCTCTAAGGCACTATTGAAACGTTTCCGAACCATTATAAAATCCAACTTCCCATATGCCAAAATTCAAGTTAATAGCTCAAGTCGGATTTGAACCGAACCGGGATGACGACTTTTATTTTACTGTGAACCGTACCTTTAAAAAATTAAATGCTGGGCCCCAACCGGTTCCAAACCTTCAACTTAGGTTCGATTCAATAGAAGTGGTAGACATCAGCAATCTTGACCTTCTGTCTAGCGTCGTCATCTGTTTTCTGTTTAGTTCTAAGCAACTGACTCTTAAAGTAGGCAGGAAAGTGTAGTAAAAAACCTTGAATAAAAGTAAGAACTACTTTTCAAATCCCCACCCAAATTATAATAGATCCTCGACTCCAAAACTATACTCCCATATGTACCACATACCGTTTTCGACCCAAAGCCCTTTTTTGAGATAAGAAATTATTACACCGTTTCTATTGAATCAAACTGCCTATTATCTACAAGCCAAATTTCGATTTCATTGCTTTACAAATTTCTATGAACCACATCTCTTCTTCTTCTGATTCTTTGAACCCTCATTTGAATCTTTTTAACCGGTACACAGACCTGACGTATAGCGTCTGACTGTTTCGGTTCAGCCGTTTAGACTGCCAATAATTAACAATCCTACTGTCACTTCTGATATCTAAGAGAATTCCTAACTGTTTCTAACACTTTGTCTATGGAGTAAGGCTGCCTTTACACTGTTCGACATATAAGACATTTCATATGAGGCGTTTCATCATGTTTCGCCTATGAATTTCAAGAGATTTTTACATTTAAGACAACTAACATGTAAGCCTACTAGACTGCCATGTCTCATATGTCGAACTCTGCAAAGGCAGCCTAATAACAGATTACTCACCTACAGAAATATGTGTAAGCTTCACATTCGGAATCATAATTTTGTTTTTTTTATTACCGATCTAAGCGAATTGTCATCTAAGCTAAATATCATTTATGTAGGTAAGCGGTTATTTTAGAACAATTTGGACAATTTGGTTTATCAAGGAAATAATGGTTGATATAGAAGCCATTCGTGCGTTACACAAATGGGAATTTGTATACTACATACGTACAGGGTTGTCCATATTCGACGGACCCATCTGGCAACGCCATAACTTTTGACAGAGATGTCAGATCGCTTAATGACATACCGCGTTTGAAGCGTCAGTCCAAGCAGATTTTTACCATGAAACAATACACGCCACGCGAGCGCTCTGAAATAGTTGAAAATTTACATTCAACAGAACAAGTCAATTGTGAAAACTCAACGTGCTTTTAAAAAATTAAAATTTCACATTGAATGGGACCGTAAATAAGCAAAATTGCCGTATTTACGCCACTGAAAATCCTCAGGAGATTCAAGAAGTG
Organism: Lordiphosa fenestrarum; assembly: GCA_035044985.1. NCBI lineage: Eukaryota > Metazoa > Arthropoda > Insecta > Diptera > Drosophilidae > Lordiphosa > Lordiphosa fenestrarum. The sequence continues at coordinate 85,782 of JAWNNO010000287.1, read as the reverse complement.
CCTCTTCATGACGAAAAAGTCACAGTTTGGTGCGGCGTTAGTGCGAAAACGGTCATTGGGCCGTTTTTCTTCCAAAATGAAAATGGCCATGCTGTTACCATCAACCAGGAGCGTTATCGCGACATGATGACCAATTTTGTGATGCCAATTATTCGTCGAAAGCGTATGAGGCAGTTCTGGTTTCAACAAGACGGCGCTCCACCGCACACAAGTCGCATAACAATCGATTTTCTGAAGAAATTGTTTCCGGGCCGTTTGATGTCGAAAAGTGGTGATTTGGACTGGCCACCGCGTTCGCCCGATTTGACGCCGCCTGACTTCTTCTTGTGGGGATATTTGAAGTCAAAGGTTTACGTTAACAAGCCAAGGACCGTAGAAGAGCTCAAGGACAACTTTCGTGAAGAAATAGCCGCTATTCCGGCCGAAATGTTGGCGAAAACGATGGAAAATGCTGCAAAAAGGGCACAATACGCCATCAAAGCCAGAGGCGGCCATTTGAGAGATATCATATTCAAAAATTGATGTAAACAAATCTACTTGGAACAAATTAAATGATTAAGATTGCCAACCGCCAAATTTTTATTTTTTTCTTTGATTTTTTTAAAAAAAACATGGGTCCGTCGAATATGGGCAACCCTGTATATGATAAACTATTTTTTTTACAACAAAATATATGTTCTAAGTAGATTAACATTTGTGCTGAATCACTAGCACTTACGATCCTTCTATGTATACAGTAGAGCCCTACACGAGTTGAGATTAAAATCACTTCATGTTTGATTCTGATCTGAGTCAAGGATTTATCGATTCAATAGCTTTTGACATTAGCTTGATAACAGCTCAGCTCAGACTGCTCATGTAGGCAAAGCAACCAGATCAATCAAGCTTAACGAAATGATCCGAAATTTTCTGAGCAGAAAATTAATGTAGATATACTTAATACCACACAGAAATAAAAGATCACTTTATTTAGTATCAATCGGGTATTTTTCAGTATCGAATCGGCCTTCATCTGAAAAATACCCAAATGTTATGTTCGAATATATCACTCCAACATGTCAAACATATCAAAGTGAAATGTGACGGTGTCGATAAGTAGCCCCTTGACTTACAATAGGAACTTTTGGTAGCAGTTTACTTGAAAGGAGGAGATTTCATTGATATATGCTCCTCTATCATGATACATCAAATTGACCGATCATTGTAAATGAAAAAGTGCACAGCGAGTAAGTTTTTCTGTTGAACAGTAATGTCCGTTTTTCCTAAAACTTTACAACACGTATAAACATTTGATAAATTGGTATTCGAATCATTCAAATTGGACTTCAATTGTTGCCATAGTTTTGGTGTACCCTAACGATCCCCCAGCTTAATGTGTGTATGCTGACATCCTTAAGTCTTGATTCCAATTCAAATTTGCATCTAAGCTGCCTTGAAAAACAGTGTTGAAAACAGAAAAATGAACAATCAAACCTTAATGATTTTTAACGTATCTGCCTGCTCAGCAAGCATTCGCATTGAGTTAACTATGCCGTGATCGTATCAAAACTCTGTTTGATTCTTAGCTCTATGCACAACGAGCATGTTTTATCATTTTCCGTTTTCCATTCAACTGAACAAATTAAACGGGCACTGCATTCAAATTGCGCATACGCCCCGTTACCCAATAAAGTGGAGCAAAAGTTTCGTTTCGGTTTTTATTTTGCGGTCATGTTGTTGTTTATGGCGCACATTAAATACGCGCGCGGCACAAAAGTAAGTAATAATTGCCAGCATTTGCCATATTTCACAAGCAAATAAACTCGCGACCAAGGTTAGGCGCCCAAAATGCCATTTGACTGTTACACAACCAAGCGAATTGACGTCAGGCTCTCGCGCCTCCAGCAGCTCATTTCGAACTGCGGAGAAAGTACTCGGAGTCGGCGGAATGGGAATGGGCCATGTTCAATGCCGGACAATTTCACATCAAATTTAGCGTCAATATCAATTACGGGGCCAACGGCATCTCAACTGGCCGGAAATGAAGGCATTTGTCAGTAATTGCAAAACTAGCAACATGACAATTCGAAGGAGGCCTTGGCAATTTATCTGCGTTCAATTAAAAACTTTTCAAATTTCAATTAAACGTGAAATTGGCATATTTCTGGACTCTTGACGGACGAACGAGGGCAGCGAGACGAGCTGGAAGAGCAGGCGGAGGACCACCCAAAGCTGGGGGATTATTTTGTCAATTTTAAATGTCCTGCCATTTACAGCATTCGCAATTCAACTGGCCCTTTGTTACGGCCCCGAGTCGGCTGTAGAAATGTTTATGAAGCAATTAGGGCCCTGAATTGTGAACAATGCGTCCAAAATGACTGCAACGGAAGTTGAAAAGCTGAGCCCGAAACCGGCGAGCAAAGAAAGGGTTTTTGGCCGGGCTTAAAGTTTTCTGCCGGCTCATCGTGATGGCAGAGAAAGATTAAAATCCTGTTACGCCTTTGCCCCGATTTGGGCCGTGCGGGGGGTTTTGTTTTGGAGTCGCCCGTGCCCAGTCAACTTGTCATGTTTCTTGCTGGCAACGCATGTTTGGCTGCTGTACGGAGGAGTTTGGCCTTACCTTGGCGCGCATCTGGGCGAGAACTTGGACAATGTCGCCCCGCTGACATGCATACATAAGACTGCTGCAGCCCACGACGAGGCGATTTTTCAGGGCAGTCACACTCAGATCCGCCTCAACATCCGCATCCGGTGGTTGTTGTTGCTGCTGCTGCTGCTGTTGCTGTTGACTGGTGGTTTTAGCACGGACTTTGTCTGGCTGGGCGCGTGACCGCTGCGGCAGAGGACTCTCAAATTGCAGATGCTTTTTTACGGCCCTCAGACGCGGCGGCTTGGCCGGCCCTGCCACGCGTTTCACTTCCGTTTTCGCCGGCTGCTGCATACCCCGTCAGCTCTCTCTCACTCATTTGGCAGGGTTAATGAATAGAGGGCTGGCTTCCTTGGTAACATCTCCTTCTTCTGTGTATATAATTAAACACTAATTTGTTTGCTCGCTTATTTGCTTGGCGATGCGGGCTTTGCTTGACGCTGCTAGTTTGCGGTTGTCGTTGACAGTTTTGCTTACTCAAAGTAAATACATTCTGTGATTTCAAGCATGAGCGGAGGATGTGTTTGTGGGTGTGTGTGTGCTAATGCGTCAACTGCTTTCAGTCGAACGCCTTTAAAATTTCCAGCAGCCCGCGACAGGCGGCAACGGGCTCGTCAATAATTAATTTCGGTTTTTATCAAAGCGCCAACGCACACACACACACATGGCGGCTGGCTGGGGAATAGGTGGAATAGACAGCCGCGCGGCACAGCGCGCACTAAAGTATGCTATGAAAAATTCAAAGCCCCAGCATTTGATTTAAATTTCCCTTTTCGCACATAAGCGGCACACTCTTCACGCGATATCAAAGTGAATTTCGTTGTTAAATCGCACGGAAAATAGTTCCGCAGAATAAAAACTATATCGGGAAACTTGTATTAATTTAATATACACTTTAATGCGCTTCAAGGCACCCAAGCAGCTCAATGGAAACATCGGGAGCAGCTGCTAACCGCCAAAGCGATAATAGCTTTGCAAACCTATCGAATTGATTGAAAATCCAAATGAAATTATATAAACACGCGCTGCAATGATGGCGATTGCCGGCCATTCAACTCTGCAGCAATTGCGGCTTATTTGGAGTCCGCTTTACGGCGCACTCCCCTTAGCCATTATTTTGTTTGCCTCCCAACTGATTTTCTCTCCGGCTTTTTTGCTGCCAGCCGTGGCCAGATTTACATTTCATTTACTGTCGTGGCTGCAGCGCCAATTGATGATGATTTTGGCAAGGTTTACGAGGCGTCGAGCATCGTTGGCGGTGTGGTAAGTAGGTGGAGGCGCAGGCAGAGGGCTTTTAATAAATTAATAAAGAGAAGAAGCTGGGCGCACAACCATCGTTGGAAGTGAAATGCAATAAAAATTTATCTCTTGTTGTTGCTCTGGCAGAATGAACCTTGGCAGGCAGTTTTCAGATTAAGCCCCATTAGCTGGCGGCGGCGAACGGAGATAAACCTGCAAAAGATTTCAGCGAAAGCCTTTTGTTTTTGCCTTCGGGGCAATTGAATGAATTTTGAAATTGATGTCGATGGCAGAAAGGAAACCTACACTTGCTCTAAGCCGAGCTGGTGGCCACACACAAAAAAAACCAATAAAACCTGCAGACTGCAGCATCCTGGCAAATCAATGCAATATTAAGCAATAATGTTCCCAAGGATTGACAGAACTGTTTGCACTGCATCGCAAAATTTGTGACATTAAACATGGGAACTTTGTGGAAAATCTACAAATGTGAGCAGTGGCTTTGATTGGTCAGCACAGAAGACTCTCCCATGATTGAAGTGATATTAGTTTTAAATCAGGAAATTGGTATCGTTCAGCGAAAGAAGTACCAAAATTGAGACGGAAACCTGAGCATTCTATGACATAGAACTTTTGGTTCAGGTCAAATAGCATTGATGAATTCGTGGGGGATTTTACAAGTGGGTCATAACTTATAGTGCCAACAAGCTTGTAAGGAAAGCCATGATTTTAGTACCAGCTAATCTAAGTCAGTAATGAGCTCTCTTGAAAAATCAGCACTGTAATCCAGTGAAAACGATGAGTGCCGCATGCCAGAGTGGGCATCAATCGATTAAAATTTTTATTAATATCAACTTGCTTAAAACTAACTATAACTTAACATGACTAAAATCAACTTTGACTAATTTCAACTTTAGTTAAATTTAGTTGATTGATTTCAACTAAGTTGAAAATTACAATCATAGTTACACTTTCAATATGTGTTGTATTTAATGGATAATTTTTTATCCGAGAGTGAAAAGCGCAGATCGAGCAGGACTTCTGATGAATTGTTTAAAAAACGAGTTGTTGTGAAGTCCAATTTAGGACAAATAAATATATAATTGCTTTAGTTAGATAAATATCTATTATTTCACTATACTAGTAAAATCAACTTTACAATAGCTAAATTTAGTCAAGTTGAATTAATTCAAGTTGATTTTAGTCTTGATTGAAATTAAACTTCTCCGAACAACTAAATAGTTACATATTTAAGCTTCAAATCATTCTAAAAAGTTAAGTTGATCAATTTTTAGCTTTAAACTTTCAATCAAGTTGAAAAAATCCCCACTCTGCCGCATGCTGAAGACAAGATTACTCCACAGAGCAACTGCTGATAACATTGAGTGCCATTTGTTTCACAAAGATGGCTCTAAGAATTTCGACATGCAAGAGAAAAAGACCTACAGTTAAACGCCGAAACGCCATTAATAACACCGTGCTACAGTGGGAAAAAACCTGGGGAAATGACCTATCGTACGCTTTCTCATACTCGGTTTTCCTCGGGGACCCCCAAAATCTGAAGATATGGCCCAAAAGACGTATAGTGCACATTTTGCTCACTGAACTTGAAAAAACTCGAGAATTGACCATCTGATTTTATATAATCTTGTTAGTTCCGATAGCGACGAGAAGATTATATTGTATATTAATCAATGCTTTCAGATATGTTACGCGGTGGCTGATAAATCCGAGATACAGATCTGGTATTTCAAACCTTTTTTTGGAAGTTTCTACTTTAACCATCACTAGTTTAACAATATTCCTCCAAGCTAGTTTTTCTTAGAGTTTATTATAGTAGTACATTTAATTCTTCGTTAGTCAAATGTTGTTTAAATAAGTTTGGTTACCGTTTGACGAAGTTATTCGCGTATTTCTGAGCACACATCGGCTTTCTAGTATTCTTTTTTAGTGTGCTAACAGAATAACTTTCATATTAACATGAATGCCCCCAAAAGTGTACTTTGCTTATGTTTGGTGGGGAATTAAAATATGTTTTTCATAGAATCACATACATTTTGACGTTTTATTTTTATGATGGACTGTTTGAGTGTTTGAGTAATCTCTAGTCAAGCTAACAATTAATATTTGCCACCTCACTAGAAGTACTTAGGAGACTAGAAGAGCTACTGTTTTTTTCTCGACTTTAAAATGTTTTATGAACGCTTTTTTATTTATTAGTATACAACAAATGTTCAAATCATTCAATTCAGCGTGAAAGCCGTTTTCAATTGGATTAAAAATATTGTGAAAGCCAACATGTGGCCAGAGGCTGTAAACCAATTGGCAACCTTGACCAACCAATGGACAACGGGAGCATTTGCAGTCATCCGCTCAGTCATGGGACACCGAGACGCATAATTGCAAAATGGCAATTAAAATGCAGCTGTGGCAGGGACAAACATACAGACATACAAATGTAACGGAGAGCAAATAGTAAGCATATCCTTCTGCGAGTGCGAGTGTGTGTGTGTGTGTCATAGTCATTAAACCGTTTTATGGTGTTGCCATAATTATTCTATTATTAAGTACCAAAACATTTGTCATGCAGGCAATGTCCTGCCATGGCTTAGTTGTTGTTGGCTTCTGCGGCTGTTTATAAATGATTAAACCAAGTCCATGTTGATAATCTTGCAAGTGCCCAGGGGTGGTCCTATGTGTGTGCATAGGTGGATGCCGACCCACACACATCTGTGATTGTGCGATGGTGTGGGAGTGTGTGTGGTTAACACAAACTCAGCCGCTTGGCAAATAAACATTTTAGCAAATTTACTAGCAACTGACAGCTGTCAGCTTTATAACCACCATCAAACAATACAAACAGCAGCCACGAGTAGGCGAACAGGATATGAAGGTTGCTGGCAAAAGGTGAGCACAGGGCGCAGCACTATTTGTTAGGGGTGGGAGGTTAAAGTGACAACCACACACACAACACACACACACACACCTAACTGAAGTAGCTAGACAGGCAGCGCCAACGCCAGTTTTACCCACTTAACACTTCATTGAAAAACCACTCAAAAAGCCACTCTGCCAACGAGTGCCCCAGCCAAGGAGCATGGAACGAGAACGAATAAATTGTTTTGTCTGGTTGGGATTCTGTGTGTGCGGGCTATTGGCCTAACCACAGCCGGCTCCAGTTATGTGCCAGGCTTGACTTTGACTTTGGCCAGCATTCACCTGGCTAATTGTCACTGAGCGAGCGCGCGCCGGAGAGAGGATCCAAAGGCATGCCAGCTAAATTTACCACAACACAAAGCATTCCGTTCCAAGAATGAGAGAGCCAACTTGCGCGCACTGTCCGCTGTTTACCTTCCACTACCCAAAAAACACACGCGAAATGCCCGACATTTTCCCCTTGTCACTGCAAATTATTTTCCATCCATTTAAGTCCCCAATTAGAGTGCAGGGCAGGACTCATCTCAACACTCTTCTCGGTTTGCAGCTTAATCAGATACAGCGAAATTCATATTAATTCACAAAGGAATCGCGCTGGCCAGCCACTGTTGGAATCTCTCGCACAACTGGGTGTGGGTGTGCAATCGGTGCATGCTCCGTGTTATTGTGTTGGCCACCCAGGTCGTCATGGCGATGGCGGACTGACACCAGTGGCCAGGGCTGCCTCCGACCTCGGACATGCGTTTCAGCTGTTTGCGTGTCGGCGGCTCAAGTAAAGTTTTGAAAAAAGTTTGGCGGCATAATTGGGTTAATTTCTATGCCTGTTATTGGTTTTCGTTGCCGATTCGAAATCAGTCAGTGGGTGAGTCATGGCCCAGAAAACGGTGTCTACCACTTGTACCACGGCCGCAAATTGAAATAGCAAACTGTCAGCGAAACAAAGGACTCAACGGCTGACACTGAGGGTTAAACGTTTAAATTTCAATTAAGCCAGCAGCACCGCACACACACACACACACACGCCCGTCCATGGAGTGCCCGGCCAACATCACTGGCAAACGTTACAGCTCATAAATTTCTTGACTTGTGTCAGGATGTGTTAGTTTGGCCGACATTCTGCTAGCACCCAAAGCCAGAAAAAAGTTCAGCAACCAGCCACGTCAAAGGCAGCAGCAGCAGCAGCCCTAAGCCGGGCTAAGGCGACCAGTCACTTAAATGCCCCAGAAATAAACTGCACACATTGTGCACAAGTTAAGGCAACTTCTGGCAGCTGCATTTCGAAACTTGAACCAAATGCATGTACACGTCGGCATACCCGTAACATGCTCCGCTCCAGTGGGTACCTTATGTGGGTGGACAACTATTGACTATATTCTGCATGGCCAACGTCATCGACTGCAGCTCGGATAAGGAGATCGAATGCTGGAACGGCTCTTCTCTGAGCATTAGCTTCTGCTGGCACGCAGAAAAAGTCAAATGGCTGAGATTTAGAGCGATTGGGATTGCATTTTGAGGTATTTTAAGCAGGGATGCAAACCATTCGAATATAAGGACTGGTTCGGTTCAGTGGTTCAGACAGTTTCTGAACCGCCGGTTCGGTTCATTACATGGTTTTTGGAGCTGACTGAACCGAGGTTCCGGTTCGGTTCAGTGGTTCACACAGGTACATTATGATTTCGATTGTCATGTTACTTTTGCACACTTTCAAATTGAATTCGTATAATCCATTTGAATATCTTTAAAATCCTTATGTTCCTTGAGGAATGATCTTCGAAAACAGAGAATGTCGGCTAGAAAAGGTATGTATATTAAGAGATCGGAGGGCAATTACAGAAGACTTGCAGGATTACTTGTTCTTAAATTTTCGTCAAGTCATCCTTAAAAGTTCCGGCATTGGTAAGAATGTAGAGAGTCAAACGAAATGTAGAAAACTAATCTTAGGGAACGATTCAAATACCCAAATTAATAAGTATCATTGGCTAGAGGAAAGCGAGTCCCGTCTTAAAACTCGTCAGAGAACTGAACCGAACCGAACCGTTTTTATTGGTGTTTTTCGGTTTGGTTCAGCAGTTCTTAAAGGAAGCCGGTTCGGTTTGCGGTTCGGTTCACCAGCTGGAATAAGCGGTTCGTTTCGGTTCAAAGCCGGTTCGGTTCAGAACCGGTTTGCATCCCTGATTTTAAGTATGTTTGGTTTAGTGGAAGCACTCATATTGAGTACGAAATATTCTAATTTTGAAATGTGATAAAGTGTTCTTGATTCAAAAACTTTTTGTACTTACAATACAAAAGGTGTATATTGGATGAAACTCCAAGGACCATTTCAATCATGGTCGACAGCCCGGCTGCCATTAAGGCTCTGTCATCAAACGCCACAAAGAGCTACACTCAGAAAAAAACGACGTTCCAAATCCTAGCACAAGCGGACTCCTTTTTGAACCATTTCGTTCGTGAATTTTCGTGCAGCCCGACGTTCACGGAAAAACACCGCCGTGATTGTTGCTTGCTGAGTGCTGAGTCCTATTGCTGCATTCTTCACTGCGATTTATCGCAGAGTCTCACGTGAGGTCGACGGTGTAGTCGGTTGAGATGCCGCCTTTCGTGTAAAGCATGCGGTTCAATTCCCCGCGGAGGAACGTTAAATTTTGTCTTTTTATACCCTGTTCCCATTGAAAATGGGAAAAGGGGGATCATGAATTTGTGCGAATGTATGTAACAGGGAGAAGGAAAATTTTCCGACCCCATAAAGTATATATATTCTTGATCAGCATGAACAGCCGAGTCGATATAGCCATGTCCGTCTGTCCGTCTGTCCGTCCGTCCGTCTGTCCGTCTGTCCGTCTGTCCGTCTGTCTGTCTGTATGAACGCGTCGATCTCAGAGACTATAAAAGATAGAGCCACAAATTTTTGCACGAAGGTAGATTTATGCTGTACGCAGATCAAGTTTGTTTCAGATTTGAAAAATTCCACCCCGTCCCCCTTTTATCCCCAAAAAACCTAGACCTCCTCTGTAAATCCAAGACCTAAAAAGCCGTCAGATCCACAATTTTCAAGTTAGAGCCTCGTGGTTTAGTATACATCAAGCTAGGCTCAATATCTATCTATTCTGAAAAGTACAATCAGATCGGACCAAAAACACCGGAGTTATAAGCGAAACAGTTGAGCTGATAAGAGCAGCCCCCCAGTTGTTGATCAGGACTAGAAAAGTATTGCCTACATTTAGGATGACATCTTCAAAAATTCAAAAACAAATAAATGAAAATAAATGAACAGGGTATTTTGTGGTCGGGAAACTCGACTGCAGCGCCCTTACTTGTTTCTTTTATAGTATATGAGAAACACTGTTCACGATTTACGAAAAAACGGGATTACTCTACTTTTGTCAACGAATGGTCTTGATTTCGGTAGATTTTGAACGGATTTTTTTCTAAGTGTACCTAGTCCGCAGCACTGCGTTAGCACTGAACCAATCCATCACCCTCGTCTGGGTACCTGGTCACGCAGGCATACCGGGCCAGGGACAAACGGACATTCAAATACTCCTGCAAGACATCATGACGGAAATGCAGTGGATGGCCAGAACTAGGGCAGAGCGACAATGAGACCACGCACCCGGTTGTCACATCTCCCGATCACTCTGGCCAAGATACTCATCTAAAAGAACTTCCCAACTGCTACACTTTAGCAAGAACAGGATAAGAACTATGATAGGTGACATAACGGGGCACTGCACCATCGGTGAAGTGGCCACCAGGATACGCTTGCGCCACGAGGGGGACATAGAAAGAATCCGTAACGAATACGTAATTCTTGTTAATAAAACTGTTCGAAAAATTTCCAACTGGCTTAACACTTTTCTTATGGAGTGCCATGAATAAATCTTTCTAGCCTATTATAATACCATCTTGATGTTTAGATCTTTTTAGACATCTTTGATTCTAAATCTGTAATTTTGAAATTGAATTACATTGGCAAACTCTTTTCGGTCTTGGTCGATGTTAGAATCACACATCAAATTATTTTGTGTCTGTGTGGTTTTTAGAGACCTTTTATGATTTTAGTCAAAGTGGTTCGACCGCTTCCCTGCAGGTCTCTTTAGTGAGCTTGAAACGCTGTCCCATTAAGCCATTAACAATGTCTATGGAAAACAGCAAAGCCGGAGAACAAAGACTTAAGAACTGTCAGAATGCAAAATTCATTAGTACTATTAAACTCCATTTGCTTACGACAGTCTAAAGGTATGCCATGGTGTTTGATGGTTATCAAAGTACCTAAATCTTTGTAGTTAATTATAATGAGGATAAGCTGAGAATTTATAAGAGTGAAAAAGGTTTGACTTAAAAATATTACAATATTACTTGAAATAACTAACTCCGTACTTGCCAAACTACTGACTTAGTTTGACCTAAATTCAAGTACAAGGCTTCTGGTTTTGTTTTCTGAGTGGTCAGGTAATCTACTTGAGGTATGGAGTTTCCAAAGCCATATTCGGGCTCCGCGTGAAAAACTTGTCAATCATTCTTTAGCTTATGAGGTCTTCTAAGGATATTCTTGAATCATGGTAAGAGTACATGAAACAAGTAGAGAATGGTTTTGACTTAAGACCATTCATTAAAGTCTAAAGCTATTCTTAATTTGTTCCTGAAATGAGGTCTCTTTGTTGAACCAAAAAACGGTTGGGCCATTAGATGACCAAACACCCATAAAAATTGTGTTAGAACTATTGGGAAATATTAAGAAGAAAAAAAATGTTTAATCAATGTTGAACTAATTTCCAAATATTTTATACCCATGCAGAGGCTGTATTGAAATTGTCCAGATGTTTGTAACGCATAGAAGGAAGCATTTCTGACCATATAAAGTATATACATTCTTGATCAGCATGACGAGCTGAGTTGATTTAGCCTTGTCTGACTGTCCGTCCGTCCGTCCATCTGTTTCTATGCTATCTCCTCCGTCAGTTTTAAAGCTATTGCACGAAATCTTTTGGTACAAATACGATGCACATCTGTCGGAACCTGCCGGATCGGATGATCATAACATATAGCTGCCATAGGAACGATCGGTCGAAAAACTAGTGAGGAAAACTTTGTGGTTTTTAATGGAAACGTCTCACAGCTTTGAATTTCTTAGTTTTCTATGCTTCTCCTTGATTCTGCTAAATTTGATCGCTATCGGACTTCTATATAGTATAGCTGCCATGGAAAAGTAAGGTTAGAAAAATAGTCTTAGTAAGAAAACCATTTTTGTTTTCAATGTATAAGCTTATAAGCTTTCACACAATTCTTCAATATTTTGTCAAAACCGGATGACACTAGGTTATAGCTGCCATAGAAATGATCGGTCGAGAAACTAGTTTTAGTGAGAAAAACTTTTTTGTTTTCAAAGAAAAAATCTCCAAATTTTATATTTCTTAGGTTTGCTATGCATTCTCATGATTCCACTAAGTTTGGTCGAAGTCTGACATCTATGTATATAGTATAGCTGTCATAGAAAAGTACAGTCAGAAAAGTATTCTTAGTAAGAAAACCTTTTTTGTTTTGGTGCATATCATACCCAAATCAAGTTTGTTTCAGATTTGTAAAATTTCCCTTCTCTTCTCTTTAATGGAAAAAAACTTTCAGAGCCTCGTGGTGATTAATGCACAAGGCCTACAAATAAATAATTCATTGTGCATTATCTGGTAAAATAAAGCAAAAGCAAGTCTGTATTTACACGGTGAAGTTTAAAACTCCGCTTGCATTTGCACCATGAAGTATGCCTCCTTTCGTTTTGTTCTTAGATTCAGATTAATATTGCATTGCAACCTTTATTTTGTCAGGCTATCAATAGAGAGCAAACGCCTGCGTTTTCTGTTAACAATATTTACATGAGTCAGATTTCATGTTTGAAATTGAAGTCACGAAAAGGTTTATTAAAGTCGCAGCTGCAAATGGTTTTTAGTTTAATGAGCTACTGTAAGACAATTCAAAGATTGCCACACTTTATCGGTCAACTTAAACTTAACCCTGCTTTGAATGTCTTGGAACTACGCAAAAAGAGAAACTATTAAAAACCTTCATTGCCAGCTCATTGTCCCGCACTTTTTCCCACAGAACAAATACTTCAAAAGAAACTGCATGAACTTCACCATCTAAGTGCTTTAGTCTGCTGTGAGTGCCTTGATTTTTAAATTGGAAGTCCTGGAACATTGTATAATACAAAGTTACAATAATAATAGGCCTGGTGATTTTTAACCAAATTCCAAGTGTAGATGCAAAACAAAGATTTGTAAATTCCATGCGCACATGCCAAAAGGTAGCAGTCAAATCTGCCTCTGCCACTGACTTTGCATCTACCCCCAAAAAGCTTTCGCAAAGATACAAACAGTCTATTCTTAGTCTCCCCAATAAAAAAAACAGCATATTTTTGCATAAAAACCCTAGCCTCACTTTGTGAGTTCTATTTGAATGTTAAAGACCGTGAATGATTGGCAAACATATTTGTAGGTATGCCGTATGCAAGAGTCAACTTTCCTGCAAATAAGTAAATAAAACTTGCTTGCCAAATGGCTAGAAATGTGTTAATAAACATGTTTGCAATGCTAGTTTGCTCAAATTGAAATGCAGACATCAAAGTAACATTGTGCAATAACCAAATATGAGTTGCAATTTTACTTTGTTCTAAGATCAAATTTTGTTGATGGCCATGAGAGTATTTGGGCAAAATTGCTGACACTTATTAGTTTATCCATATCTCCAGTTCCCCTTTTTCAGCTCCAAGTGTCCTACCTGCTGTAATTATGTATGTGTGTGTGTACCGAACTTGTTACTTGTTGTTCAAGTCCTGTTGCCGTTGTGTTTCATTTGCATGTGGCACCCATATGGACGCATGCAATGGCTTCATTTGTGTGTTGTGCCCGTCCGTCTTCCATTGAGTTGGATCTGCTGCTGCTGGCTTGCAGCTTGTTGCCTGCTCAGACAGGTCGTGCTGTCAACATGTCAGTTGCTCAACTCATAAACAGGGCAACTATGATGGCTAGAAGGACGACTTAAAAGCTCTGACAGGTGCACTCAGGCACGCACTTGCCACATGCGTTGCTACTTTGTTGTGCTAATCCCAAGGGCCTGATGTTGGTTGGCATTGTCTATCAGTAACTTTGTAACCTGTAGCCCAACTTGTGGAGCTGTGGCACATAAGCGAACGCAGTTTGGCAAGTGGTAAGCGGCTTGTCAATCAGCCGTACGAAGCAGTGTTTTAATTGCCATCGATAGCGGCGCATTTCGAGTCCCCAGCCATTCGGAATATCAAGTAACGATTGAGTTTAATTGCCGACCCCATTCAACGAGCTGACCTGAAATTAACCAGCAACCTTTTGCCTTTGACTGCCGATATAACTCATTTGCATACTCGGTAGCTGTAATTTAAATGTTAATTCATTAACCTTAGAGGCCCCACCCTCCAGGCAGTAAGTGTTAAGCGGCTTTGTCTCATTAACTTTAAGTTGCACACACACACACACACACACACTCATGCGTTGAGGCAGCTCGCAAATTAAGTGTTTGAATGTCGTTGAGATTTTCATTTCAGCTTCTTGTGCACTACGGTTTATAGTGCGTAACGCCATCAGAAATAGTTAACAGCATTGAAATGCTTTTAGCTAAAATGCGTTGCGAGCTGCTGCTGTGTGGCTAGGCGGAAAAAGTTTCACCCAACAGGAAAAAATCCCCGCCACCGTCTGCTTTGTGTGTGTGTGACAAATAGAATTATTTGGCATTTTATACCCCAACACGCCCCTGCACAACCAGGTGTTAAAATATAACATTAAGCCAGCATTTTCGCTGCATATTTAGCATACTTATTGGAAGAGGCCCAGGGAAAAGTTCGAATTGTTTAGAGTTAGCTTTTTAATTTGTTGCTGCTGGCCCACTTCAAAAAAAAACAAAAAAAAAAACGGAAAACTTTTCGGAGAAATTTCAGCAGGCATAATAAATATTTAGCATTTTCTTTTCATAAGTTTTATTGGCATACAATTTTTAAAGCGGTATTCGACCATTTCATGGCTTGCGGGTGAGGCAGACGTAGTCTATGTTCAAGTTTTAAGGCTAACAAAAAGTTAAGGAGGCCAAATGATGTTGACTTGTGAGGAAGGGCAGATAGTTTGCTGGCCTAGCAGAAGGTAAACCCGTTCTATGCAGTTTTTCTGTGCCTGTTTTGGTATTTAAGTGAACTATTAAGAGCTTCAATTTGAATGAAGAACATATTTAAGAATCTAAGTTTGGTTGCACCTTTTATAGGAATAAGGCACGAAGTTTCAGCTTGAGAATTAAAAAGCGTTATTATATATGCGATTGGTGCGTACTTTTTCAAAGGTACCAAGCTCGAGTTCCAGAGTAAGTTAAAGGGCTAATGAAAATCTATATAGCTCTTCATATTTCAGAAGCAAATCTAATCGAATTCTCATTCATAAAAAATTCATTTAGCTAAGGTTGATCAGAAAATTACTATTCAAGTCTTAAAAAAAAGTCACTATTCCTGTACGAATAAGATTTAAGAGATTTCGTTTTTAAGTTTTTTGTGAATTTTTACTTTTCCCACATTTCTGGCAATTTTCCGATACCATTTCGAAGCGTCTTTTCATGTGCTCAATGAATCGAACGTATTTTGAAGCTCTTCAAAAGAATTTACGTACAAATGGTTGCCGGAGCAGGCTGGTGGGGTGGGACATTTTTTGTTTCCGCAACATAAGGCAGTGAGTTGTCATGTTGAAAAAACTACCTTGTAGTGCCTTTGCTGGTATCCTTCAATGCTCAGCTTAACCGCATCAATTGAGTTCAGTTTAACCGGTTTTAGAAGCCCAATTGGATCCACCATAAATATTCAGCTTTGGCGTCGATTTTAGCGTATTGCCGAACGTCCCTTATGATTTTTTACGCTTGGGGTTCCCGTAATGAACCCATTTTTTATCACGTCACAATGCGATGCAAAAATCCTTTTGCTGTCGCGCAAATTGTGTTTGTTGGCACAAAAGTTGACATATTCGGAGCACACAACAAAAACTATGTTGTTTACACTTCAGCAGGCACATAGTGAAAAAGGAAGCCCTATGATGAGGCTTCAAATTGACGGTGACATCATCATTTATAAAAAATGATTTAAAACATATTTGTATAGGTAATATTTTAAAATTTAAGTTAAGGTGTAAACGGTTTAGGTATAAGATACTCATATTTCAAGCTAAATCAAAGGTCAAAATCCATCTAAACCGCCTTTAATTTCTTGAAATTTGATCTGTAGGGTTGTACCATGAATTTAGACATTATCACGGCACCAAATTATCCATCTGAAATTATCCACTTCAAAAGTGGTTCAGGTCGGCAGCTTTCGATTAGAAAATTGCTCTGCAGATATATATTGTGAGATATTACAAATCTCAGAAACTACTTAATCTGATGTGTGGGCACCTGTATTTCCCATTTCTCAGAAGTTATATAAGCTACGAACTTGAAATTAGGATTGGGTTGGTAATATGGTAAAATTGAGTATTTTACTATATCAGAGCATTTTTCCTGCAGTGGAAAACCGTCTATCCACTCGAAATCGACCGTAAACACAAAAAGAGAATCTCTTTAATGGCAACTAACATACCACAGAGCCCTTTTGTTATACTTGGGAACTAAACATATCCCCGGATTGGTAATACCAAATTGATACACGTTGACTCAAGTTGAAACTAAAACCAGTAAAGTTTGCTTTGGTATCAATATAGTCCTAAAGAGTATCAAATTGATCTCTTGGATTTTAATTTGATCTCTGGCGCTTGAAAGCAAGATTTCGAACTAGGAAAAATTACACAATCAAGCCATCCTAAACTAGAGCGGTGGACTGTTACATCAACTAGATTTGCATGAGGCACTTCCTTGCGGTGACTTCTGTTTGAATATCTTCCGTGTTGCAATATGAGAGAACAATTTTACTCATAGTAAGAAAATATAGGAAAGTTAACTTCGGCTCGCCGAAGTTTGTATACCCTTGCAACACGTTTTTCTAACTAATTTGAAGGACACTGAAAACAAAAAAGTTTTTCTCACCAAGACTGCTTATCTAACCTTACTTTTCTATGACAGCTATACTATATAGATGTCCGATCTCGACCAAATTTAGTAGAATCATGGGAAAGCATAGCAAACTATGAAATACAAAGTATGGAGGCGTTTTCTTTGAAAACAAAAAAGTTTTCCTTACTAAAACTAGTTTCTCGACCGATCACTCCTATGACAGCTATAACCTATAGTCATCCGATTTTGACAAAACTTTAAAGAATTGTGTGAAAGCTTTAAAAATTAATATATGACAATTTTAAAGAGGTTTACATTGGAAACAAAAAAGTTTTTCTTACTAAGACTATTTTTCTAACCTTTCTTTTCTATGGCAGTCATACTATATAGATGTCCGATGTCGACCAAACTTTGCAGAATCATGAAGAAGCATATAAAACTAGTAAATACGGAGTTTGGAGGCGTTTCCATTGAAAACAAAACAAGGCTTTCAACCTAAAACTAGTTTATCGACCGATCGTTCCTATGGCAGCTTTATGTTAGAGTCATCCGATCTGGCCGGTTCCGACAAATGTGCAGCGTATTTGTACCAGAAGACTTTGTGCAAAGTTTGGTGGCGATAGCTTTAATGCTGACGGAGGAGATAGCATAGAAACAGACGGACAAGACTAAATGAACTCAGAATATATATACCTTATGTAGTCGGAAATGCTTCCTTCTATGCGTTACAAACAGCTGGAAAAGGGTATAGACATTATATACCAAAAACAATCCGCCTAATAAAAGTTGCAATCAATTTATATCTTTTATCAATATTTCTTCGAAATATCATTTAAATCAGGGCTGCAAATCCAAACATATTTTGGGAAATTTAAAAATGGTTCAGGTTCAGAATTTTGAGGTTAAAGGTTTTTGGGCAACGGATTGGGCTCGAGCCTTGGTTCAGCCCATGCTTAATACAAGTTTATTTAGTAATCGACCTAAAAACGAAATAAACTGTTAGGAAATTGCGTCGATGTACATATCAAAAGTGTTTGCACAGTAATGTTAAGCTCTTATTTTGTGAATAAGCTTTGGAGAAAAGGATCTTAAAAATCAGAGGCTTATTTGTGTAGGGATTCTAATGGTAATTCTGAACATTTTTATAGATGCTTGCATTAAACTTTCCTGTCGATTGTAAGACTCAGTCTTCCAGAACCATCAGGATAAGAGAAGAAGTTGCTAGGAAATAGGTCAAATGTTTTCATGCCTTTAGTTTTTGTTGAACCGAACCGAAATTATAGGCTCGGAACAGGTTCAGGTTCAGCTTGAGTACCTTAAGAGGTTCGGTTCGAGGTTCAGTTCGCAGTAATCTGAAAGTCGGAATTCCGGGTTCGAACCGGTTCAGTTCAAAGCAGCCCTTATTTAAATACTTTCGAAAATATCAATTTGACACTAAGAGTATTTAATTGATACTCAATAGTGGAAATTGATGTTAAACTGGTGGCATTTTGATGATGCTTTCCAAAGTAGCCATCAGATATTCTTCTTTTGGTCTTCAAATTTCTCAAATTTCTCTGAATCGCTTCTCTTAAAGATGGCAACAAAACGCCGATGAATTGATCAATGACTGTAAGAGTTCATTAATTCTGACTTACTTAGGATAGGACAGTGTTAACAGATTGAGAGTAGACTTATCACTGGGAGGATTCTTCCAGTTTGTACCAAAAGTAACAACTCACCCAGAGCCTGTAGATCTGACGAAAGCTTAACAGCACTACACCAAATCAGTGCGTTAAGCCGAAAACGCGTCACTTCGAACTCCAGACTGATGAAACGCGATTCAACCAATCGAATGCTCCACTTGCAGCTGCGACCACGCGTCACGTTGCCTGCCAACTTCGAATCCAAACTGACCGCAAAGAATTTGCACTTTACACTTAAGGGCCAGAAATCAAGCCAACGTCGCGACGTCAGCTGCTTTAGCTTTGGAAAATAACAATAAAACCCAAAGGCGGTATAAAACCAAAAAAAAAAAAAAACAGAGTAAAGAAAACGCGAATCGAAAGGAAATTATGGACGAACCGCTGTTGTTGTTGCTGTGCTAATTTGTGTTTGCGGCTTTCGCACATGAAGCAACCGCCTGTTGTTGCTGTTGCTGTTGCCATTGCGGTTGTCGGTCAGCACGAAAAATGAAGTTGACCTGCTTACCGAAGCCCCCAAAAGTGGAACAACAGCCACAACAACACACACACTCGTACAAATTTACATAGGCCAGACCAAAGAAATTATGCATGCCCCTGTTGATATTGAAATAGCAAACACCAACAGCCGCCCACTCCGGAGGCAAGCAAAGTCAAAGCAAAACCAAAGGCAAGGCAGGTTTCACTTTCCCCAAGAATCGCCATTTGCAGGCGATAAACACGTAAACCACGAAAAGCAAACTGAATAAACAAGGCGGGGCTGGGGTGGTCGTGGGGGGGGGGGGGGGGCGAACCAACCTCAATGTCGACGACGCGCCGCATGCAAATGCAGCGCGGCCGCTGCCGTCTCAGGAAGTCGTTACATTACGAAGGAGGCGCGGCCAAAGAGCAAAGAGCCAACCTTTGTGGGTCAAATGCTAAAAAAAAACCAACAAAAAATCAGAGCGTCAAGCAGTGTCCTGCTTTTGACCATTGAAATAAATCAGTGGGCTCCAACTACGAGAACTTGGCACAAATCCATTAACATTAACACTCACGTTTTGTGTCGCATGCAAAGCGCAAATAATTGCAGTCTATTTGCGGTAAACTTGGCCAACATGCAAGCCCAAGACAACGACAAAATGAACTTTTAATAAATTCATTACGAGGCGAACACTCCTCGGCGCATTACGTATACGCCCCGTACATTTATGAACAATCAACTTTATAGCCCCTCGAGCTGGCTGCTCAGTTTTATTGCCATTTGCACTTGTGTTTTGACTTTCCAAAGCTATTTTCCTTTGAAAGTTGTGTGTCGCCAGGAATTGTGGGCGAGAGCGAGGAAGAGCTTCTGTGTGTGTGGGGGTGTGGCAAGCTGATTGACTCGTCTTGTTTATAAGAGCTCTGTGCATAAGCTTTTGCAAAAAAAGAAAACAAAACCATATCGATCTACCCTCGGGAACGTTTATGTCTAAATGAGGATAAGCTCCGTTTCATGGCCACCAGTGCCATTTAATTGTCCCATTGAGCCTCAACTTACATAATTTGGCCCACAATCACCGGCCAAGGTTGGCGAACATTTAAAAATGTGTTAGCCGGACAAAACAAACAGCACGACCAACTAAATTTACGCGATTTAATCTTGAAATGAAATAAATTATTGTGCACATCACAACGAACTGACCCAAATTCAGCAAACGAATACGTAAAGGACCAGCTACCGGCGGGACTGGCACTGCCAGCTGATTATCGCTAATTGTGTCCAACCCCCTGAAATTCTGACCATGAAACTAAGAGGGCTGCCGTTTCTAATTTGGGAATTTGACATCAGCGTTGAAGATTGTGATGTGATTTTTATGCTGCGTAGCCAGAAGAAGGAAGCATCTCCGATCCCATAAGGTATACTATATACATTCCAGATCGTCATCAACAGTTGAGCAAGAGTGTAGCCAAATCCGTCTGGCCGTATGAACAAACAGATAATGGAGATGATACTAGTTGGGGTTCGATCAATTAAGTTCATTTTCAATTTTGGCCCACTCCCTATATTTGGAATGCATCAGTGAGTATCAGAAAGAGACAGAGAGCCTCTCTTCTGGGTTAGCCCTGGATCACTACTGCCCACCCATAGCCACGCACTGAATTTCGCACTGAATGCTGGCCGAAATCAATCATCACTAAGTGTCAGAATTCCCCTGATTCCGCTATCGCAATCCGTCTCTCTCTGACACTCACTGTTGCATTACTTCGGCAAGCATTCGGCGTGAATTGCCGAAAACGTTCGACTCCCCGGGGCATGGCTGAGGAACACTGGCATGTGCATGGCTGCTTTGTGCCCCGTCTACATTACTAGTAATAAAAGATGTATGCTAGAGCCGAACTGACATCGGATTCCCCTTACAAATGCGTATACCCTATTTTAAATTGTAGTGCGAATTGTTTCCAGTCTGTTTACTCTCCCTTTACAGAAAGGCAGCAGTTGCAGCTCATTACTATTCCGACAGGCGTAATGCATACTTTCGACAGAACACATTTAGCTGTGCGCCGCTGGGTATATTGTTGGGTCCGCTCTCATAGTTTTGGTTTTTACGAGGGGTGAGTGCATCATGATACAACCAAAAAGATAAGGTGCTCGCAGTGTGCACCCTCAGCAAAAGTACTTAAGTGTTCAGTGTTTCGCGTACTCTTGATGATGTTCATCGAGCAAAAGCTCAGTATTAAAAAGAACGGCCCTGCCCAACTTCGAAATACCCGTTACTCAGGGCAATTAGTGTTTAATAACGTCATGCGGCTCAGTTAAGTATGCAACGTTTTTTAAACTCAGCCATTTATTATCCGATCTTTATGAAAATTTGTGAGATTGTTGATATTGGCCACATACGCTATAGTGCAAAATATGAGCTCGATAACTTATAAAATGTAGGAGAAGTTCAACTTTTTTTATTGCTCGGGCGGGAGGTTGCGTGATCCAAATTTGAAAGCAACTTTATCTGCGTGCAGGCAATACCTGTCTACATTTAAAATTTGTTGTCTCTAGCTCTTCTAGTCTCTGAGACCTTGGTGTTCATACAGACGGATATGGCTATATCGAATCGACTATTGATGCTGATCAAGAATATATATACTTTATCGGAGATGCTTTTTTCCTGTGATGCCTGTGATTTGCACGACTTTAGTATACCCTTTTTACTCTTCGAGTAACGGGTATAAAAATAAGCGCCTTACCTTCTTTGTTGTATCATGGGTAAGTGGAAAAACTATCGACCGGAGAGCGTCATCGATTTTTGCACTTATGGTGCTTTGGAATTCTTAAGCAGTTGCTGACATGGAGAACGGCTGTTGAACTGACAGTTGACAGGCAAAAACTGCCTCCTTAATTTACGCTCGATTTTCAATTTAGTTAATGAAATAGACTGAAACAGGCAACTGATTTTAAAATGTTGTTTGATTGGAAAATGGGCGCCATTACTAATGGCCCATTAGTTTCGGAGATTCCAGAGTGAACGATATTTCTCTTAAACCTGATAAGTTCTTGAAACAAGAACGACCGTTCTTGGATTTGAATACGTTTAGCACTTGTTTGAAGAATTTTTGTACTTGATTTGAGAATGTTTTGTACTTGGTTTAAGTATTGAAGCTCTTGGACCAAGAAAAACGGTATCAAAAATGCATATTTATATTAAGAATTTTTATTCTTATCGAAAAGTTGATGTTAAAAATTCTTGATCCAAGTATGAAATTCTTTATATTGTCTCTGGGTTTGTATCAATATTAAACGGAAGTAAAAATCTGGGTTCTGCGGTATATTCTGGAGTCGAGCTAAATCCATCTTTTTATACTCTGTACCGTAGGTATATAGAGTATTATAAGTTTGTGCAAAAGTATGTAACATCCAGAAGGAAGCATCTCCGACCCCATAAAGTATATATATTCTTGATCAGCATCAACAGCCGAGTCGATATAGCCATGTCCGTCTGTCCGTCTGTCCGTCCGTCTGTCTGTCCGTATGAACGCACAGATCTCAGAGATGGTAAGAGATAGAGGTTTGACGTGTATGGGACATATGCTTCTTATGTCTGCAGGCAGATCAAGTTTATTTTCAATTTTGGCCACGCCCCCTCCCGCCCCCGCAATTTAGAAAAACCTTATCTCTCACAGTTTTGAAGATAGATGGCTTGTTCCTTCTGGACATATTTAGTTATTAGAATAACTTATCGATCCGCCAAAGGAATGAAGAAGATCGGATGAACGGTTTTCGAGTTATGATCAAAAGACAAAATTTCTTGGTACTGAGTATGTTATAGTCGGGCTTGACCGACTTTCTTTCTTGTTTAGATGTAAAAAAAAAGGAATTTGTTCCGCGGAAATTTCATAAAGATTATATTCACCATCCCAAATCCCAAAGCAAGTTCATTTTAAGAATGTTCTAGATTAATTTGCACCCAGAAAGATTCCTTTATCTTTCGTTTATTCCTCTCCTTTTTCATTGCGACTTCCCTATATACCACCATATCTTTATCTTTCGTTTATTCCTCTCCTTTTTCATTGCGACTTCCCTATATACCACCATACCAGTTTTGCTTTATTTAAGACTTGTGAAAAATAAAGAAATATTACTTGCTATATTTTTGTGTTGGAACAGGAAAGTTAATACAATAAAAGCATTTGCGTTCAACCACATTTTAACAGGTAAGGGTAAGGGTTTTGGGTTCATTTAATTGCGGTTTGCCGTCTTCGGTTTGAATACAGAACTATGCGAACAGCCCTCGCAAGCTAATTGTAATATGAGTCGCATGCTCTTAAATTAATTTCCTACATTTTTCAAATGTTCCCCGATAGTCGAGTTGCGGCAATGTCGACGATTTGGCCATAAAATTGCTCGTCCATTAGGATGAGCAAGCGAATCACAGATGGCGCCGCTTTCAATGTCAACTTGTTTGTGGGTCTCAGTGCCTAGTAGTCACAATTTTACGAGAAGTGGGCAGGAGCAGCAGGTCAGTGGCGAATTATCGAAAAAGCAAAGAATCACATTATGACTCAGGTAGGCGGCGACAAATCTCTCTTCCGTTGCTGTCAACTAACCTCGGCACTCGTTTTGATCATTATTTCAGTTAAAGTCGATGCCTCAGACGATAAACAAAATTTCGGTCTTACAGAAAATGAACGGATTCGACAAAAAAAAGGCAGCCAAAGACTACGTGGTACCCAACAATTCGGCCCTGAATCTGCACCAGAAGTCCGGTCTCCACGATCCATTGTCGCAGCTGACGGAGAATACCTACGACACCGACGCCATGAACAAGTGTCCCCACTGCGAGAATATGGCGAAGAACTTCCTGTACCTGGAGAGTCTGATACGGAACAACTGCGACAAGAGCCAGAAGTGCAGTTTGTGCAACTCCTCGCTGAAGTACCTGCAGTATGTCAATCGCAACATCATGCAGGTGTTTGGCAGCTTCGACTCGGTTGTGCGGGCGGCCCGCGCCTTCTCCAAGCAGGCGCCGCTGCCGCCCAAGTACTCGGTGGTCGCGCAGCCCTCAATGCAGCGCGTGAAGGGCGGTGCCCTGATCACCATGCAGAAGTCTGCCAAGAACCTGAAGTCCAAGCCGCTGCGGCCCATGGCGTCCAAACTGAAGACGGTGAAGGCCCAGAAGTCCAGCAAGTCCCTGAAGTCGGTCAAGTCGGCCAAGTCGGGTAAGAGCCTTGGCAAGGCCAGAGCCAAGGCGGCCGGGGGCCCCAAGCGTCAGTCCAGCCACGGCAAGATGATGCTCAAGCGCAAGTTCAGGTCCTCCAAGCCGCTGGCCAAGCAGCTTAGCCATAAAATGGTGCGCAGCGCCAGCCAATATCACAGTCTGAACGCCATCCGCTCCAAGCTGACCAACAAGGCCAAGAAGCAGAAGAAGCTCAGCAAGCGACCAGAAGCGCCACCCACCAGCATCAACTGGGGTCTGCTCAAGAAGAATTTGCCCAAGCGGTCCAAGGTGGCAAGCGTCCACTAGAAATTTCCATCCCAATATCTCCCTTCGATAATTGTCAACATCAAAATTCTCAGTAATAAATCGAGCACAAGTAGCCAATTGACGAACTGTTAGTTTTGATAGCACAACCAGGCGGCGAAACAGTTGAAAGCACAAAAGTTTAGAAAAACAAAAACCCGGTAAGAATTTCAAGAAAATAAGTGGGAACAAGAAGGAACCTCTCATTACTTCGACATGGCTGATGATGACAAAGACAAGCCAAAGGTGGTGGTAGGTATCCACACAGGTTGGCCGCCACAGCCCTCAACCATTCAGTTTCCTCTAGGCGGACAACCGGCCAGAGTTCTTCTGGAACTATCTGAGCAAGACCATGCGCCTGAAGTTGGAGAAGTGGACCAAAATGATAACCACCAACGAGTACAAGGTAAGTTGAGCCGCGCTGTAGCCGCGGGTCCACTTCACACCGCCCCCGTCACCTGCTACATTTCTGTTTACGATTTTGACGCGTTTTTAATTTGCATAATTTGCTGGCGTTGCCAGGACTTCAAATCTGCAAAGCGCGTTGTCCTTTTGTAATTCTTTTATTTTGGTGAAATTATGCGCCCTCGGGGCGGGCAGCGCCGCTTTGTGTGAAGTCCCTTTCTCATTTGGAATTCCTCAGAAATGCTGGGCGCGTTTTTAATTGTTGCAAATATTATTTTTATTTCGAGTGTTGACACTCACGCAATTAGCGACCCCCCCTCGCCGCAGCCACCGCCGCCGCCCTAAACAACCCGTTGACCCGCTTTGTTTAAAGAGCATTCTTTTTTTTACGGCCATACCTCAATTTTCGGATAACGACCAGCCAAATATTTTGACAATTTAAATGCAAGAGAGCGGGCGGCAGCTAAGCAGATTGCGAACCCGACTGACTTTTGGGTCGCGGCCGGCCGGATGACAATTTTTCGCCATGCGAGCTCAAATATGCCGCATACGCAGCTGTGTCCTCCCCATGGATGACCCCTCATTTGTTTATCCCGTCCGTGTAGGTTTGTGTGGGTACACGCTTCGTTGGCCATTTGGATAAAACTTATTAGACGCAAGTGTATTTAGCGCATATGTGTCTGCCTGTGTGAGTCTGTAACTAACTGCGGGTCCTGGTCTACGTCGACTGATATACACACAGTGGTCGACAGAAGTATCCAGCAACATTTTTCAAATACTTAGGCGATTGTGCTGCCAACTGAACCTAAGGAGAGAAAAAGTTGCGTTTTTGGGGAACCCCGAACCGGACCATTTAACTGGAGGCTTTCCGTGCTCGAGTAGACTCTTTTTATACCACCTTTCAGCCGGAAATATCTGAGCTGACTAGCCAAATTAGCTTTAATGTGACAAGTAGATCAACGCCAAATCCGAATTCTTGATCCAAGAGTAAAATTCTTCATCTAAGTATACATTTTTGATACCGCTTTTCTGGATTCAAGAACTTTAATACTTGATCCAAGTAAGAATCATTCTCAAATCAAGCAGAATAGATCTTAAATCAAGTGCTAAACATACTCCAGTTCAAGATAGCTCATTTTTGAATCAAGAGCGTACAGCATTGTAAAAACCGAAAACGTTCCTTCTAGTACTAAGAGAAGAATCAAGAGCTTCACAGATACCAATCATACAACAATTTGAAATCAGTTGTTTATTCCATTATGTTTAAATATATTTTATACAAAATTTGTTGTTAAGCCATGTAGCAAGTTTTAGCCGGTTTGATGAATACACAACAACACCTCAAAGCAGCATCAGTCTTTGCCTGTCAACTGTCAGTCAAACAGACGTCGCTCCTTGTTAGCAATGTCATAACTGGTTGGGAATTTCAAAGCAACATAAGTGCAGAATACCGTTCGCGCTCTCTCCTCTTAAAATAAAAACTGAGAGAGGAAGCTCAACGCTGTGTTCTCTCAAATTTGCTTGCTCTCCTCTCTCTCCTTTCCCTACCTCACTCCCCTTGCCTAAAAACACTATACTGAGTACGAACTTAGCTGTATTTCAAGAGCGAAATTCATGAAAATTCAAGAACAAATCGAACAAAAAATGCTTTAAGATCGTACGTTCTTAAGTTCTTAAGTTGAAGGTAGGATTCACTTTTCACGGCTTCCATTGTTGCGTTTGCCTCTGCTTCATAATCAGAAAGGTGCTGACTACAAATACATACATAGACAATAGCTATACATGCTAGCATTGGTATTGATGCATATACATATTCTCAACAATTCGGTCTGCTTTTTTCTGGGTGTAGGAGTTGATTAGGGTAAGAGGTTGGGAATTAACTCAGGCACGTAGTTAACTTTGACATTTATACTCTGTACCAGTTATCTCGACTCTTGCTGAATACCTTTTACCTTACCTTCTTTGACATTTGTCCGCTCTGAGTACTTTTCCAATCACTGACTGCCGGACCAATATGCAAACTGAGCATACACTTTCGTCGGGCTTAACAAGCTTTTTTAATGGTATAAATATAATGCATCTGCCAACAAGAAACATAGTTTTAGCGAGTCAAAACACTTGTTATTTGGAATTGGATCGGTTGTTGCATTATCTAAAGAAAGACCGTTATTGGGAATCAAGTCCACACTCCGGATATTACGAATAAGGCCATAGTCAAGTTGCAATTTGGCAGTACAATGCTGCAAGGGCGTAGTCAGGCGTGGGCAGTAAAAGTCAGCTGACATTCAAAACAAAAAAGGTTTTCCCCACAACGAACCAACGGAAGCTATATGATATAGTCATTCGATTTGGACAACAAATTTTAGAACTAGGTGATAGCTTGTGAATCAAACAAATACAAAATTTCAGGAAGCTACCATTAGAAACAAAAAAGTTTTTCTAAGAGTATTTTTCGGACCTATCTTTTGTATGGCAGCTATACCATATAGTTGTCCGATTTTCATCAATCTTGGCAGAATGTTAAAAAAGCTTAGAAAACCTATGAATACAAAGTTTGTAGAGAGTTTTCCATTGAAAAGAAACAACATTTTCTCACTAAAACTAGTTTTCCGATAGAGTTCCAATAGGAGCTATGATGTACAGTTATCCGATCTGGTCGCTAGACAGCCAGACAGCTGCAAAACTGAGAGACAGACTGTCGGACGGACAAAGCTCAATCGACTCAGCTCGTCACCCTGATCAAGAATATATATGGTTCATTGGGTCGGAAATGAGTATTTGTATGCAACGCAAGCTTCTAGGCAAAATAATAATACTCTTTGCAAGGGTATAAAAAGTATAAGATATCAATTTGTATAGTCACAAGTGGAAAACTTTAAAATCAAAAGTGCAGACCTACATTTTATAAATTCGAAAAGCTTATGGCCCAAAAACATACACCGACAGATTCGATTTTATGAATGGAAAATGTACACAGAAATTTACCGACTTTCTATTTCTGTGTAGCTTATTCCACAGTTAAACGGGCTTTTAATGGAAACCTCTCATGTTGCATTCTTTTGCGGGCAGCTGTACCTGCGTACTCGCAGGGTTACATACAAACACGGTATATCAATCGGATGCCCGCAGTATTTTTGTGTGGTTGGCCGGTCTATACCGATGCTGTGCATTTGAACAGAAATAATATTTTGTTGAGCGCGCCGGAGGGCGAGCAACAACCGTTGGCATACCCCAAAAAGCTGGGCGACGTTGCCGCACAGTTCCTTTGTAATTAGATAACGCAACAAGGCAGCAACAACATGGCGACCGCAGCACTTCCGCTTACGTCGCCTCGGCCTGCCTATTTCCCGTGCATTTTCGTTTACGTAAAATGTTGAGAGTATTTTCTGATTATTGTGCAAAATCGCTGCCAGCCTACTGATGTCCGCCCTTTCTTCCAACTGGTTGCCTTTGGCCGTATAATTAGCTACCCACCACACCCGCTGCTGGCCGCCCCTACCCCTGCACCGTCACGCCCACAGTGCATAACTGTGCGTAACTGTGCTGTGCCTGCAAAATCCCCTTGCAGTTGCACACTCGAATGGCTGCATTTAGCATTTTCTCTTCGACAGGACCTGATAATGGAGTTCCTGAACAATCCGAATAAGGAACGTTTGATATTCACCATTAATTCGGCGGGCCAGCTGTATCCCACCTACATATTTCCCTCGAAGCCGCGCACAAAGGTGGCGTACTTCATACGGAATTACACACCGCTCAATCTGACCGAGGAGAATATGCTGAATGTGAGTGGCGCACCCGCTGTGTTTTTTGTTTGGCCGGGAAACTATTTAGTTTTGTTTGCCCACTTTTTAGAAACTAATGATTGGGGATCTGCTGCCCAATCCCTTGGCGAACCTCTCGGTGCTCTGCGACGATGTGTTCTTTCCCTTGCTGAATAATGCCGTGAATCAGACGGGCTGGACAAATGTGATTGTGAATGACATGAAAACCGAATCGCAGGAGATGCGGAATGGCATAGCACAGATGAAGGGCTTGGTCATAAATCGTACCATCTTTCCCCTACCCATCTGTATGGATGAGGTTATGCTAGCTGCACCATCCATTGCGGCAGGGTAAGTAACATCAACGAGCCCGAACGTAAACACTGAGAAGCATTTCCCTTCTTAGCAATGTTTCCAAGGTGAATCCTCTAATGAAGCATTCCCTGGAATTTATGGTGGTCAAATGGCTGGATTCAGTTGAAGATCTGGTGGGCATTAAGCCGGCCGAAAAGGTGTACTCCAAGGAGACACATCCCCAGCCTGAGGCCATATTTGCCTTTTGGGAATCGCGGCTGGAAAATCTGGAGAGCCTGGCCGATCAGTTGGGCGACAAACGCATCAAAACGATTGGTTTTGTCTTGGAGAAAATTCAATCCGTGTTTGAGAACTCCTATCGACGCATTGTGGAGCTGGTGCTCGAGGCCTTAGCCGAGGCCAGGGATATAACCAAGTGCCTGGCCCCCCTGGTAAGATTCGGTTGCTTGAAAAGATCGTTTCCCTACATCTCTCATCTGGCAGAAAAAGAAAATGGACAAATTCGAGGCCAACGATATGGATGAGAATAGAGCAGACATACGCCCGCTTATGCTAACGGTTGGCCTGGTCTGGGGACACTCGCGCTACTTCCACACTCTGAACAATATGGCCCTGTTCTTTAATCTGTTCCACAACTCTGTTATTGAGTGCGTGATACGCACAATCGAACCAGACTCCATATTTCAGGGCGACATTGATGAAGCCTACAAGAAGGTGGACACTAATCTGCAGCATCTGCAGTACTACAGGTAGGTGGAGCCAACAGAGAAATTCTTTTACCCTTTTCTGTGCTCGAACCATTGCAGATCCATCTACAAGGAGTGCCGCAACTCACTGAAGAAATTCAAGATCGGCACCACCTTCAACTCGCAGGACTGGACCTGGCATCCCGAGAAGATATTCAAACGACTGGACGCCTTTGAGGCACGCCTCGAGGAGCTCAAGGAGCTGTTCAACACCGGACGCGATTTCCAGAAGTTGGAGAAAATTGTGATGGGCGGTCTAAAGGGTCGACAGATAACGGCCGCCTTGGAGAAAATTCTCGATGACTACAACAGCATCTACCGGGATTGGACAAACATACAGTACAATCCGCTGGATCCGGATGCTGAAAACTCGCACTTCGAGACGGACCGTTTGAAATTTAAGGAAAAGACGGATATGATGGAGCGCATGATATCTTTTCAGTTTGAGAAAGCATTGGAGGACACGCACGACTTGCTGCTGGCCGGCCAGCTGCTGCTGAGGCCCATTATCAGGGCACATATCGATCCCTTTATGCATGTCATAGTCGACGACATTGAGGAGGAAATCATGCACGTGAAAGAAGACTTCAATGAGTTCAAAATGATCTACATGACTGCGGGCGTGAATGTAAGTAGGCGGCGACCAAATGGTTCATAACCATGATTCATCATGATGTGCGTCCACAGGAGCTGCCCACAGATGATTGCTTTCCCAAGGTATCGGGTGCGGTGGCCTGGCTAAGAAAGCTGAGATATCGCATTACCGCCATGCATAAGGATACCGAGATGTATGAATATCCGTAAGTAGCAGAAACCAGGTGATTTTGTACCCGTTCCCTAACCGAGCCCTTAGAGTTTTCGACAACGAACGCGGCCGCATTGTGATGGAGCTCTATGATCAAATGCTAAAGGAAATTGATGAATTCATTAAGCAAATACTAGACAAATGGGTGGTTGAATGCTGGGCTGGCATTGAGGAGGGCATGGCCCTAACTCTATTGGAAAAGAACGAGCAGGGTGTGCTGAGTGTCAACTTTAGCGATGATCTGAAAATAGCGCTAAAGGACATCAAAGTGCTGCGACTGCTTAGCTGCGAGTTGACACCACAGCTAATGAAGTTTTTCAGTCGCGAGGAAGAGCTCTGGGTATGTCGAGTAGTTTCTGAAACGAAAGGTCTTAAATCCATAAAAACAAGGGGAAAGCTTCTAGATCCAGTATTTGTCTTTGAGTCTCTCAAATCGATCCTCTCTCTGCCACTGAAGAGGTCAATCATTCAGATTTCTACCTCTCTGTTGTGGCTATCTAAGTTTGGGTCAGACTAAGGGATTTATAGTAGAGGCGCCATCTAGTGGTCAACTTACAGCATCTTTGACCCTGTAGAGTACAGAGTTGTAATGAATTGATTACTTCAAGTATTCCATTACTTTTCATTACAATAATCTGAATTACTAGGAAATTGAAAAACAAATTCTAGACTACAAGTTTTCAATAGTGGTAACTGTAACTGGGAACTACGATTCCTAATGATAAGTTAAAATTGTAATTACTTTTATAATTACTTGAATAATTGTACCTTGTGCTTTAAAAGTTGAACTATTCAGCTAATTGTGGGTAAAAATACGAGTTCTTACCAATCAGGTTTGGAAAACACCAAATTTAATTATATAAACAAGAAAGAGAGTCGGTCAAGCCCGACTATAACATACTCTGTACCAAGAAACAGTCTTTTGATCATAACTCGAAAACCGTTCATCCGATCTTCTCCATTTTTTTGGCGGATCGATAAGCTATCCTGATAACTAAATATGTCCAGAAAAAACAAGCCATCTATCTTCAAAACTGTGGGAGATATGACGTTTTTTCTAAATTGCGGGGACGAGAGGGGGCGTGGCCAAAGTTGAAAATAAACTTGATCTGCCTGCAGACATAAGAAGCATATGTCCCATACATGTCAAACCTCTATCTCTTACCATCTCTGAGATCTGTGCGTTCATACGGACAGACAGACGGAAAGACGGACATGACGGACATGACGGACATGACTCGGCTGTTGATGCTGATCAAGAATATATATACTTTATAGGGTCGGAGATGCTTCCTTCTCGATGTTACATACTTTTGCCTAAACTTATAATACTCTATGTCCCTACGGTACAGAGTATAAAAAATAGAAGAAAGTTAACTTTGGCTCTGCCGAAGTTTGTATACCCTTGCAGCACATTTTTCTAACTAATTTGAAGGACATATCCACTGAAAACAAAAAGACTACTTTTCTGACTCCACTTTTGTATGACAACTATACTATATAGATGTCCGATTTCGACCAAATTTGGCAGAATTATGGAGAAGCATTGCACTAAAAACAAAAAAGTTTTTCTCACTAGAACTAGTTTTTCGACCGATCGTTCCTATGGCAGCTATATGTTATAGTCATCCGATCCGGCCGGTTCCGACAAATGTGCAGCGTATTTGGACCAGAAGACTTAGTGCATAGTTTGGTGGCGATAGCTTTAAAACTGACGGAGGAGATAGCATACAAACAGACGGACAGACGGACATGGCTATATCAACTCAACTCGTCATGCTGATCAAGAACTATATGTGGTCGGAAATGCTTCCTTCTATACATTACAAACATCTGGATAATTTCAATATACCCTCTGCAAGGGTATACAAATTTGGATGTATGGTCATGGAAATACATGAATAATTCAACACTTCAAGCACAAATACTTAATAATGCCCAATTGCAGGTACAATTATTTCAGTAATTGTAAAAGTAATTGCATTTTGTACTTAGCACTTAATAGTAATTCTAAGCCACAATTACGATGGATACAATATTGTTATCAGGAGCTGTTTTTAAATATCTGCAAATTTGTAATGCTAATGATACCCTGTATCCTACGCAGCAAGCTCGTATTAAGCTGATGCGAATTGCCGAGTGGTACAATGACATCAATGAGCGTGCGCATGAAACTGAGAAGAATCTAATAGCAGCCGAAATGGCGATGATTGAAGAGCAAATCAAGCCGCTTGTAGATAATATCACATGGAATCAGTTTAGTAAGTTTTGGTTAAAAATGAGCCATTTTTTTATTTTTTCAAAACCGGGTTGGAGTTTAAGCCCGTGCAAACCTAGTTAAAAGTTCTTCACAACCTTATCGAAATTGGTTTGCATTCCTTACTTCTGCCACAGCAGTTTATTTTAACAATTCCTCTTCTCTTTAGGTCAGAGATTTATAGTAATGATCTTTAAAATGGTCAAATACTTGCACGATCGCTTGGTAGCCGCTCAAGAGAATCTGGAAGCCATCAAAGAAAGCATTCGCGCTTGGGGCAAGGTGCCACTGTTCCAACGCAAAGATCTCAATCCGACTCTGCTGCTGCTCACTGATCCACGTCAGCCCATTTTGAGTGCACGTGCCGAGCAGGCAGCAGTCACACAGCGTCTTATCGATCTGCTCATCTATATCAATTTGAAGCTGTTCTTTGATATACCGCGCCGCTACAGTCTGCCTCCTGGGGAAGCTGGTGAAGAGGAGGAAGAAGACGATGGTGGAATTTGGCCACCAATTATTAGTCTGTCAATGATCACCAATGTGGGCAAGGTTAAGAAGAAACGCGACGCTGGCAATGAAGAGTATGAGGATGAAGAGGGCGAAGAGGAACAATCGGAAAGTGAGGAAGAAATAATACCATTTCATCGCTACGAGTTGCTTAAGGGTGTCAGTGAGGAGGAGCGTGAACTGTTCCGAAAGTACGAGATCTATGTGGACACCTTAGTGGCGGAGAATCTGCTGGACGCGGTTATTACGAGCACCACTTACCTACGTTTGGAGGTTGAGAATCGTTACGAGCATAATGCACCCATTTTTGAGATATTTATGGAATTGCAAGAGCCCAATGTGGTGTACTTTCTAAATCTGGACCCCAACTCTAAGGCAGGATTTGTGTATTTTATTGAGGGATTGTTGGAGAATATCAATGAAATGATGAATCTCCTGTACCGTGTGGCTCAGGACCCGCCTGATGTAACGGGCGAAGATCCAGTAAGATTTATGCGTAAGTAAATTGAAAGCTGATGTCATGCACCATTTCGTTCTCAATAGAGAGGTAAGCCCATTCTTTCTTATTCCGAGAAGGATGGTCGGTTTAGAACGCTCCGTGCGTGGTTTTTGAACGTTCCGGTAAATTGTTGAGAACATTTCGTGCTCAATATAAGAACACTTTGTTCTTTGGGAACTTACAAATCAAAAACGTTCTGGGAATAAAAGTAAGAAAATTGGGCTTATTTGTAGAATGCCTTTTTTGTCTGAGTGTAAAAGGACAACTAATCAATTGATGAAAATCGAACTCTAAAAGTTTTAACTGATTTTGTGACCCTTTAGGTGAACTGGATGATAAGCCCGAGCTGGAAAAGCAACGTGCCGACATTATAAGCAAGGTCAAATTTGCTTTACAGGCGATTCGGGTGCATGGCAAGGGTTACATGGAGTACTCCTATCTCTGGATATGGAATAAGAATAATTATCTGGAGGAGGTAAAAAAGTATGGTCGCAACCTGACGCTGGATGAGCGCGATGCGGAGGCCGAGTTGGCTGGTAGCTCTGGTGTCAAGCCACTGGGCGAGGAGTACCCGCCTCTGTCGGTGTATAAGGAACAATTGGACAAGTTCATTGAACTGCAGGGACAAGTTCGTTTTTGGGAAACCTACGAGGACTTCTTTGTCTTCTTGCGCTTAAATATGACGGGCTTCAAGTCAGCGGTACTCAATCAAGTGGGCCAGTGGATTAGTCTATTCAAGATGGATCTGATTAATCGTGTCAAGAACTCGCTTAAGGTAATGCAAACACTTTCAATTTCCTTCCAACTCTCGCCGCTCTCTCCCGCAGGAGCTGCAAGACTTCGTCGACGAGGCCAACGTAGTGCTCAAAATAGAACTTCAGAAGGATGACTTTGAAGGTTTGGTCAAAATTCTGTCCGTACTGAACCAGATCAATGAGAAACAACACGTGTATGACTACATGTTTGAACCGCTTAAGGAAATCGTGGATCTGCTCAAGCAATACAACTACGAGTTCAAGGACACGGAGCTGGCCCAAATGACTGAGCTGCCAGATGCTTGGATGAAGGTTAAGCGCTTGGCGGCCACCACTAAGCAGCTGATTGCACCCATTCAGAGCTATCAGGTGGATCTGATCGAGAAGCGCATTATGCTCTGCGACAACATGTCCAACACCTATCGCAAGAAGTTTGTGCAGAAGAAGTTCTTCAATGTGCCGTGTCCGAATTGTTACGAGTTGATAGATGAGGCGGACATGGAAATTGTGGCATTGGAGGAGCGTCAAAAGAATCTCGCCGAATCAGCCGTACTCTTCGAGCTGCAGGGGCCCGATCCGGCCAAAATTGAACTGTGTCGCAACGATCTGAAGCTGGTGAAAATAATGTGGGACTTCGCCATTACCATTGAGTCCACGATCAACGACTGGAAAAAGACGCCCTGGAAGAAGATCGATATTGAGACCATGGATCAGGAGTGCAAGAAATTCGGCCGAGAACTGCGTGGCCTGGACAAGACCATGCGTGTCTGGGAGCCATTCATGTACGTGGAGGCTTCGCTCAAGAATCTGATGACTTCGCTGCGCGCCGTGACTGAGCTGCAGAACCCGGCCATACGCGACCGCCACTGGGTGGAACTGATGCAAACTACCCAGGTGAAATTCAACATGGACGACTCAACCACGCTGAAGGACTTGATCGACCTGAACCTGCATGAGTTTGAGGAGGAGGTGAAGAACATTGTGGACAAGTCGGTCAAAGAGATGGCCATGGAGAAGCAGCTTCGCGACATAGCCGCCATCTGGGCCACCATGGAGTTTGGCACGGAAATACACGAGCGCACTGGCTTGAAGCTGCTGAAGGCATCCGAGGAGATGATCGAGACCCTGGAGGATCATCAAGGTCAGCTGCAAAACATGGCCTCCTCCAAGTACATTGCCTTCTTCGAGCACGAGGTTCGTTCCTGGCAGCAAAAACTCTCGAACGCTGACCAGATCATAGGCTCCTGGTTTGAAGTGCAGCGCAAGTGGCAGTATCTGGAGAGCATTTTCATTGGATCCGAGGACATACGTTCACAATTGCCGGAGGACTCCAAACGCTTCGACTACATCGACAAGGAGTTCAAGGCGCTGCTGGCGCAAATGAACTCGGATCGCAATGTGGTGCGTTCCACAAATCGCTCGGGCAGCAAACTCTACGACCATTTGGAATCGCTGCTGAAGATGCTGCTGCTTTGCGAGAAGGCATTGAATGACTATCTGGAGACGAAGCGTCTGGCCTATCCACGCTTCTACTTTGTGTCGTCGGCCGATCTGTTGGATATTCTGTCGAACGGCAACAATCCCTCCATGGTGGCCCGTCATTTGACCAAGCTATATGATTCCTTGGGCAAACTGAACCTTATAGCCGGCAGCAAGCAGGCAGCCGGCATGGTGGCCAAAGAGTTGGAGGAGTATGTACCATTTCTTGACAATTGCGACTGCAGCGGGAAGGTTGAGGTCTGGCTGAATCGTGTGACCGACAAAATGCGCGATACCTTGCGGGATCAGCTGAAGCGTTCGCTGGCCACATACGATCACAAGCCACGACATGTTTGGATCTTTGAGTGGCCGGCCCAGCCGGCACTGGTGGGCACGCAAATCATGTGGACGGCGGAGACAAACGATGCCTTTGCCAAGGTTCAGCAGCGCTACGAAAACGCGCTCAAAGACTACAACAAGAAGCAGGTGAATCAGTTGAACAACTTGATCCTACTCCTGCTGGGCGATCTAACGGCAGCGGAGCGTCAGAAGGTCATGACTGTGTGCACAATCGATGTGCACAGTCGCGATGTGGTGTCCACGATTATAGCCAAGAAGGTGGAGGTACAGACGGCCTTCCAATGGCAGAGTCAACTGCGTCATCGCTGGGATAATAAAATCGATGATTGTTTTGCCAATATCTGCGATGCCCAGTTCCGCTATGATTATGAATACTTGGGTAATACACCGCGTCTGGTGATTACACCACTAACCGATCGTTGCTACATTACGCTGACACAGTCGCTCCATCTTGTCATGGGTAAGTTCAACTACAATACTTGGAGCCTTATCTTCTTTTTTCAATTTTACGCATACATTTCAAAACTATGCTGCATCTTTTTAGATATTGCTTTAAAATAAGTTTGGAAAAATAAGAAGGTTAAGTTCAACTGTTTGCTTTTAAGAAGTTTCCATTTAGTGCTTAAAATATGATTTTGAGTCCCATCGAATGGAAAAAAGTTTATATTGAGACTATATTTTGTATATACCAAGCGGGGGGTCCGCAAGGTATACGCATCGGCCGCATTTGTTATTGCTTTCCGCATTGCAGAGCCACTTCCGATGTGTCTCTCTCTTCTCTTTCTCGGCATTTGCAGAATTAAAGAAAATTTAAAATTATCATTAGTTTGTTGTGCGTGGAACGATTGCGTTTCCAAACAGCCACAAGCACATACTCAAATAGGAAAATGCAGTAGCCGGCTTTCTCTTCCGTTGTCTTGTGGTTATTGTTGGTTTCTGAATATTTTCTTCATTTGAATTGGTGACTTGCATAGGGTGTTCTTGATTAACTCTGGTATAGACATTTACTAAAGATACTCAGTCGATTCGTACGCCACTGCAATAAAAGATGTGATGTTCCGAAATACATCCAACTTTTATTGCTTTTATAAACAGTTTAAAGAATAAAACTTAAAAAAACAATTTTGTTTAGTTATATTTAGTTAAATAATAAATGTGCCTTTGATTACCAGCATCGAAAATAAACACGGGTCCAAAAAGTAGTGTATGCATTTAATATTAGTTCAAGAATATGTGACCAAAATAAAAATCCATTAACCAAAGCTGAAGAAAGAGCTTTTCGAACTGCATCTTAAACTGGGGCCAAATATTTTTGAACTTGATTCCACACAATATGACTGCAAAATGTTCGGCATCGAAAACGCTGTAAACTAGCGTAATCGATCACCTTCACCAGCTATTGGCGAAGATAGTCTTAACAGAACAAGTAAAAATAATTATAAATTAAAGTAATTATCAGTTGCTCTTCGTTTGTCAACATCTATCAGACTGAATATTGAACGCTTTTCTGACATCTGCTAAAAGAACAATACAAATTATTTACACAAGACCGCAGCCGTGTTTCCTATCCATGAGATAATGCAGAGATAATGTATAATTGTAACAAAATAATAAAGAAGAATTTAATAAATATGAAAGAAAAAACCTTAGTCCGCTATTCGCTTGTAAACTTCAAGCTAGACTGAACTCGACTTTTTATTCATTGTCGCACGAAAAAATCACTGGCCTGCTTGGTTCCCCTTTTGAATCCGGCATACTTTGATTGTTTTATTCAATAATATTTGGGCCTAATGGTCTTGGCGCACTGAGTACATTTTGGGGGAACGCATGGAAATTTATTCTGGTAATTTCAATATAAAACTGCTCAAAAATATATTAAGACAAAATAAATTGCCTTAAAATGTAATCAACATTTGCGTAACCATATCAGCTTTCAGAATCATTTGTCGGCATTATTTTTCCGCGTGTTATTAACATGTTTCTTATGTCAGCTTCAAAACAAAGGAACATTTTTAAGCACATGACAAGTTTCTCAGTTTCGATATGCAAGAAATATATTGCTGAATAATTTTAGGCTGATTGTAATTTCAATTCAATATAAGTAGAATCAGCATATGCTGGTGGGTCATCCGATTGACACATCTCTCTACACATCGAGCTCTAGTCGATCTCCCACGATATCGATTAATCTAGAGATGCTAACTTTCCCAACAGGCTCTTTACACTGAGAACCTCTAAAAGCCTATTCGCACTACAGTCCATCTCAGCGGAACGATGAGAAGATGGTGAAAAAATGAAACTCGTGTCACCGTCCACCGTCTACCGTCAGTGCCTTGTTCTTCTTCCCCCCATAATTGAAGCAAACTTGTCAATCAAAATAAGTTAATTATCTAAAATAATGGAAAATAATTAATTTTATTTGGTGGTTTTGTTAGCCGATCAACAGCAAAAGCAGATGTTAATTCAACTAATTGCCGAGCTGGAAAATTGCGGAAACGTGGATGATATGGACATCGAAAAGATGGATTTGATAGTCCTGCTGAAGCTATAAGAACTCCAATTACGGAGTCATTTTTAGCATGAAGCAAAAAGTGTTTAAAACAAAAGTTTATTTTAATGCCATCCATTGGCCCTTAGTTATTGAATATATAAAATGTATTATCTAATAAATCTAAAATCAAATTCGAATTAGTGTTTTTTGCCTAAGCAAATCCAAATGACAGTTTTGGAAAGAGGCGTTTTGGGCACTCATTTCCCGCAAAATGTTTCGAGTCTGCTCGTGATGCTTCCTCTGCATTTCATTTCTCTCCCTAGCCAACGAAATCAGTTCCTGGCGGGTGCCAGTTTTCGTCCTTACATCGGTTCAGTGGATTTTAATCCCGCTTTGCTCCATCAGCATGGCCATCTCCTGATAGACGTTTCTTCAACAATCTACATTTGAAGTTTGACAATCACTTGCAGCGCTCACATTTTTTACGATTTCGTTGCGAATGTCAATTATTTTAAGTGGTGGACACAGAAATATCGCATTCACGATGAGTGAAGCAGCATGAAATAGGAACATCCCCAGCCGACGGGGGAATATTTTAAGAAAATTTGGCACGTACCGTCTTTGACGGTAGACGGTAAACGGTAGATTTGGGCTAGTGTGAATAGGCTATAGCATACATCTTGAATTTTAAAACTTAATATCTATTTGCCTTGCCAACATTTGTATACTCTGTACCGTAGGTACATAGAGTATTATAAGTTTGTGCAAAAGTATGTAACATCCAGAAGGAAGCATCTCCGACCCCATAAAGTATATATATTCTTGATCAGCATGAACAGCCGAGTCGATATAGCCATGTCCGTCTGTCCGTCTGTCAGTCAGTCCGTCTGTCCGTATGAACGCACAGATCTCAGAGATGGTAAGAGATAGAGGTTTGACATGTATGGGACATATGCTTCTTATGTCTGCAGGCAGATCAAGTTTAATGTCAATTTTGGCCACGCCCCCTCACGCCCCCGCAATTTAGAAAAAACGTCATATCTCCCACAGTTTTGAAGATAGATGGCTTATTCCTTCTGGACATATTTAGTTATTAGGATAACATATCGATCCGCCAAAGAAATTATGAAGATCGGATAAACGGCTTTCGAATTATGATCAAAAGACAAATTTTCTTGGTACAGAGTATGTTATAGTCGGGCTTGACCGACTTTCTTTCTTGTTTACAATGCACTATGGACTACATAAAGCGATTATTTTCGTGAAAAGTTTCAAATCAATTCCTGCTTACTTGTATTTAAAATGTTATTCCCACTGCAGGGATCAAAACATACTTTTAAGCATTCTTTCTCGGTGCATCATCTTTGATTAAAAAACTTGGCATAATGTCCGATTATTCCTGATTTTATTACTCGAAATCACATTCATCTTGTTGTTGTACATTCACAAGAAAAGAAACAATCTGAACCCTTGTAAATGATACGAACTATTAGAAATTCAAGAGAAAGTACAAGTGTAAAAAACCACTTTCAGTCCGATATCTCGTTCCGGGCATTCTCATCACGGTGCAATGAGACAAGCTCAGCTATGTCCCTGTGGACCATTTACGAAAACGGTTTGATTCAAGTTTTTGTATATTCAAAACGTAAACAAAAAGTTCTCACTGATTTCTGACAAATAAACTCCCCTTACCCTGTCCAACTAGGCGGTGCACCGGCGGGACCGGCTGGTACTGGCAAAACAGAAACAACCAAGGATTTGGGACGCGCCCTAGGCATGATGGTCTATGTGTTTAATTGCTCGGAGCAAATGGATTACAAATCCATTGGCAATATACACAAGGGCCTGGCCCAAACCGGTGCCTGGGGTTGCTTTGACGAATTCAATCGCATTTCGGTGGAGGTACTCTCCGTGGTTGCGGTCCAGGTCAAGTGTATACAGGATGCCATTAAGAGCAAGAAGCAAACTTTCAGCTTTCTGGGCGAGCACATATCGCTGCGAAATACGGTGGGAGTGTTTATTACCATGAATCCAGGTATGTATATGGTTATCCTCCTGCTTCAACTGTACCACAATGCTTTGCCGTCAGGTTATGCGGGCCGAGCCGAGCTGCCGGAGAACCTGAAGGCTCTCTATCGACCTTGTGCCATGGTCGTGCCAGATTTTGCACTGATTAGTGAAATCATGTTGGTGGCCGAGGGCTTCCAGGAAGCACGTCTGCTGGCGCGCAAGTTCATTACATTGTACACCCTGTGCAAGGAGCTGCTCTCTAAGCAGGACCACTACGACTGGGGTCTGCGTGCCATCAAGTCGGTGTTGGTCGTGGCCGGGGCCTTGAGGGTGAGTAAGCTCCTAACTGGGCCATAATTAGCCACGGTAGACGACAAATGACCCACAATAAGATTTAGTGTGCTCTCATGCAACTGAACTTAATATTTCACGTACATTTAACCTCCGGGCTTAAATGTCGTAATTCTCTCATTGGCGGCGGAGCCACTCGCCCGCCCACCCAAAGCATTGCACGAATGTTTTACTGTCTCAAAGTTTGTCTCAATTACGTGCGTGCCAGTCGGAGGCAGCTCATCCCACTGGCCGGGCCAACTATTAAGACTATGGCGCGCTTCTAGGGCTGTGGCGACGTCGCGCAACCCCGTCCCGTTTGTCATTGGCAACTTTTTAATTAAAAGTTTCATCCGAGTAATGGGATATTTGCACTACAAAATGCGGCATCGACCACGATGCCTGTGCAATATTTGTGGGCTGCAAGTATCTAATTGCCAAAAGGATTTGCAAAAGTTCGGCCTCAGATAACGTGCCTTGGGTTGACCTTTTGCTCAATTCTTTCGTTGTTGTTGGCCCCAAACTTTGGGCCAAAGTATGCCGAGCGCGCTGGCAGCGGCTACGTGAGCCAAACTAATGAGCTGCAAGTGTCACGTGCGCAATTAGCTGGTTCGGGCTTTTAATTAACAGGTGACCCCCCCGTTCCCATCCGCAGCGGGACGATCGTCAGCGGCCGGAGGATCAGGTGCTGATGCGGGCGTTGCGTGACTTCAACATACCGAAAATCGTTACCGATGATGTGCCCGTGTTTATGGGTCTGATTGGAGACCTGTTTCCGGCACTGGACGTGCCGCGAAAGCGGAATCTGGAGTTCGAGGCGGTCATTAAGCGCTCTGCCCTGGATCTGAAACTGCAG
The DNA here is from genome assembly GCA_035044985.1 of Lordiphosa fenestrarum. NCBI lineage: Eukaryota > Metazoa > Arthropoda > Insecta > Diptera > Drosophilidae > Lordiphosa > Lordiphosa fenestrarum. The sequence goes on along the minus strand of JAWNNO010000287.1, from coordinate 43,709 downwards.
CCAGAGGATGGTTTCATATTGAAAATAGTGCAGTTGGAGGAGCTGTTTGCCGTGCGTCATTCGGTGTTTATTATCGGCTTTGCGGGCACCGGCAAGTCGGAGGTGTGGAAGACGCTGAACAAAACGTACCAGAACCAGAAGCGCAAGCCCCACTACAACGATCTCAATCCCAAGGCGGTGACCAATGATGAACTGTTTGGCATTGTTAATCCGGCCACACGCGAATGGAAGGACGGTCTGTTCTCCATACTGATGCGTGACCAGGCTAATTTGGGCGGTACGGGTCCCAAGTGGATAGTGCTGGATGGTGATATTGATCCCATGTGGATTGAAAGTCTGAACACTGTGATGGATGACAACAAGGTGCTGACCCTGGCCAGTAACGAGCGCATTGCACTGACCAAAGAGATGCGTCTGCTCTTCGAGATTGCCTCCCTGCGCACGGCCACTCCCGCTACTGTCTCCCGGGCGGGCATTTTGTACATCAATCCACAGGACTTGGGCTGGACACCGTTCATACAATCGTGGCTGGGCACCCGCTCCAATGCCAGTGAGGTGGCCACCCTGAATGTGCTGTTCGACAAGTATGTGCCGCCACTGCTGGAGATATTCCGGAATCGTATGAAGACCATCACTCCGATCTCGGATATAGCACGTCTGCAGATGACCTGTTTCCTGCTGGACAGCATGCTGACGCCCCAAAATGTGCCCAACGACTGCCCCAAGGACTGGTACGAGATATACTTTGTCTTCTGCATTGTCTGGGGATTCGGCTCAGCGCTGTTCCAGGATCAAATTCTCGACTGGCGTAACGAGTTCAGCAAGTGGTTCCTCAATGAGTTCAAGGCCGTCAAGTTTCCGCCCACGGGAAACATATTCTCCTTCTTTATAGAAAACGAGACCAAGAAATTTTTACCCTGGACCGATCTGGTGCCGGAGTTTGAGCTCGATCCGGACTTGCCGCTGCAGTCCAATTTGGTAAACACAAATGAAACCACACGACTGCGTTTCTTCATGGACACTCTTATCGAGGCGGACTATCCACTGATGCTGATCGGACCCTCCGGCTCCGGCAAGACCATACTGATGAACGCCAAGCTCAATGCGCTGCCCACCGAGAAGTATGCGGTGACCAATGTGCCGTTTAATTTCTACACCACATCCGAAATGCTGCAGCGCATTCTGGAGAAGCCGCTGGAGAAGAAGGCGGGTCGTAACTACGGCCCTATAGGCAACAAGCGTATGATTTACTTTGTGGATGACATGAACATGCCCGAAGTGGACAAGTACTTTACCGTACAGCCGCACACTCTGATCAAGCAGTTCATGGACTATCATCATTGGTACGATCGGCAGAAGATGACGCTGAAGGACATACACAAGTGCAATTTTGTGGCCTGCATGAATCCATCGGCCGGTTCGTTCACCATTAATCCCAGATTGCAGCGCCATTTCTGTTCCTTTGCCGTGAAGTGAGTCGAAAGTAAGGTTTATATTACGATTATCGTTCAATTCCCCATCCCCATATCACAGTCAGCCGAGTCATGATGCCCTGTTCCACATTTTGAACTCCATACTTTCGCAACACTTGGAGAATCCACAACACAAGTTTGATAAGCATATCATCAAATTGTGTCCCTCGCTCGTGACCACGGCCATTACTCTTCATCAAAAGGTGGCCGCGTCCTTTCTGCCCACGGCCATTAAGTTTCACTACAACTTTAATCTGCGTGATATTGCTAACATCTTTACGGTAAGTTGAGCCTGAAGTTGTAGCCCTAACACGAATTCAAGCTAATCCTTGCACGCATCAGGGGGTGCTCTATGCCAATAGCGAGACCTGTCCGAATGTCAATCTTATGATGCGTCTCTGGGTGCACGAATGCTATCGCGTGTATGGCGACAAGTTGGTGGACTACACGGACATTGGTAATTTCAAGAAAATTGTGGCCGATGTGGTGCGCAAGAGCATAGACGGCCTGAGCGATGAAATCGTGTATGCCCAGCCTCATATCTACTGTCACTTTGCCAAGGGGCTGTCGGACATTAAATATATGCCCATATCAGACTGGGACAGATTGAAGACACTGCTGGACGAGGCACAGGAGCGCTACAATGACTATGTGGGCGCCATGAATCTGGTGCTATTCGATGACGCCATGTCACATGTGTGTCGCATTAGTCGCATCATTGAATCTTCCAGAGGATATGCCCTGCTTATCGGAGTGGGTGGCTCCGGCAAGCAGTCGCTCACTCGTTTGGCCTCATTCATTTCCTCGCTTGATGTCTTCCAGATACAGCTGTCGAAAGACTACAGCGTAAACGACCTGAAGGCCAACATAGCCACACTCTACACAAAGGCGGGTGTTAAAAGCACCTCCTGTTGCTTCCTAATGACCGACTCGGAGGTTGCTCGGGAACAGTTTCTGGTGCTGGTCAACGATCTGTTAGCCTCGGGCGACATACACGAGCTGTTCCCCGACGACGAAGTCGAGAATGTGGTGAATTCGGTGCGCAACGAAGTCAAACAGCTGGGTATTATGGACAGTCGGGAGAACTGCTGGAAGTACTTCATCGAGAAGGTGCGCAGCTTGCTCAAGGTGGTGCTCTGTTTCTCTCCCGTTGGCGCCACCTTGCGTGTGCGTTCGCGAAAGTTTCCGGCACTGGTGAACTGCACCACCATCGATTGGTTCCACGAGTGGCCGCAGCAGGCCTTGGAGTCGGTGTCCATGCGATTCCTTTCAGAGATTTCAGTGCTGCCCAAGGAGCTGGCCTACCCGGTGTCCAAGTTTATGGCCTATGTGCACAAGACCGTGAACGACATCTCGCAGGTCTATCTGGCCAATGCCAAACGCTATAACTACACCACGCCCAAGTCCTTCCTTGAGCTCATTGCGCTCTATTCAAAGCTGCTGCATGAGAAGGTCAAGGCCAATCTGGACCGTCGACTTCGTCTCGAGAATGGTCTCATCAAGCTGGCGAGTTGCACGAAAGAGGTGGATGCGCTGCAAGATGTGCTCAAGGTGCAAGAGGTCGAACTGAAGATCAAGAACCAGGAGGCTGATAACCTTATTGTGGTGGTGAGCACTGAGAACGAAAAGGTGTCCAAGGAGCGAGCCTTCGCCACCAAAGAAGAGAAAAATGTGCGGCAGATTGAGGAGGAAGTTACGGCCAAGGCCAGGGTTTGCGAGGAAGATTTCCTTAAGGCGCAGCCGGCTCTGTTGGCCGCCCAAGAGGCGCTGAATACTTTGAACAAAAACAATTTAACAGAGTTAAAGTCCTTTGGCTCACCACCCGACGCTGTGGTCAGCGTCTGTGGTGCAGTTTTGGTTCTATTCGCCAGCAAGGGCAAAATTCCCAAGGATCGCAGCTGGAAGGCAGCTCGTGGCATGATGGGCAATGTGGACAAGTTCCTGGACAATCTAATCAACTATGATAAGAAACACATACATCCGGACGTTATCAAAGCACTGCAGCCGTACATATTGGATCCAGGATTCAGTCCCGAAAAGATCATCTCCAAATCATCGGCAGCAGCTGGCCTGTGCTCTTGGGTTATTAATATAAATCGCTTCTATGATGTCTACCTGGTGGTAGAGCCCAAGGAGCGTGCTTTGGTCGAGTCCGAAAAGGAGTTGAGAGATGCTCGTGATAAGCTGGCAGCTCTTAACAAGCGTCTCACCGAACTGGAGGAGCAGCTCAATGTACTGCAAATGGAATACGATGAAGCGCTGGCCAAAAAGCAAAAGTGCCAGGATGAGGCGGACAAGACGGCGTTTACTATTGACATAGCCAATCGACTTATAGGTGGACTGGCAACTGAGAAAGTGCGCTGGACGGAGTCGGTAAAGAGGTGAGTAATGTGGGTTTTGGTTCCGGTTCGACTTCATTTTCGTAAGCTCGGGACAAAATCCGACCTTTATTTTGCTTAAGAGAAAGAATGCCAGAGTTTTAAGGTAGGGTCTCATGAAAAGAGGACCTGCTTGACTTATGTGTTGCTCTACCTCCCAGATGCATTTTAAACTTACCTAATGCCGAATCCTCTTATTTAGTCTCACATCTGGAATTCGTCAACTCCCCGGCGACATTCTTCTCATTTCGTGCTTCATTTCATATGTGGGCTGCTTTACGCGTGCCTATCGAACGGAACTTCAGCAGAAGATGTGGATGCCTACCTTTATCAATAGTCAGGTAAAAATGTTCTCGATACAGTTGGTAGTTGTTGGCGTCCACATTTCCCTTACAGCCGCCCATTCCCTCGACCGAGGGAATGGATCCCTTTGAAATGATCTGTGATGATGCCCAAATTGCCGAGTGGAACAATCAAGGTTTACCCAATGATCGTATGTCCGCGGAGAATGCTGCCATTTTGGTTCAATCCGAGCGTTATCCACTTATGATCGATCCACAGCTGTAAGTCGCATCATCTGGCTTCCCATTCAGTTTACTCATTCTTTTGCCCTCACAATTCACAGGCAAGGCATCAAATGGGTCAAGAATAAGTATGGTTCTAGCCTGATTGTTCTGCGGCTTTCACAGCGCGGCTACCTCGATCAGGTGGAGCGAGCCGTCAGCAATGGTAGCGTTCTGCTTATAGAGAATATTGGGGAAAACGTGGATCCCGTGCTTAACCCATTGTTGGGTCGCATGCTGATCAAGAAGGGAACCATACTGAAAATGGGCGACCGCGAAATTGACTTTAATCCGCGTTTCCGCCTGATATTGCACACCAAGCTGGCCAATCCGCACTATAAGCCCGAGATGCAGGCGCAGACCACACTGATCAACTTCACTGTGACACGCGATGGCCTGGAGGATCAGCTGCTGGCCGAGGTGGTAAAGGTGGAGCGTCCCGATTTGGAGTCCATGCGTACGCGTCTTACACAGCAACAGAATCACTTCAAGATCACTCTCAAATTCTTGGAAGATGATCTGCTGGCACGTCTGTCCTCGGCCGGGGACAATGTGCTGGAAGATGTAACGCTGGTCATGAATTTGGAGAAAACTAAGAAGACGGCTGACGAAATTGAGGTCAAGGTGGCAGAGGCAAAGATCACTGGAGTACAAATCGACTCGGCGCGTGAGGCCTACCGGCCAGCCGCCGAACGCGCTTCCATTATCTACTTCATATTGAACGACCTCTTCAAGATCAATCCCATCTATCAGTTCTCGCTGAAAGCCTTCACGGTGGTGTTCAACAATGCCATGCTGAAGGCCACCAGCGCCGAGAAACTTAAGGACCGCGTGGAGAATCTCATTGATGCCATCACCTATTGCAGCTATGTCTACACCTCCCGAGGACTCTTCGAGCAGGACAAACTCATCTTCCTGACGCAAATGTGCATACAGATTCTGGTGAATGCCGGCGAAGTGGAGCCCATTGAATTGGACTTTTTACTCCGCTACCCCTACATGCCCAATCAGACCTCCAACTTCCCCTGGCTAACCAATCTGGGCTGGGGTGGCCTACGCTCCTTGAACAATTTGCCAGCGTTCAAGGGACTGGAGAAGGATATCGAGGGCTCGCACAAGCGTTGGAAGAAATTCGTTGACTCGGAGAGTCCGGAGTATGAGAAATTCCCCGGCGAGTGGAAGGGAAAGTCGGCCATTCAGCGACTATGCATCATGCGTTGCATTCGACCCGACCGCATGTCCTATGCCATGCAAACATTTATCGATGAGAAACTGGGTTCCAAGTACATAGACACACGGTCCATGGAGTTTGGCAAGACATTCGAGGAGAGCAGCCCCGAAACCCATATGTTCTTTGTGCTGTCACCCGGCGTTGATCCGCTCAAGGATGTGGAGAAACTGGGCAAGGTGATGGGCTTCAGTTTTGACCACGAGAACTTTCACAGTGTTTCGCTGGGTCAGGGCCAGGAGATTGTGGCCGAGAGGGCCATTGAGACGGCCTCTCAGAATGGGCACTGGGTGATCTTGCAGAACATCCACTTGGTGGCACGCTGGCTGCCCAGCCTAGAGAAGAAAATGGAAGCCTCGTTGAACAATGCGAATCCCAACTATCGGCTCTTCCTGAGCGCTGAGCCAGCCGGTGATCCCACCATGCACATACTGCCGCAAGGCATTCTCGAGTCGGCCATTAAGATAACCAATGAGCCGCCCACGGGTATGATGGCCAATATACACAAGGCCTTGGACAACTTTAGCGATGAAACGTTGGAGATGTGCTCCAAGGAGACGGAGTTCAAGGCCGTTCTATTTTCGCTCTGCTATTTCCATGCTGTTGTGGCAGAACGACGCAAGTTCGGTCCACAGGGCTGGAATCGCTCCTATCCCTTTAACGTGGGTGATCTGACCATCTCAGTGTATGTGCTGTACAACTATCTGGAGGCCAACACCCGTGTACCCTGGGAGGATCTGCGATATCTGTTCGGCGAAATCATGTACGGCGGCCACATCACAGATGATTGGGATCGGCGCTTGTGCCGCACCTATCTGGAGGAGTTCATGCAGCCCGAACTAATCGATGGCGAGCTGGAGTACTGCCCGGGCTTCCCCGCACCGGGTATACTCAAGTATGCCGGCTATCATCAGTATATAGACGACAATTTGCCAGCAGAAAGTCCCGCTCTCTACGGTTTGCACTCGAATGCAGAGATAGGTTTTCTGACCACCGTATCGGAGCGTCTGTTTCGCATAGTCTTCGAGCTGCAACCACGTATGTCTAGTGGTGGTGGCGGCGGTGGTGGTGGTGAGTCCCAATCACAGGAGGACATTACCAAGGTTATCATTGAGGATCTGCTGGACAAAGTGCCGACGCCGTTCAACATACTGGAGCTGATGGCGCGCGTGGAGGACCGCAATCCGTATATAATTGTGGCATTCCAGGAATGCGAACGCATGAACAATCTCATGGCCGAGCTGAGGCGCTCACTGAATGAACTCGACTTGGGTCTCAAGGGCGAACTGACTATTTCGTCGATAATGGAGGAGCTTATGCTATGCCTGTATATGGATCAGGTGCCCGAGCAGTGGACCAAGCTGGCCTATCCCAGTTTACTGGGCTTGCAGTCGTGGTTCTCTGACCTGATGCTCCGTCTGCGTGAGCTGGAGGCTTGGGTTTCCGACTTCCGTATGCCTTCATCCATTTGGCTAGCGGGTTTCTTCAATCCGCAGTCACTGCTCACGGCCATTATGCAGCAGACGGCGCGTAAGAATGAGTGGCCCTTGGACAGGGTGTGTCTCAATTGTGATGTGACCAAGAAGTTCAAAGAGGAATTCACGTAGGTTTGGAGGGGCTAAAGATATAACTGTTGGTGTGACCAGGTAGTCTTACTTTTTGTCTATCATTCTATCGAATGATCGGAATTGTAAAGACTTAGAATCGAAACCGTGTAAATCACTTCTTTAAACTGTCAATGAACTTCACCTGGTCACACTTAAAGTTAGCTCTTGCTAAAACTTAAAAGGCACCGCCTATTATCCTTCTCCCTTTTCTCTGTGTAAAGCTCGGCCCCGCGCGAAGGCGCCTATGTGAACGGCCTGTTCATGGAGGGAGCCCGCTGGGATATGAAAATGGGCACCATTACTGATGCCCTCAACAAAGAGCTTTTCCCGGCCATGCCAGTAATCTACATTAAGGCCGTCACCTCAGACAAACAGGACACCAAGAACATCTACGAGTGTCCAGTCTATAAAATTCGGTATGTAGCCATACCACGACATACTAATCGCTGGCGGATATCCGTGCTGAAATTTGCTTGCATTGTTTTCGCTTCGTTTCGATTTTGTCGCCAACGTTTTCGGCTTTTTTGGTCTTGTCAAGTTTGTTGCTGTCAGCATTCCCTTTCAATTTCCTCATCCACTCGAACTAACATCCTTCCGCTGACTTGACGTCACGGCCAGTCGCCCAGTGTGCTGGCTCGTATGGCTGGTGCAGCTTCTGGTCAATAGTCAGCAGTGAATTCAAGTAACAAAGCCGCCTGTCCGTTTGTCAATCAATTGTGAATTGTTTATTGAATGTTGTCGTTAGGCTGCTCCGGCTGCCTCTGTCAGGAGTCGTTGGTTTTTGTTTCAGTGGTGGTGGACAAGCCACTGGCATTGTTTGCACTGTCTCTCTATGTTTTTTTGTGTGCTCTGATCGATTTGTTGATGCCTAGTATTTTTATGGAGTGCCACCAACAAACGCACATCCATTGTACCGTGGGGCATTTTCTCAACTGGCTGGGCTTGTCCACAATCTTGCGGCTATGAACAAGAACTGGAGAAATGCCCAGAGTGCAGGAGTCGTTTTAAATAGATGCCGACTCCCAATGCTCTCATAAATTTACCCAAATGGAAATGGCCTTTGTTCGTAATGAAATAGTGTTGACTTTTCTCACACACAAACACACACACCGACTCGCGCGTCCTTAACAAATGCACAAAATTGCTTCTAAACGAGGACGACGCCACGCAGTCTACGGCCCAGCCTTCCTGCCGGCCTCCCCGTGTACGTCCCTGCCACTGGCATGTGATGATTTGTTCGCACATAATGAAACTCATCAGCAGCTCTACATTCTCGGGCTCATAAAGTGCAAGCCAACTGGCATCAACTCAAAACGGGCGAAAAGCGATCCTGCGCAGCACTCGAAGTTGAAATGTAGTAAAAGCATTTCGCAGTCTCGTCCCTCATGCCGGCCGTTGTCCGGCTTGCGGCTTTTGTGCGATTTACTTAATTCGAAATGTGCCGGGGCCATCGAGAAATTCCTTTTAAAATCAATTTGACGTTTATTTTTCTTGCGGCTTTCATCTCCATTTCTTTCCCTCTGCCCTCAATGTTTGACTTGGACGGCGGCACTATTTATGCACATCTATATTTTACAGGCTACGCGGCCCCACTTTCGTGTGGACATTTAATCTGAAGAGCAGGGAGAGAGCCAGCAAATGGACCTTGGCTGGCGTTTGTCTCCTGCTGCAGACATAAGTGCCCCTCCTCCCCAGCCAGCTGTGCTATTAGCCAGTGGCATCATCTGAGCAAACTATGTAAAAGAATCTAGTTTATTGTTAAAATGTTTATTCAAATATATTTCTTTATTGAACTGGATGATGGAACTAAAGTTGTCAAATATGGATGAGGGGGAACGATTAGCGAAGCTTAAACTAAGCAAATGCACGAACAAAAATCCCGCAACAGTTGTGGCATGCAATGCACTACCCAGCGGGTAGTCCAGCGCTTGTTTTTGATGTGACGCTGATATTTAAAAGTGGAGTTAACATCAAAGTTGCACAGCATTCCGGCATGGCCGTCATCAGCATCAGCAAGCTGGCAACCCGACAATAGGGAAATGTGGGTATATTAGAAGTAAGTGCATTGTAATCGCCACTAATGGAACATTGGCAAATAACATTCATGAAAACAGACAGCATTTGGGAATTAAGTGTGAGGCAACTCTGTTGGAATTAACCATCGAAACCGGCGACGAAAATCATAGCACAATATGTGTGAACCCAGCTATGAAGTTAATAATGTAGCATTGCTTGCTTTTTCTTCACTTCAGTGTGGAACGTAGACCGGAAATTAAGTTCGGTTTCAAACTAGTTACTGCTGGCTGTAAGTCTTTTAGAACTGAGTTGAAATCTCAATAAGGTATGGGCAAAATATATAAGCTTGTGCAAAAGAGTATAACAGCCAGAAGGAAGCATCTCACGACCCCATAAAGAAGAAATATAGTCTTGATTAGCATCAACAGCAAAATCGTTAAAGCCAAATCCAACTGTCAGTCGGTCCGTCCATAAAAACGAACGGAGAAGATTCCTTAGACTCCTTAGATTCCTTATGGGACAAATGCTTCTTATCGGATCTAGTACTGATGACAACTATTACTATTACTACCAAAATTTTATTTACTTATTTCTTCATTACAATCCAAATAAATTAGAGAAAAGTTAACTTCGGCTGGGCCGAAGTTTGTATAACCTTGCAGCACGTTTTTCTAACTAATTTGAAGAACATTTCCACCGAAAACAAACAAGTTTTTCTCACAAAGACTACTTTTCTAACCTTACTTTTCTATGGCAGCTACACTATATAGAAGTCCGATTTCATCCAAACTTAGTGGAATTATGGAAAAGTATAGCAAACTAAGAAATACAAAGTTTGGAGGCGTTTTCTTTGAAAACAATAACTTTTTTTTTCACTAAAACTAGTTTCTCGACCGATCATTCAAATGGCAGCCATAACCTATAGTCATCCGATTTTAGCAAAACTATGAAGAATTGTGTGAAAGCTTATGAAATAAATATATGCCAACTTTAAAGAGGTTTACATTGAAAACACAAAAGTTGTTCTTACCAATACTACTTTTTTCACCTTACTTTTCTATACTATACAGATGTCCGATTTCGACCAAACTTGGCAGAATTATGGAGAAGCAAATAAAACTAGTAAATGCGGAGTTTGGAGATGTTTGCATTGAAAACAAAAAAGGTTATATCACTAGAACTAGTTTTTCGACCTATCATTTCTATGGCTTCTATTCTATTCTATTACTTGTGCTCTAAAACAAATTTACATAATTAATGATCGTAGTAGGTTCTGGTTTCGTTTATAATTACTAGTTGTCTATTTTTCGATGCCAACTTATTTCACAGATTTGCGATGTCGTTAGTAAAAGGTTTCAAAACGAACACTCAGTTGATAGTCAAGTCAAGTCAACTGAAACAACTAAATAGTCAATAGTCAAATGTAACAAAACGACTAATGACTAACATTTAGTTTAGTTTTTGTTCATATCTCTAAGCCTAGTTGATCAAATTATATTTTATTAACACTATTTCATTTTTAGTTTTTATGATTTGATTCCGTAGTCGTAGTCAAAAAATCATTTTTACTTAGTCAATAGTTAAATCATTTCGAACCCTTGATATTTGATGCCTTGACATGGTCAACTACTCACCCGGACTACTCACGAGTGCCAGCAAGAGAAGCCCACTGCAGGGCATCTGCTGGGTCGAGCACTAACAAGTGGAGTGTCCTTTCCCAGTTTCTATGTGTACTTGCGGTAATTGCATAGCATTTTAACTATGCTGGCTGCACTCTTTGCTGCGGGGGCTCTGGCTTTTCGTGCTGCTGTTGATGTTGCTGCTGTTACTTGACACATGTCAGTCAGTCACTCAGTGCGTTTGGCTCGGCAGAAGGCGCCGCTGTTACACCAAAGGCACGGGCCCGGCACCGGGCAGGTTTGGGGGTGGATGCCATAAATTCAACTTTGTGTGCCATACGTTAAATGCTCTTGCCCCGCCTTGCTGCTGACGACTTGGCAATAACAGAGCACTTAAACTGCCAGTTATGAAGTGGCCGGCACATTTCGTTTTGGCCCAATGTGCGAACACTAAGCATACGCCATCATGATGAATACTAGAGATCAACAACTTGCATTGCCACCTCATCATTTGCATGCATTGGCTGCCCGGATTTATGTTCGCTCCGTGCCGCTGGCCTGATGATGATGTTGACTTATGGGCGCATAACTAACAAAAACTTGCAGCTGCAAAGCGGAAATTGCATTTTGCTTAGTTCGTGTGCAATTAAACTCGCGCTCGGGCAGAGGGCCAGCACTCACACCCACTTTAAAGTGCTTTCCTCTAATTCGAATTTGAAGTTTGATCGATATGTTGGGCAAGGCGCTGCGGTGCGCTGATTCGCCCACTGGCCTCCGCACCTGGCATTAGGGGTCACACTGCGCGGGTCATAATCATTTCAACGCCAAACGCCGCGGCGAACTGTTTGATTTGCTCAATCAGGCGCAGCTTCAATTGAATTGTTTGCATTTCATTCCGTGTTTTCCAACATGTCCGATGCGGCCGGACTGGCCAGTAGCGATGAAGAGGCCTCGCCCGCTGGCGGCAGCAGCCCCCGCCAGCAGCACTTGCAGCGCGACTATAACGATGCGCGCTTGGAGCGTGTGGCCGGCTACACAACAACCACAATGCGCCTCAAACCGGACAAGTGGACCAAACTGATGGCCAGCGATGAGTTCCGGGTGAGTTTTCAGTTGCGTTTTGCAGTTCCTTTTGTGCATCCCCAATCCACAACCCGCAACCGCAGCGCGTCATTCTGGACTGGCTGCATGGACAAACACGCGTGCTGGTCATGACGTTGAGTCCGGGCGGGGAGCTGGTGCCGCGCAGCTGTCTGAGCGATTTGTATCACAGCTATGCCCTGCATACCAGCAGCTCGCGCGGCAGTAGCGCCGTCCCGCACGTCCAGCAGCAGGAGGATGATGCCATGGCAATGGCAACGGCTGCTGTGTCTGCGGTAATGGCCGCCACACCGGGAGCACTGCTCGTGCCGTTGCCCCCGGCCTCGTCCAGCTTCACCACTCTGGACGGTGTGCCACGTGGCAAGTGCGCCTATTTCATACACCGCCAGATGGGCGTGCCGCTAACAGCGACTAATTTCGCGTCCAGCGTGCTGTATGGCGACTTCCCGGTGCACAGCAAAATTGAGACAATGTCTCTGCTCTTCGATGAGGTGGTGCAACCGCTATTGGAGCAGGCCCAAAGCCCGTGGCCAGCTTTGGTGCGAAAGGATCTGCGAACGCGCATTAAGGAAGTTAGGAATACTTTGACGGAGGTAAGTGGACGGGGTGGAGACGCTATCTCGGCATATTAATCTAATTGAGAGTATTCGCAATTGTCTCGAAAGAATTTCGGTTAATTGGCAAAACTTTTGGTGCTTCCATAAGCGGAATATGCCAAATAAATGGGTAGATATGTACAAAGTGTGTACATTAGAATGGACCTCGCTGGTGTGAGAGTTTTAGTATTAAAGGCGCAGCGTCCTGGCTTTTTGGTGTCTAAGGAGCCCACAAGAAGACGGAAATAAATGAAATTAATAAAATGGTTTCCGGGAGGCCACAATGTCCTAATGGATAACTCATACGCACTGTGAATTTGTCTCTTTTTTGTAAAAATATGCATTAGCCGAACCTGTCGTATGAGTAATATCCCAACCAAACTTATTGTTAAATCCCAAAAACTAAACCAAATCCTCACTGCTTACGGTCCAGTCTAATATACATTTATATACTTTATTCTTATTCCCACAGATTAAGGGCAAAACCAACAATCGCACAATTTTATCGTTATTAGTTGCGCCAACAATCGTCGAGGAAGTGTTTGCCCACGTGGACCGAGGGTAAGTTTTAGCCAATTCAATGTCCATTGTCCCTGAAATGTCACCCCGAAGTATTGTTTATACATATAAATGAAAGCAAGGGCGGGGGTATATCGAATTGAATTTCATGGAGCCAACTTTCGCCCCATAAGTTGTTTGGAAATTGCCGCAAATTGATTGTGTCTGTAGTTTAGGTAAATTAAAGCGCCGCCTCAAGTTGATCGACTACTTTATAGAATTTGGCAATAGTTATTTTTGCAAATACTTTTTAACAAATTACAAAGACTACAAATGGATAACATGCATTCGAGAATTCGTAAATGCTTTTGCATTTTTATGTTAAATGCCTTTGACCATCACTTTCTTTGAGACACACAAGTTCTTATAATTGCAATGCATACGCACACAGCAAGAAAAACAAGCTGCCAGCGGCTAGCTCTAAGTGAGTTTCAATTTATAATAATAATTATAATAATATTAGGGATAATAAAACACTATTACTAACTTGAAATATAAATTATTTAAGTATTTAAGACGCTAAGCTACAAAATGAATGCATGAACTATTTCGATGTATATCAGTCCAACATCATTGCCTCTCTTTTCTTCTTTAAATTTTGGCAACCAACGAGGTATGTATCTTCTCCCCAAGTCAGTCGGTCGTCAAGTCTGACAGTAATAGAAACTTCTAGAGGTAAACTCGGATGAACTTTATTTGTGAAGCGAAGCATCTCTAGTTTAAGGACAGAAAAACTAGTAGAAAAATGTGTCAAATTTTGTATTGCGCTTATAATTATAATTGAAGAGATGGAAGCCGATACGATTTAGTGGATGACTTGCCCACTCGAGAACATGCCACGTATAATTGTACGTGTGTAAAACATGGTGTGCCCAAATCAAATTAATTGAACGCGTTTGATTTTTATTGGTTTTAAAAAATCAAGGGAATTCGTGGCAGCAAATCTTTTTATACTCTGTACTGTAGGTACACAGAGTATTATAAGCTTGTGCAAAAGTATGTAACAGGCAGAAGGAAGCATCTCCGACCCCCTAAAGTATATATATTCTTGATCAGCATCAACAGCCGAGTCGATATAGCCATGTCTGTCTGTCCGTCCGTCCGTCTGTCCATCTGTCTGTCTGTCTGTCCGTATGAACGCACAGATCTCAGAGATGGTAAGAGATAGAGGTTTGACATGTATGGGACATATGCTTCTTATGTCTCCAGGCAGATCAAGTTTGTTTTCGATTTTGGCCACGCCCCCTCCCGCCCCCGCAATTTGGAAAAAACGTCATATCTCCCACAGTTTTGAAGATAGATGTTCCTTGTTCCTTCTGGACATATTTAGTTATTTGGATAACTTATCGATCCGCCAAAGGAATGAAAAAGATTGGATGAACGGTTTTCGAGATTCGATCAAAAGACAAATTTTCTTGGTACAGAGTATGTTATAGTCGGGCTTGACCGACTTTCTTTCTTGTTCGGTTCTGAATTTGCCATTAGGGGCTTTGGTTTTTTAATGACCAATCGCCCGAGCAATTGAGTGAATGATATTATAAGTCAGTCCGTCGTTCGACAATACAAATAAGCACAATAAGCCCCTCAAGAACATGCCACATTTAATCGTTAACGACCATCTTTTTTTGCTGACAAAATGATCCTAGAATTTTGACTATTGTGTGAGTACATATCAATAAATACTCGGTTAATGAGTGCATTTTGCTTCCTATTCTTGTTGTTTTTATAAGCTCTGCCTTTTATATTCTATCGTGTTCGATATTGCCACCACATGGTGGTGAGCAAATTTCAACCAAATTTACAGGTAACTTCCAATGGTTCGTTGCTATCTCCTCTGACGGTTTAAAAGTTAACTTTAACCATCATAGGCCGCTTATTCGTTGGTTCCGGCCAGCCGGTAGCGGTTCCGAGCCGAGTTGAGCACATAGACTTGACGCGATATAGCCCACTCCTCAAAATGACCAGTGGTAACTACTTGCCGAAGCGAGACAAGCGATCCTAGACATTTAAAAGAACGCAATAAAATGTTGACAAACATAAGTAGATCCAATATACCTGGAGAAGCCAAGGCAGGGTAAGACCTGCCAGGCAAACGAACCAAACCCAACACCTTCACCTGCCACAACTCGAAGTTGGAATTTGTATTTATACAAATTCTAAAGATGCTTTTGACATTATTTCGCATTTCATTGGAGATTTTTTATATAAATATTATATACAAAAACAAGGATATTGAGTTGATCTTATTTTAACATCCGATGGAGATGAATAATGTAAAAAGGATATTAAATAATAGAGGAAAGCTAACTTTGGTACGGCCGAAGTTTGAATACACTTGCAGCACGTTTTTCTAACTATTTTGAAGAACATTTTTGTTTTCAGTAAACATACAAGTTTTTCTCACTAAGACTACTTTTCTGGCTCTAGTTTTGTATGACAGTTATACCATATAGATGTCCGATTTCGATCAAACTTAGTGGAATCAAGGAAAAGCATAGCAAACTAAGAAATACACAGTTTGGAGGCGGTTTCTTTGAAAACAAAAAGTTTTTCTTACTACAAACAAGTTTCTCGATTATCGTTTATATGGTAGCTTTGAAGAATTGTGTGAAAGCTTAGAAAATAAATATATGTCAATTTTAATGAGGTTTACATTGAAAACAAAATAGTTTTTCTTACAAAGACTATTTCTTTAACCTTACTTCTCTATGGCAGCTGTGCTATATAGATGTCCGACTTCAACCAAACTTGGCAGAATCAAGGAGAACTAGTTTAGAACTAGTTTTTCGACCGATCGTTCCTATGGCAGCTATATGCTGTAGTCATCCGATCCGGCCGGTTTCGACAAATGTGCAGCGTATTTGTACCAGAAGACTTCGTGCCGGATTAGATAGCATAGAAACAAAGGGACAGACGGACGGACAGACAGATGGACGGACAGACGGACGGACAGAGGGACGGACAGACGGACATGGCTAAATCAACTCAGCTCACCATGCTGATCAAGAATATATATATTTTATGTGGTCGGAAATGCTTTCTTCTATGTGTTACAAACATCTGGACAATTTCAACATACCCTCTGCAAGGGTATACAAATTGGATCTTAAAGTGGATTTTTCGAATATCCTTTCTTTTTATACCCTTGCAAAGGGTATTATAATTTGGCCCAGAAGTTTGCAACGCATGGAAATATTCATTTTTGCTGCACACTACAAATATGTCGGAACCGACCGGATCGGATGACTATATCTCATACCTCCCATAGGAACAATCGGTCGGAAAACTAGTTTTAGTATGAAAAACTTTTTTCTTTTAAATGGAAACGACTCCAAACTTTGTAATCGTAGGTTTTATATGTTTTTTTTTTAAATTCTACCAAGTTTTATCAAAATCGGACAACTATATGGTATAGCTGCCATACAAAAGATAGGTCTAAAAAACAGTCTTAGTTAGAAAAACTTTTTTGTGTTTAATGGTAGCATCCCGTAATTTTGTATTTGTTTGTTTCTCGGGCTTTTACACAATTCTACAAGTTTTTGTCCAAATCGGATGACTATATAATATAGCTCCCATACGAACGATTGGTCGGAAAATGGGAAAAAAGTATTTTTTGAAAATATTTAAGCGAGCACTTGCAAGGGTATAAAAACTTCGGCACAGATGAAGTTAGCTTGGCTTTCTCGTTTTTTCTGTGATAGCGTCAACAAACTTGGCAATTATTTATTTAGTTGTAAAAATTTGTTTGAAAATCGGGTAACTGTTAAACTGTAAGTGTTAAACTCGTGGCTCGAAAATCCAAATTTCTGTTAACCCCTTTTACTGTACGAATAACGGTCCCTTGTTCAGTAAAATTAACAGAAATCTACTAATTGTTTGTGCAAGCCTCGCCCTAAAAATTCTCTCTGTGTAAGTACTTGTGAAAAGAGCTTTAATTGTTGGCAATTGTAGCCGTTTGCTTGAACAAATTTTTGTTTTTACTCGAAATGGTAAATGGTAAAATGTAGGCAAAATTGAACTTAAATGTAAGCCATTAAATCAAATCAATTGGGGTCAATTTTATATGCAATTTTGGAAACTGAAAGAAAGATATCTAAAAATACCAAAGCCAAGTGGCAAATGGTTAAGAATTGGGTCAGTAAATGTTTTTGCTCACTAAAAAAAGTTTCGGCCATTTGACCAAGTGGAAAAGGAAAAACAGAACAACAACACGAGAAACAGAAAATCTTCTCTTTAGCCATTTTAGGCCCGCATTGGATCCAAAGTTTCGCAATTTGTTGGAAGAAATGTTCATCAATTGGACAACCCAAATGCATGACATTGTAATGGAACGCTCCGAATGTCTAGCCATTAGCCAGTTGGCCAACGTGCCAGCTGGGGCCCAGGTCTCCCAATCTACTGGTATGCCCTCCAAGCATATCAACATAGTCTCCATGCCGGCCCAAGAGATTGGCTTCTGGACGAATCGTAAACTCAATCTGCAGAATATCTACGAGCAGCTGCGCGAGCCAACTCACAAGATCTTGGCCGAGATTCTGGAGCGTATTGAGTCGGTGTATTACCAGCCGTATGCAAAGGCCTTCCGGCAACTGGTCACCGCCTGGCTGGAGGCCCAGGATGTCTCGCTGTGGCTGCACCCTTTGCTACGCCAGACCTCGGCATTCAACTCGGTGCAGTTCAGCAACGGACATGAACTGATTGCTCCGCTGGTGCATGTAGTGCATTTGATATGGAGCAATGCTCGGTATTATCGCAGTACCCAAAGGATGAGTGTGCTGCTGCGCTGTATCTGCAACATGCTGGTGCATCGTGCGGCCGAAGATTTGGAGTTTCCCCTGCTTTTCCAGGGCGATGCGGATGAGGGCTTGCTAAAGATAAATCGAACCTGTGAGGTGCTGGAGTTGTTCAGGTAGGTGGAAGGGCTATAATTTTACCAACTTCCTGACCTATTCAATGGAGCACACAGACAACGCATTCTGGAGTACAAGGAACGTTATGCCAGCAGCCAGTTGCTATTGCCAGCTCTGCCCGGGGCTGCCCACTCTCCCCCACCCGATGACCTGCAGCAGTTGTGGCGCTTCTCGACCGACGACGTGTTTGGCCAAACGCTTGATGGCTTCTTGGCTCAGCTGTTGGAGCTGCGTCAAGTGTTTGAGGCTGCCGTACAATTCCAGCAACTGGAGAAACTGGAAATTGGAGGATTGCGTGGCAAACTACTCACCGAACGGGTCAGAGAGGTGAGGGGAGCAGCTTCAATTTACTCTCAGGGGCAACTATTTCCTTCCCTCCCTTAGATCTTCAACGAATTTAAACTGTTGTTTGAGCAATGGAGTAATGTGGACGTGGATCTGGCCGCTCCGGCAGCCCACAAATGGAAATGTTTCAAACGTGAACAGGCCATTTTCTTTGCTCGCATGCAGCTGTTAGAGCAAAACTTGGCCACTGTCTTGCTGCAGGCCTACGAGCAATGTCACAGTTGGATGCACTTGCTCAAGCTGACGCAGATGTTTGGCTGTTTGCTTAACCGACGTGCTATGCAGCCTGAATTGGTGCGCCTGCTGCCACATATGCTGGGCATTTATGAAACCGAATTGCAGCAACTGGAGATGGGTGTGGGCGAAGTGCTGTTGGGCTATGAGTGCCGCGGATTGGCTGCTTTGCCCATGACCTTCAATTTCCCGCCAATTGCTGGGGCCATGATGTGGCTGGAGCAGCATATCATTTGCTGTGACAGATTGGGCGCCAAAGAGCCAACTCAGCTCATTCAGATTTTGTAAGTGTCGCAAATGGAGAACCTATTTCTTACAAATACAAAACGATTTCTTTCCAGATTAACTGAGAAGTCCGAGCTATCCGAGACCTTACCCTCCAAGTGGAGTGCATTGTGTTCGAGGCGCAACATTTTAACCACCAAACTAAGCTATCTTCAGTTGAAGATCTGGAACAATTGGCAACAGGGCATTGGCAAAATGGTGGCACAGGGTCTGGACGAGTCCTTGTTGTGTCATTTGGAAAAGGATAAGCAATTGCAGCTCAATTTTTCCCTTGCTCTCTTCACCTTGCTGAAGGAGACAAAATACTTGCTGGCCTTGCAGGCCACAGGTAGCCTGTCTGGTGAACTCTTTGAGCTGCCCAAGGAGCTGCTGTCGCTTTATGACCAGCGGGATGCATATTGGGAGCGCCGCATTCGTCTGATCAAAATCGGTGAATATTACAATGGCATACGAAGTGGAGAATGTGCCACGGCCGAGCTGCTGCTGATTGGCAATGAACTGGCCGCCATTGATGAGCATGTCGAAGAGGCATGCAAGCAGTTAACCTGGCGGAACTATGGTGAGTGCAGGGTTAAACAAAGGGGTAACCCTTGTTTGAGGTAAAGCATAAACACTTCTTACCCGTTACTCGTAGAGTAAAAAGGGTATACTAAAGTCATGCAAATGTATGTAACAGGCAGAAGGAAGCATCTACGATATCATAAAGTATATATATTCTTCATCAGCATCAACAGCCGAGTCGATATAGCCATGTCCGTCTGTCCGTCCGTCCGTCTGTATGAACACCTAGATCTCAGAGACTAGAAGAGCTAGAGCAACCAAATTTTAGATGTAAGCTAGTATTGTCTGCAGGCAGATCAAGTTTGTTTCAAATTTTGGCCAAATTTGGTTGAATATCTCCAATAATTTGTAAGCTATCGAGCTCAGATTTTGCAGTATAGTGCATGTGGCCAATATGTACAATCTCACAATTTTTCTTAAAGATCAGACAATAAATGGCAGAGTTAAAAAAGCGTTGCATACTTATCTGAGCCGCATGAGGTTATTAAACACTAATTGCCCTGAGTAACGGGTATTTCGAAGTCGGGCACGGCCGACTTTAACTTACGCTCTCGTTTTTGTATTAAGATTGTGAATAAGTGTACAAAGAATATACAGGGTTGCCCATATTCGACGGACCCATGTTTTTTTTAAAAAAATCAAAGAAAAAAATAAAAATTTGGCGGTTGGCAATCTTAATCATTTAATTTGTTCCAAGTAGATTTGTTTACATCAATTTTTGAATATGATATCTCTCAAATGGCCGCCTCTGGCTTTGATGGCGTATTGTGCCCATTTTGCAGCATTTTTCATCGTTTTCGCCAACATTTCGGCCGGAATAGCGGCTATTTCTTCACGAATGTTGTCCTTGAGCTCTTCTACGGTCCTTGGCTTGTTAACGTAAACCTTTGACTTCAAATATCCCCACAAGAAGAAGTCAGGCGGCGTCAAATCGGGCGAACGCGGTGGCCAGTCCAAATCACCACTTTTCGACATCAAACGGCCCGGAAACAATTTCTTCAGAAAATCGATTGTTATGCGACTTGTGTGCGGTGGAGCGCCGTCTTGTTGAAACCAGAACTGCCTCATACGCTTTCGACGAATAATTGGCATCACAATATTGGTCATCATGTCGCGATAACGCTCCTGGTTGATGGTAACAGCATGGCCATTTTCATTTTGGAAGAAAAACGGCCCAATGACCGTTTTCGCACTAACGCCGCACCAAACTGTGACTTTTTCGTCATGAAGAGGCACTTCTTGAATCTCCTGAGGATTTTCAGTGGCGTAAATACGGCAATTTTGCTTATTTACGGTCCCATTCAATGTGAAATTTTAATTTTTTAAAAGCACGTTGAGTTTTCACAATTGACTTGTTCTGTTGAATGTAAATTTCAACTATTTCAGAGCGCTCGCGTGGCGTGTATTGTTCCATGGTAAAAATCTGCTTGGACTGACGCTTCAAACGCGGTATGTCAATAAGCGATCTGACATCACTGTCAAAAGTTATGGCGTTGCCAGATGGGTCCGTCGAATATGGACAACCCTGTATATATTCTTGATGAGCATAAATGGCTATTGTCCGTCTGATCCTTTTTGCGAACTTTGCAACCGCAAGTTGACCACTTTTGGAATATGCCACAGCAGCAGGTAGAGAGTAACGGTAACCAAAGAAGTCACCAAAACAGTCAAAAAACAGTTACCAAACGGTGACGAAAACAGGACAAACAGGAGTAAACATCACAGGGACCAAAACAGTGACCAAACAATGACCAACATACATATCTACGAAAACAGTTACAAAACAGTAAGAAACAGTGACCAAAGCAGTGATCTAATCAGTTACCGAACAGTGACCAAAACTGCTACCAAACAGTGATCAAAACAGTGACCACAAAAGCTACAAAGCAGTGACCAATCAGTCGTCAAAGCAGTGATCAAACCAGTGACCTAAACAGTTACCAAACAGTAACTGAGCTGTGACCAAACCAGTGATCTATCGGGGACCGAAACAGCGACCAAACAGTTATTAAAACAGTGACCCAGTCAGTGACCAAACAGTGCTAAAACAGTCACTAAAACAGTGGCCTAAACAGTGGCCAAAGCAGTGACCAAAACAGTGAAAAAAACAGTAATGAAAACAGTGGCCGAGACAGTGACTAATCTGTGACCAAGCCAGTGAGCAATGGGTGACCAAGACAGCGACCAAACAGTGATCAAAACAGTGACCAAGACAGAGACAGAGATAAAAACAAGCACTAACACAGTGACCTAAACAGTTCCCAAACAGTGACCAAAACAGTGATAAAAACTGTGACCAAAACAGTAATCAAAACAGTGACCAAAAACTAAGCTGACTAAGCTGTGACCTAGAAACTGACCAATCGGCGATTAAAACAGTGAATAAAACTGGGACCAAAACATTGACAAAAACTGAGAACAAAATAGTGACAAAAACTGCGACAATAACAACCACCAAATCGTCCCAAGAAGGGATGAAAAGTTGGTATTTATCCCACAAAGTGTTAAGTGCTGCCCATCGCTGTTCCAGCCGGTGACGCCCAGCATAAATGTTTGTTTTTCCTAAAACTCGACTATCGTTCAACCGAGTTTCACTAGTCCTATGGCGGATCAGTAAATATTACTGATCACTAAATATGTCCAGAAGGTACGAACTTTTTTTAACATAACAATTGAAAAACTGTTGAAGATATGACTTTTTTCCAAATTTTAGAGGGCGGGAGTGGGCTTGAAAAAACTCAACTGGATCTGCCTTCAAGAATTTAAAGTTTTTGTCCCAAACACGTCGAAGCTCCATTTCTTGCAATGTCTGAGATTGGTACGTTCATACAAACAGACAGACAGAGGGACATGGGTATATCGACTCGACTGTTGATGCTGATCAAGAAAATATGTACTTTATGGGGTTGGAGATGCGTCTTTCTGGCTGGGGCAGGGCCGACTTTAACTTACGCTCTCGTTTTTTTTGATATTTATAAAATATTTTTTGTTAATGTTCCTACCCCTAGATGAGCAGCTCATTGGTCGCATTTATGAGCAATCGCGGGAGTTATTTGCTCGTCTCCAGCAAACGCATAACAATCTAGATGCCATCCTGGCTAGCATTCGTCGCTGGAGTCGTGAACCCTTGCATCAGCGCAGTCTTTATGGTCGTAATCTTCTCGACTTACGCCATCAGCAGGAACGGGTGCGTCTACGTCTCTTGCAATGCGATGAGACGAAAATGTTGCTGAATCGCCTGCTGATAGCCAACTTTTGTCTATTCTTCGACTATGAGACGCAGCAGTTTCAACTGTATTCGCGCGATCTCAGCGTGCAGGAGGTGAGTTGGCTTCGGCGGACGCGGCATTAACTGTTGGCATTAACACTTTCGGTTGCAGTTTATCCGTGAATTTCCCAAGGAGCAGCGACGTCAGTATCTGAGATATTTGGCCAGCGTTGATGAGCTGATTTGGCGTGAAGTGCGAGAGGCGATGCGAATCAGGTTTAGCAACAGTTTGGCCCAACAATAGTGAACAGTTGTAGTCGTCATGTGTCATCTTCATTCCAATCAGCTTGCCAAGTAACTTGCACTCTCTCTTCAGTTTTCCCAACAATTTCATTACATTCTGACACGCTGGCAGCTCCTTTCATGTCTCATCAAAACTAATCAAGTAAATGAGCACGAAATCGCACACAGCAACCGCAAAAATGAAAGACACCTGCAGCAGCAACAAATTGCCACTGGCAGCGCATTCATGCGTCAATTGCATGTTTCACTTAACGGCACTTTTCGTGATTGCATGCAGACGCCCGTCAGACAGGTGGCAGAAGGCAGGGGAAAACCAAATAAGCACAAAACAAACTCAAAACTAAATTTAATTTTCACATTACTCATACGCCGTGTAATTCAGTTTAGAGTATTTGTACAAAGAAATGACAGCCGCGGCAACGGCTGAGGCAGCGGCGGCGACAGCAGCAGCAACTCCACCGAGCATGGCAAGGTTAGTCCTGCAACAAATCACAATGCCACAAGCGACAGCAGCTAGCGCTCAGGATGCGCCGCTCTTCGAGGTGAAATTGGAGCTGACGGAAACGGAAATACACTTTTCGCCAGCCTTTGATGCAAGTGTGGAAAATAATTTTCAACAAATTGTCGAGCAGCTGTTGCTGGATATAAAACAGACATGCGACTGCATGCCAAGAATTGTGGCTGACAGTGCGTTGTCGGAGGACGACGCGGAGTCGGAGGCGCAGGCAGAGGAGCCACCGCGGCGAAAATCTCTACAGGAGGTTGCGACAAAGGCGTACAGACAACGAGTGGAAGGCAATGACAGCATGACACCAGGTATAGTCACCACCAACTGTTGCTCTGCATTGATTAAGACTGTAGCAAAGGTGAAAAGGGTATAATAAGTATGCTATGCAGCAGGATCTTTTCCAACTCATCCAAAACTCTCGCGGAATATCTGTGTGTAAAGAGACACTCTGTCACCTCACTTCCTCTCTCACTTTTATGTCTCAAAAGAGCACCATATATGCAGGTTGTAAGACAGGCCTATCCATTTGCTTTCACTTTTTTTTAACCCACCCTCACACATCCTCTCAGCTGATGACCTGGAAATGCTGCAGAGCGCCATACGCGCTGCTCTTGCGGATACCGTGCAGGCGGCATTGACTTATGCTGCCAAATTCCAAGCCTATGAATTCCTTTGGACTCAAAAGAACGCGGACGTTCTGGCTGCCAGCATGCAGACGGCTCGAGCACAGACCGACCATGTCAGCGGTGGCGGCTATGCCATTATGGAGACTTTCAAAAAGGAGGTACATAAGAGAAGAGAAAAAGACAAAAAAACACTAAACCCCGAAGGCTCAGTAGCGAGAGCTGTGAATGCAGACAGACAGACAGACAGACTCCCCTGCTCGAGTGTGACCGGTGACCAGAGTGGGTCGCTCAATTGGCCACCGTACAATTTACGTTGTGTAACCCCTGAGACCAATAATGCTTGATAAATGTTGACCATTTAGGGTCAAATGTGTGGCAGAGTCCGTGCATCGAGCCAAAAAATCTGAACTGTGTTTAGCCACATGGCTTCGCTGACTTATGTCCGGTCACAATGGAGTCCTTTCCAACTCAGCAGGCAAGCAAATCGCAGGCGTATGCGTAATATTTTCTTTAAACAATTATCAAACGCCCCACAAAAGTATGCTATAAATAAGGCCCAAGCACACAAAACAACAACACACACGCACACCCACAGAGGTCCAGATAAACACAAAGCAGCCACAAATCATGGTCACAATGCTTGGACTCGGTAGACTAGCGTGTGAAATTGGGTGGTTTGCAATAAAATACGAGAAAAATCACTAGAAAGTACATTTCAAATAGAGCAAACCGAAGACTGAATGACTTACAATCTGCTGTTGGCTGCATAAGTAGAGAGGTTTGTTCTGTTGCTCAAGGTTAACCACAAGAAGAGAGGACATAAAAAGTGTGTAGAACTCTTACATCTTGAAGGATTCAACTGAAGTTTTTGTGTTTTGTTATTTTGTAGTGTTGTAAAGCGCTTTACGATGTCCTTTTGCGAAGTATAGAGTACTTAGTATAGCGTAATTGGTACACTCATAAAACATTCGCCCTGAAAACTAGAAATTCTCCTATGAAATCCGTCCTAAGGCAATTCACCCTAATTAAGAAAAATATTTTCTCATTTATGGAAAACTTTCAAAGTTTCACAAAAATTGTACATAAATGAGAAAAAGTTTTCTTAATTTTAGGGTGAATCGCCTTAAGACGGGTTTCATAGGAAAACCTATTTTATCTGTGTATCGAGTACTGAATATAGAGTACATGGTATTAAGTGCTTAGCTAAAAGTACCGAGTACTTAGAATCAAGGTCTGACAATGGATTACAGAGCATCGAGTTCTACGGATCGAGTACTAAGTATCGAACCTAAGTATCTAGTACCAAATAACGAGTACTAGCTAGTAAGTACTAAGTATCGAGTACTAAGAATCGAGTGCTAAGCTTAGAGTAATGAGTATCGGAGTACAGAGTGATACACACATCCACAAGTAACTGAGTGTTGGAGTGTTAGCCACACCTCCCAATTGATAAAACACCTATGGTACGCCACCCAATATTGGGACAAATTCACCTCCCATCCATCATTTGGAAGATCACTTTATCAAAAATCCATTGATCAGCCTTTTTGAAGACTTCTTGATTACTAAAGACTAAGATAACTATCATGTGTCATGACGACTCTAAAAATACTCATACTCAAGTTGAAAGACGACTCGAAAAAGACTACTAAGTGACTCGAAAGTTATCAGAAGAACAAGTTAAAGAGTGAAGACGATTCGCGGTTAGGGTAACATTATCCCCCAACAAAAGTATAATTTGTGATCAAAAAGTGAGCGGAGTTATTGCTATTTTAATCAGAACGAGGAATCGGAAAGACTCGAATATCCCACCCAACGTTTGGCAGATAATTTTCATAAAAATCACCTCGATGAGTCTTTTCCAACTTGTTTTGAAGATCTAATCGAGATGCCTATCATATGCGAATAATTGGGACTCGAAAATGACTCATGAATATGTTCAAAATGTGATTTACTAAAAAAAAGGAACTCAAATGACTCGAAAATGATTGGAAACTGACCAGAAGAACGGGTTAAAAACGACTCATCAAGAAGAATCGCGGCTAGGGTATCATTTTCTCCCGACTAAAGTATCATTTATGATCGAAAACCGAGCGCATTTATGATCATTTTAATTTGCCTTAGGACTCGAAAAAGACTCGAATGTGATCAAAAA
Source organism: Lordiphosa fenestrarum (assembly GCA_035044985.1). Taxonomy (NCBI): domain Eukaryota; kingdom Metazoa; phylum Arthropoda; class Insecta; order Diptera; family Drosophilidae; genus Lordiphosa; species Lordiphosa fenestrarum. The sequence goes on along the minus strand of JAWNNO010000287.1, from coordinate 17,436 downwards.
TTACATAAAATGTTTGCTGATGGCTTGATGAGTCTACTCGAGCAATTTTAGTATTTAAAATGAGATTATAATCAAGTGCGATTAATGATGACTTGAAATGACTTATGCATATACTCAAAATATACCTTATTGATATTAAGTTCGAAAATGAGTCGAAACTGGTCAGAAGAATGGGCTTAAAACCATTCATCAAGAAGAATCGCGGCTAGGGTATCATTTTCTCCCGACCAAAGTATCATTTATGATCAGAAAACAAACGTCGTTATGACTACTTTAGTCAGACAGAAGTCCGAAAAAACGCATAAAATGTTTGCTATTCCTGTTCTTGCAAAACTATAAGTGCGGGAAAATTGTTGGGCATTTATCTTACCCAGAGAGATCATTGCCCCATTAACGTTCAGCTCAAGTTCTCTGTCAGAATGTCCGACAGGGTGTTTCGAGTGTCCGATCTCACTTGAGTCCCAAGCAGCGCTGTTCCTTTTCTTAGGCACACGTATGCTGTGCATTGATATGGTAGTACTGTCAGGCCAGGTATTGATGGTGTGCTACAGAAATATGTTCAGGGTAGCTGTCGACAAAAATTGATCCAACAAAGGCGTTGATCGACTAATCAGCTCTATACAGAAATAAGGGTTTAAAATTGTTATTTCATATCTGATCTGCTAAGCAGTAAGCCCTTATCTTTTTGTTTCCAATGCCTGTTTGTTGATGCCTACATTTTGAGTACAAATTCGTGCTCACGAACACAAGCACATTTTGCTGTACGCTCTATTCGAGTGGCCTTGGTCTCAACAGCTGTTGTCATAGAGATATGTGCCAAAGTCATAGAATATGTCTAAAGAATATCAACTGAATTGTAGGTCCCGAGCGGGGATCAACAATGCTTTGGTCTGGGGCACACCAAAAAAATGCTATAGAATACGATTAAAAAGTACCCAAATAATCACCCGGCCTCATTAAGGACCATCTGGTCTATGTGTGACCCCATCTGGGGTTAGCCGGAACTACCTAACCTAACCTATTCTCGTTATGTGACAACGAATAGGAAATTACAGGTAACACATCCCATGGGACCTACTCTCGGCATTTTGTGCTAACTATTATATTTATGATTTCAAAGAATCAGAAAACCACAAATTTGTTTCCTCTATCTACTTGTCTGGGGATCAAAGAACGCTAAACCTTTTGCACTAAACCCGAACGGAATGGCGTCTAATCAACCTCCACCATCGGGCATGCTTTTTAAATGTTTCGTTACGATGCTAGAGGTTGTTCTCTATTCAACTTTTCTTTCTCTTTATGGTCAAAGGGAAATGTTGGCAATTTTTTACAAAATATCAAATTAACCAGGACAAATCAAATGTATTTTTATCTCATTCTTATTTTTCCCTGTGTAAATTGTTCAAATATGGCCATAATTTCCCAGGCCAGTTCGCCCTTCTATGAGTTTACATATCTTTTCAGGCTGTATCTTTAAAATCTGGCATAGTTTTGTAGTCGATCTCGATTAGCTTTGCTATAAAGCCAACCCAGGAACCCAACTGGGAACCTGTTATACCAAAACCACCAGCTCTATGCATCTAGTGTATTTTCGGCAGGATTTTGTGATTGTGATTGTGACCAGAGCTGCAAACCGGTTTTGAACCGAACCGGTTCGAACCCGGAATTCCGACTTTCAGATTACAGTGAACCGAACCTGATAGAATTATCGACATTACTGTGGAAACTCTTTTCGTATGTGAACTACGAAATTGCATTTTACTTTAAGGGCTGTAGAACTTCGAAGTTTTTATTTCGTCACAATACTTTATATAAGTAGAAACACTTTGTCATTGCTTTGATGGTCATGTGCTGTATGAAAGTATTTCTATTTATATAAAGTATTGTGAAATCCCATCCCAACCCAAAATCAAGACAATTCCCTAACAGTTTACGTCGGTTTTAGGTCAATAACTATATAAACATGTAAAAAACTTGGCTGAACCAAGGTTCGAACCAAAACCTTGGCCCAAAAACCTTGAACCTCAAAATTCTGAACCTGAACCATTGGTAAATTTTGGTTCGAACCCTCGAGCCGGAAATCCACAAAAATGTTTGGGTTTGCAGCCCTGATTGTGACTGTATAACCAGTAAAGTATTTACGGCTGTAGTCCCTAATTCCTTTCCACAGTCTAATTACAGTCCTTGGAGTTTTCTTTTCCAAGAGAGCTTTGAGTTCAGTAATTATGTGACATCAGTCTAAACTGTGCTGGTATTTCGTTTAAAGAACTTTCAGTATTTTATAAACAAACAAAAATCCCAAATTCCTTTTCAAGAACTACTGGAGATACGAAACTGATTCAATTGGCCGAGTTACCCCACTTTTTCGTAGGGCACACAAAATCACTGACCGACATTTTATTTATGACTAACCATTGAGTTGCCTCCGAGCCAGCTGGTGCGCTTAATAAGCCGACGCTAGCAACTCACACACATGGCAAATTAGCAAATAAATTAAGCTTGGTCCAGGCAAATGAATTTGTCACACCCCCACAGATCGAGAACTACAGTGAGCTGCATGACGCCATTGACCAGTACGAGAATCGTGAGTGCATCAACGGCTGGTTGGCCTTGGATGTGAAGCCACTAAAGTATGCATTGCTTAACCATGCCTGCAAGTGGTCGCATCTCTACAAGCAATGGCTATTGCGATATGTCCAGTGTACACTAAAGGTAAGGCGGTGGTAAGGCAATTCCCGCAGGCGTAGCTCCAGATAAGGGAACATCTGCTTTTGCAGGAACTAAATGCTTTTATTGCGCGTGGTCATGATACACTCCAACTGCACATTGCTCGCCAGGACTTTCAGGCACTGCTGCGTGTGCTGGCCATCATGGCGGAAATCCGGCAGCGTGAACCCTACGCCGACAATGTGTTCAAGCCGCTCAAGGACATCATGACCCTGCTCAAGACCTATAATGTGGAATTCGAGGCTCAGTTGTTGCGCAGCATCGAACAGTTGCCGCTGCAGTGGCAACAGCTCAAGCAGAAGGCTGCGGCCAAGCAGGAGGCAGTGCACGGCACGCGCTACCATCAGCAGCAGCGAGTTGCGGCTTTGATTGGGCTGCACACATGCCACCTGCAACACTATGCCAGGCAGTTTCAACGAATGCCGGTGAGTCTATGTTTATGTGTGCGGGGTTAGTTAACCAGAAAGGAGCGGGCAATGTTGTTGATTGTCGACTGTCCTCGATTTTGCAGTTCTTCCGTGTGCCCTGCCCGCAGGTGTATGATGCCTGCGACGAGGTGTACGTGCGTTTGCATTCTTTTGCCAGTCAGCAGCGTCGCTACACGCGATGGGCAGAGCTTTTGGATATTCCCGCACCGGATACGGCTACGTTGCAGCAGTGCGAGGTGGAGCTGAGGAGAGTAAAGGTGAGTGGAATATAGCGTATCACACTTAGTTTAGCAACTACTCGAACAATGTACACATTTTTTCGAATAAGAAGCAAAAATAGGCCTATCGATGTAATATAGTTGAAGTTCGAAAGTATAGCGTTGAGTTCTTATTTCAATAGCTTCAAATTTAAGGTGCTAATAAAAGTTTTCAAAATGTTAGCCTATAATTTCACTGACCAGGATCAACTTCTTCTTAACTGAGAAGATATTCCCTACTTTTTTTTAAATATTTTTTTTTAATATTGCGCATTGAATTTACACTCTTTATTCTGGTCTCAAAAACTCTTGCCTCGATACATTTCGATAGTTGGTACCATTATACAACAAGAGAGGTAAGGCGGCATCAGTGTGAGTTCTCTGCAAAGTACCTTCACGTTCAGTGCTGCGCGTACTTTTGTAGCGCAAGCTTTTGGCAAAAGTACGCATCACTCTGAAACCGCCCCACCTGTATTGTTGCATCATGGTTGGTACTTATCGATTGACTATCAGTGGCAACGCTTTGGCATGAATAAGAATTTTTCGCTACTGATGTCAATACAATTTTTCGAAATCAGCTGTAAGCAAAAACGAGAAAGCTAAGCTAACTTCGTCTGTGCCGAAGTTTTTATACCCTTGCAAGTGCTCGCTTAAATATACAGGCCTGTTCCGGTTTTCATTTTCGACAAAATTTGTCGAATTCGAATTTGGTAAAGTGGTTGTTGTAAAAAATTTATAAATTAAATCGGAATAAAACCTTTCATTCTGAGTTCATGCTATTAAAAGGAAGAACAAATTGTAAGGTTTGATACAGATTACCTTGATGTTTTCTTCATTTGCCTGCAAACATAAGAAGCATATGTCCCATACATGTGAATCCTCTATCTCTTACCATCTCTGAGATCTGTGCGTTCATACGGACAGACAGACGGATATGGCTATATCGACTCGGCTGTTGATGCTGATCAAGAATATATATACTTTATGTGGTCGGAGATGCTTTCTTCTGGCTGTTACATACTTTTGCACAAACTTATTATACTCTATGTATCCACGGTACAGAGTATAAGAATTAAGCTGGTATCGCTTATCGATATTCGATTACAAAGTCAGCTATTTGCCATCGAAACTAGGGAAAAAAAAGACACATGTTTGTAAACCTTCTTTTGTTTTTTGTAAGCTTTTCTATATTAAATATTGAACGGTGTGAAAATCCCTATTGAAAATTTAATTGAAGTGAAATACCCCAATTAAATATTGACTCATTGTGAAAAGTCCCAATTAAAAGTATAATGAATTCATGAGAATTCAATTGAAGTGAATTATCCCCATTAAGTATTGACTGATTGTGAAAAGTCCCAATTGAAAATTTAGTGAAAGGGAAATATCCCAAGCAAAATTTTAGTGGAAGTATAATAAATATCAGCCGGTACTTAACTGGGCTCAAGTGACATTAATAATAGATTTAATTTTTTTGGAAATTTTAATGGAAAAATTCAATTAAAATGAAAAAATAGTTGAGCTAAAGTGTAAACCAAATTTCATCAGGATTTAATGAATGATACTACAAAATTTCAACTATTTTAATCAAGTGACAGATCATCAACATTGTTTCTGGACTTATTTGCACGGCACGGCGATTAACCAGGGGCTACATATACACACTCAGGGAAAACTACACTGATATTTTAATATTTACACTTTGACATGGATATTATCACCATTGATTTAGCGTTAGATATGGAAATTGTACATATAAAGAGTAGAATATTAACAAAAGTTAAATTTAACATCGTAATAGTTAAAAACTTTTTTTTATATAAAATTTTGCCAGCCAACCTATACTCAATTTTCTTTGTAATGGAATCCAGGAGTAGAATTCTTTTATATTTGGTTCTGAAAAACTGCGAATTATATTAAATTTATAAAAGTTTTAACTTACTCAATGGGAACTCGAACTCGGGGACCTCAGGACCTTGAATGCAATCGCGTATGCTGGCTGATCGACGGCTAAAATCATAGATTTAATGAATAGCCTACTGCTATTCATAAATATATATGTAAAGTGGAGACGTACTGATGAGCTGGAAGCCCTGATAGTAGTTCATGAGCAGTGATTCATAAATATATATGTAAAGTGGAGACGTACTGATGAGCTGGAAGCCCTGATAGTAGTTCATGAGCAGTGGTTCTTTTATATGAGCCAGTGAAGTCGAGTGGAGTTGTTGCGTCGTGGCAGTCAATCGGTACTGAGAAGTCGATTTGGTTAAGTTGTCCAAGTCAGTTGCAGTTGTAGTAAAGTTGTCCTAGTCCAAGTACATTAAAGTCGTTAAGTTGTCGTACGCCGGATTATAAGTCGCTCAGTCGTCCAGTCGCTAAGTTGCTCTAATGCTGCCGCATAAAGTACACTCGGAAACTAATTGTCGTGTCAAATCCAGTTATATTTTAATCACAATTAACTTGTAATCAACCATACCCACTTATCTATAATCATCAATAAACATACTCTCTACATATATTCCTGGCATTTTGCAAGTTGGAGTTCCCTGCTTGGGGAATATAAAAGGGGTAACTCAAATTCGTCGATTTAATATGTTTTTAGTCAATTCAAAGTGGTTCTTAGTTAATTTAAATACAAAAGGGGCATACTTACTATGCGATTTATACCTGAGTGTACATTCGGCTAGAAAATGAATGTAAACACACTAAATGAAGAGTATTGGGTACGTTGGACTCGTATTGGAGTCGTTTAGTTTAATACAACTTCAAGTATGAGCTTGTTTCCGCTTGCCCAAAGCACCAATATTTTATCTCTGAACTAGAGACGGGTACACGGGCGCGTTATTTGTTATATCTTGTACTTTTTTTCTTGAAATTTAACTAAATTTACATAATTTTGCAACTCTATCGTATGACCGCAATAGCAACTATGGGACTTTGTGCTCGTCATCGAATCCTGCATTGTGGACTGGAACTCGACACCGTGGCTGCTCATCGATACGGATGACATGGAACATGAGTGCAAGAAATTTACCCGCGACCTGCGCACCCTGGACAAATGCATCAGAGACTGGTCTCCCTATATGTACATTGTGGGTGTCCTACGTGAGCTGGTCGCCTCGCTGCGAGCTATCACCGAGCTGCAAAATCCAGCAATTACCGAACGCCATTGGTTGGAGCTTATGCAACTGACAAAGGTAAGCACAATGAGAGCAGTCGCAGCAAGCTACAGTGTGTACCTTTCCAAATGATTGCGTGGCACAACAATGGAACGGCTGCCTGCCATCTGCCTCCTGGTACCTGATGTACTATCGTTCAGTTCCTCTGTCGTGGCGTGCAAGTTTGGCAAACACATTAGCAGGTGATGTGTTGACAAAGCACAAAATGGAGCCGACAGCCGTATCAAAGGCAGCAGGCGAATGGCACAGTGCAAAGGGGGAGCGTTCAAATCTGAAATTTCAAAAGTTCGCAACGAGAAATGGTTATTCTTTGCAAATCATTAAGGAATCGTTTACTAATTGAAAGTGCTCGAAATAAGTGCCTTATACTTGAAACAATCTGATATGCTACCATCTATAGATCCGTGGTGACGGCCTCCGTCCTCACAAGTCTTTTACACACGCAAATTTTAATTACAAGTCAAGTAATTTATTGGACTATTATGTAATTAATTTGTTTCAAATTTCCACAGCTAAATGGACGACATAACTTGGACGAACTTGTAAGTGCAAATCAATATCATAATTAAGCCCACCCAAACCAAGCCACAGCTCACACAATTTCCTTGAATTATTGAAATTATTATTTATACTGAGAGTGACACGAACTCAACGCCGTCTACAAGAGCCGGAAAATATGGTCTGGATGATGACCAATGATCATTACCACCACCACCATCACCGTTGCCCGTTGCCAAGGCGAGTGGCTTGGCCTTTTACATTGTTGCCAGAGGCGAACAATGTGCAGTATTGCTAATCAAAATGGGCAGCAGATTCATGACAGGAATGTGTTATTAATACATACTTTGTGCATTTGTGTGTCCTGGCTGACTAGAGAACGAATTAGTCTACAAGGCTTCAAGTGCAAGTTTTCTGTAATCGAATCAATTTATTATTATAGTTCAAGTTCTTCAATTTCATTTCCCAGATTTCCTACAAATGCAACACCTCCACCAGCCTGGCCCAGTTGCTTAAACTACAGCTGCATCTGCATGAGGAGGATATTAAAAACACCGTGGATCGTGCCATCAAAGAGATGACCGTGACCAAGGTGCTGGACGAAATTAGGGCCACCTGGGCGCACCTGGAATTCGAGCTGGAACAGCATCAGACGCGACCAAGTGTACAGCTGCTTAAGGTGTCGGAGGAATTGATCGAGACACTGGACGACAACCAAATGCAGCTGCAGAACATCTCCACTTCCAAGCACATTGAGTATCTGCTGGACAAGCTCAACCACTGGCAGCGCGTCCTGAGTGGCATTGACAATCTGATAGGCAACTGGTTTGAGGTGCAACGCAAATGGATTTACCTGGAGTGCATTTTCATTGGTTCGGCCGACATACGAGCACAGTTGCCAGCCGATGCAGCCAACTTTGAGCGCATTGATCGAGACTTCACCCAGCTACTTCAGAGGGTGAGTCGCGTGCGTGTGGTCATGCAGGTGGTGCTCGAACAGGTAGATGTCATGGACCAGCTAATGGAACTACAGCGGCGGCTGGCCATTTGTGAGAAGGCTTTGAACGATTACCTGGAGACTAAACGCCTGGCCTTTCCCCGCTTCTATTTCATCTCATCCGCCGATCTGCTGGACATACTGTCCAATGGCAACAATCCACAGGTTATTGATCGCCATCTCATCAAACTGTTTGACTCCATTTTGCGACTACAGTACGAGACCAATACCACCCACGCCCTCGGCATGCACTCCAAGGAGAACGATGAGTATGTGCCCTTTGTGGGGGGACAGGATCAGGAACAGGCAGTCGCTTTCATTGACTGCAGCGGCCGTGTGGAAGTCTGGCTGCGTGCCATTATACAGCAAATGCGTAGCACCCTGCACGAGCTATTTCGACGCGCCCTGCGTGCCTTCGGCGAGAAGCCGCGTGAACTGTGGCTCTACGACTGGCCCGCTCAGGTGGCACTGTGCTGCAGTCAGATCAGTTGGACGGCGGATGTGAATCGTTCATTTGGCTGCATGGAGGAGGGCTATGAGGGTGTGATGAAGGAGCTGCACAAGCGTCAAATGGCTCAACTGAATGCCCTTATCAATCTGCTGCTGGGTGAACTCACGCCGGGCGATCGTCAAAAGATAATGACCATATGCACCATTGATGTGCACTCCCGGGATGTGGTGGGCAAGATAATATCCGCCAAGGTAGACAACTCCTTGGCCTTTCAATGGCAAAGCCAGCTACGACATCGTTGGGATGACGACCAATCGGGCAGCTCAAGTGGAGGCGCAGCCACCACCTTGAGCACAGGCGGTGGTGAGGAGGACTGTTTTGCCAACATTTGCGATGCAGAGTTTCGCTATGCCTATGAGTATTTGGGGAATACGTCCAGACTGGTAATAACACCGCTAACAGATCGTTGTTACATCACTCTGACACAGGTGAGGCGAAGTCAATTAATTACCCTTTCTCCACGATTAAACATTAATTAGCTTAGACTTGAGGTACATTTTTCTTAACTCTTCCTCGAAGTGAACGTTAATGCTTTTATTGACGGAAATGCGTTGCATATGAAAACATTACTAATCGGCTTTTTAAATAATTTAATGTTTGTCGGGCGGGGGAGGGGAGTTCGGACACAATGAACAAAAGGCAGGCGTGTGTGTGGAGGGTGTTAAACAACCGGAAATCCAATATGTGTGCAATTAGTGCAGCTCGTTTTTGTTCCCAAACTTCTCAAATGTCATACACAAACAGGCATGCAGTTTACCAACTAGTTTTTATAAATATCCTATACCCATTGACAAAGGGTTTAAAAGGTGATTATAATGTTGTGCAAGTGTATATATTCTTGATCAGCATCAACACACGAGTCGATTTAAGAGATGCAGCCACAAATTCTTGCAGGCAGTTAAAGTTTATTTAACATTTTGAAAATTTTCTAAAATAGCTGTCAGAGTTACAACTTTTAAGTGACTTAACATATAATAAATTAAGTAAGGCCCAGTATCTATTATCTATTCTTTTTAATTGCATAGAACACGCTTCAATTGGCTAAAAAAAAAAAGAATGCAAACAAACGAAACCAACTCTACAGGGTATTTAGTAGTCTGGCCACCATATCGCCTTTACTTGTTTCTTTTGCATCTTGTTATTGAGTTTGAAAACATAATTTAAAAATGTATATAAGTATGCTGCTGTCTTATTGAATTTCGTTAATGTAATTCAATATTTTATTCGAAATTTAACGTTCATTGAAAATGAACGTAACAAAGGATTCAAGCCGTTGCAACGCGTTGCAGAGTGCACCCTGGGCTGTTTGGCTTAAATTTTGACATAAAATAGACAAATAATATTTGGAAAAAGATTTTATCCTATCGCCTATCTCAGTCTACATATGGGCCACCATGGCGGATGCGTAATTTAGTTTAATGTATTTTGATTTTAATTAGTCCGTATGAACGCACAGATCTCAGACATGGTAAGAGATAGAGGTTTGACATGTATGGAACAGATGCTTCTTATGTCTGCAGGCAGTTCAAGTTTATTTTCAATTTTGGCCAAACCCCCTCCTGCCCCCGCAATTTGGAAAAAACGTTATATCTCCCACAGTTTGAATGATTGATGGTTGGTACTTTCAAGACATATTTAGTAATGAGGATTACCTGTCGATTCGCAAAAAGAATGGTGAAGATCGAATGAACGGTTGTCGAGTTATGATCAAAAGACTGTTCGCTGCTGCCGCTCAGTCGCAGCGCTGCTTTCAGCTGCTACTGCAGCATCAAAATTTATGCTGACCGTATAATTTCGTTGGTGCAGAGTACCGATTAAACGATTTTCTTTCTTATTTGTTTCATATTAGTTCTTGTTTCGGAGCTGAGGTTTTGCATTTTAGTTTGTACGTCGATCATAAGTCCTAGGCTGAGTTTAATCTGTCCTAAAAGTCTGAGAGCGGACAAAGTCTGGTAAAAAGTGTTAATATTAAGTTGAAATGCACATTTCAATGATTTGTTAGAATTAAGTCCACAGGGAGAATGTGTTTTTGGTAGGCTTCCCACACTAAGAACGGATCCGAAAACAAATTTTTGTATTATTTCAAACGTATAACATAATTGCTGAATATTTATCAGGGTTGTACATCGGCTTTGAACCGAACCGGCTGGAACCCGGAATTTCGACTTTTATTTTACTGTAAACCGAACTTTAAACCAAACCTCTTTAAATATAAAAGCTAAGCCGAGCCAGAACCATAAATTCCGGTTCAGCTCAAAACAAAATTGACCTTCTGTCCAGCGACTTCGTCTGTTATCTGGTAAGCTTTAAGCGACTGAGTATTGAAATGGGCAGAAATGTGTAATAAATGAGAAAGCTAAGCTAACTTTGGCTCTGCCAAAGTTTTTATACCCTTGCTTAAATATTTTGAAAAAATCTTTTTCCCACAACGACGCATTTTCCGACCCATCTTTCTTATGGGTGCTATATGATATAGTCATCCGATTCGGACAAACATTTGTAGAGCTAGGTAGAAGCGTGTGAAACAAACCAATAACATAATATCGGGATGCTGCCATTAAAAACTAAAAAGTTTTTCCAACAAAAACTGTTTTTCAGACCCATCTTTTGTTTGACAGCTATACCATTTAGTTGTCCGATATTCATCAAACTTTGCAGAATTATAAAAAAGCATAGAAAACCTCTTACTAAAACTGGTTTTCCGACCGGTAAAATTATAATTCCCTTTGCAGGAATATAAAAACCTATAATGACCTTATGCAGCTTTCCAATTTGATTAAAAGAAATACTTTAAATTCAGAAAACGATCAAATTAAATTATATAATTTAATGTTTAAAGCTGATTTCAGGTAAATGTTGAGTGCGGCTGCGCCTCAAATAGCTCATAAGCTGGATCAAATGTTGGCATGCTCTTTTCAACATATTGGCCCGTATATTACGAATAAATTCTACAATATTGGCTTTAAGTTCAACTGTTGCTATCTTGTCGCTACAGACATGAGCCTTAACATAGCCCCACAACAAATAGTCTTAAGGAGTTATAAAGCTCGATCTAGGCGGCCAATCGCCTCTCAATGGGGCCATTGTTTTGCGTGCTGTGTGGCATATGGCACCGTCTTGTTGAAACCACATGTCAGCCAAGTCCAGCTCTTCAATTTTGGGCAGAAAAAAATTGTAATCATCGCACGGTAGCGCTCTCCATTGGCAGTAACGCCCCTTTCTTCGTCATCTTTGTATGCTTTGGCAGTTCTTCCATTAATTCTGGCTGCTCTTCACAACCAATACGGCTATTTTTTTTAATCCTGTATTCATTCAAACAGAAATGAGCTACGTTGCTGAAAACAATTTTCATGAGATTTGATAGTAAAATTCAATAATTTGCTAGAGTTTTTCGGCTTTTGTTTGTTTGTCAGTCGATCATGGTTAAAAAAATTAGAAATTTGAAATGTGAAATCTTTCGATTGTGGCGCCAACTGGAAATCACCCGAAACTTTGTGTATCGTAACCTATATTTATTTGAGGATACAGATGGAATAAAAGAGCAAGAAAAAACGAAATCCGGACGTCCGCTCACCACAAGCTTCCCAAAACGTGAGAGATCTAATTCGTCGAAATCCACTGCGCAATCAAAAAATCCTGTTTCCTGAGATGAATATCAGCAAGGACAACAAGTCGCGCATCATAAATCGTGACAAGCGACTTATTGCATACAAGAGACACGCCGGCTACTTGTTCACAACAGCATTGCACCAAAAAAGCAAGACAAAATCGAAAGTATTCCGTCGCTAGTGCACGAACAATGCCCACAGACGATTTCTGCTTACTGATGAGAAATTTTCACTATAGAGGAATCGTTCAACAAACAGAACGATAGAGTGTATGTTGTGACATCAAACATGGTTTGGTGGGAAGTCGCCTATTATGGGGTCACCAAGCTCCATTTTTGTGAAAAAAGAGTCAAAGCTTCGGGAAATTGTATCAATCCGACGTTTTGGAAAAGGGAGACTAGTGTTGATTTGTAAAAACAACAATAAATCAATCGTATTGTTTCCCACAAATTTAATCACCAAGCCAGAGGTCTCGAGTTTTGGAGCCTTCCGCCGCAACATAATGTAAACACAGTTTTGCCAACTTAGATTCGAAATACCCACAGTACTTAAAATGCATTTGGTGTATCTAGCTAATTGCCCGCATATTCTTTTAAAATTCAAAGCCTAAGATACCTAACGGTGGCTGTGGTGGCCGTCAATTTGTTGCCACTTCACATTGTCGCGGACGTGAACATCGTCGCCTTCGCTCTCAGCTTTCGCAGCAAATTAAACAACTCGTTAGGGTAAAATAAATGCTGCTTGTAATTTACATACGCCCCCTTCTACCACTTTCTCCTCCTCCTCCTCCTCCTCCACTGCCTGCCACCCACAACAGTCGCTGCGACTACGGTTGGCCGGTGCAACCGCTGGTCCGGCTGGCACTGGTAAAACAGAAACAACCAAGGACCTGGGACGCGCACTGGGCGTAATGGTTTATGTCTTCAACTGTTCGGAGCAAATGGACTACAAATCTTGTGGCAACATTTATAAAGGGCTGGCCCAGACCGGGGCTTGGGGCTGCTTTGACGAGTTCAATCGCATCTGCGTGGAGGTGCTGTCCGTGGTGGCCGTTCAGGTGAAGACCATACAGGAGGCGATAAAGGTGGGAGACAACGACTGCTGCGTCGCTTGCAAATTGATTTTACCCAGCACTTGCACCTCTTTGCTTCCATGCTGCACATTGATTACATTTCTCTGGTCCGGCTGCTGTTCTGTTTACAGATGCATAAAACCCAATTTATCTTTATGGGCGAGCGCATTTCGTTGGAGCCGTCGGTTGGCATTTTTATCACGCTGAATCCGGGCTACGCCGGCCGCACGGAGCTGCCGGAAAACCTGAAAACATTGTTCCGGCCCTGCGCCATGATTGTGCCAGACTTTGCCTTGATTTGTGAGATTATGTTAATGGCCGAGGGTTTCCAAGATGCCCGTCTGCTGGCACGCAAATTTATCACCCTGTATCTGCTGTGCAAGCAGCTGCTGTCCCAGCAGGATCACTACGACTGGGGCCTGCGTGCCATCAAATCGGTGCTGGTGGTGGCCGGCACTCTGAAACGGGATGACCACAGCCGGCCCGAGGATCAGGTGTTGATGCGAGCGCTGCGTGACTTCAACATACCGAAAATAGTGACGGAGGATGTGCCCATATTTATGGGTCTTATAGGTGACCTCTTTCCGGCTTTGGACGTGCCACGCAAGCGAGTCTTTGAGTTTGAGAAGACAATCCGGCGGGCGGTGAATGAAATCAAGCTGCAGCCAGAGGAGGGTTTCCTCATGAAGGTGGTGCAGTTGCAGGAGCTGTTGAATGTGCGTCACTCGGTCTTCATAGTGGGTAATGCGGGAACTGGAAAGACCAAAATATGGGAAACATTGCTCGAGACCTATCGCATACAGAAACTCAAGCCAGTGTGTCATGTGCTGAATCCGAAGGCTTTGTCTAACGACGAGCTGTTTGGCATTGTAAATCCCACCACCCGGGAGTGGAAAGATGGATTGTTCTCGTCGATTATGCGGGACCAGGCCAATATGCCAGTGGGGAATCCCAAGTGGATTGTACTCGATGGCGATATAGATCCCATGTGGATAGAGAGCCTCAATACATTGATGGATGACAACAAGATCTTGACACTGGCCAGCAATGAGAGGATATCGTTGAAGAAAGAGATGCGTCTGCTGTTCGAGGTGGGTCACCTGAAGGCAGCCACACCAGCTACAGTGTCCAGAGCGGGCATATTGTACATCAATCCACAGGATCTGGGCTGGTCACCGTGAGTTTAACTCCATTGCTTATGATTCTGCTGTCTGCTTAACTTCTATACATTTAGCTTTGTCTCCTCGTGGCTGGAAACCCGCCCGGACATGATTGAGCGTGGCATTCTGACCACACTCTTTGAGAAGTACTTTCCCTGCATCATGCAGCGACATCGAGATTTTCGTCGCATCACTCCCATCACAGACATGGCCATGATACAAATGACCTGCCATCTGCTCGAGTGTCTGCTGGACACTGATGCCAGTGGCAGCGGCAATGGCGGACGAGGCAGCGGTGGCGCCAACGCCGCTGTCAATCCACATAGTCTGCATCATGGCGAGATGTCGCATGAGTCCGCCGAGTTAGCCCTGGAGACCATCTTTGTTTATGCCACAGTTTGGAGCTTCGGTTCGGCCTTGCATCAGGACACCATCATTGACTGGCATCGCGAGTTCCACAAATGGTGGACGGGCGAGTTTAAGGATGTCAAACTGCCCAATCAGGGCACCGTCTTCGACTATCAATTGAATGTGCAGACATTAAAGTTTCAGCCCTGGTCCGAGCTGGCTGGCCTGGACCAACTTGATGGACAAATCGATGCGGAGATGCCATTGCAGGTGCGTGCTTGTCCCACTTCCCAGTTGAAACTAATCATGCATACTAAGCTTGGACCACACAGAACGTGCTCATTTCAACTGCAGAGACCACACGCCTGGCCTACTTCCTCAAGCTGCTCATTGACCGCAATCTGGCTTGCATGCTGGTGGGCAGCTCCGGCTGCGGCAAGGGCGCCATCTTCCGTGAGCTCTTTGGCAAATATGTTAGCGCCCAGGAGCTGCTTGAAATCGCTGTGACAGCTGTCAGCGACAGTCAGCAGAAGCAGCAGTCCGTGCAGCCATCGCTGTCGCAGCCACCAGCAGCCGGCAGTGTGCGTCGGAAGACGTCCTCGTCACAGCCGCTGTTGACCACAGTGCAGGCGACGCACTTCAACTTCTACACGACATCGGAGATATTCCAGAAAATGCTCGACCGACCTCTGGAGAAGAAGTCAGGACGCTGCTATGCACCGAGTGGACCCAAGCGACGTCTCATCTACTTTGTCAACGACCTGAACATGCCAGAGGTGGATGCATATGGCACAGTGCAACCGCATACCATAATACGTCAGTTCATGGACTACAGGCAATGGTAAGTGAGTGCCCAAATGATATGTGGTCTTGATTAATGAGGTTCAACACGGGGAATAAAGTGAAAGATGTGAAAGGATAAGCCGCAGACGATGCTTTATTGCAAACGCTTTCGGTGCTTTCTTGTTCTATCCCATAATGAATTTAAATATTTTCTATGCACTCAGAGCGGGCGGTTCGGGATCGAGCAACTTGTAACCCAGCTTATTCGTTTATTTTTCAAAAATATTTTCTC
Organism: Lordiphosa fenestrarum; assembly: GCA_035044985.1. Classification (NCBI taxonomy): domain Eukaryota; kingdom Metazoa; phylum Arthropoda; class Insecta; order Diptera; family Drosophilidae; genus Lordiphosa; species Lordiphosa fenestrarum. The sequence continues at coordinate 1,576 of JAWNNO010000287.1, read as the reverse complement.
TTTCTCGGAGAAAACTTTTTGACCACCTTCCTCCTTCCTTCCTCCTTCCTTCCTCCTTCCTTCCTCCTTCCTTCCTCCTTCCTTCCTCCTTCCTTCCTCCTTCCTTCCTCCTTCCTTCCTCCTTCCTTCCTCCTTCCTTCCTCCTTCCTTCCTCCTTCCTTCCTCCTTCCTTCCTCCTTCCTTCCTCCTTCCTTCCTCCTTCCTTCCTCCTTCCTTCCTCCTTCCTTCCTCCTTCCTTCCTCCTTCCTTCCTCCTTCCTTCCTCCTTCCTTCCTCCTTCCTTCCTCCTTCCTCCTTCCTTCCTCCTTCCTTCCTCCTTCCTTCCTCCTTCCTTCCTCCTTCCTTCCTCCTTCCTTCCTCCTTCCTTCCTCCTTCCTTCCTCCTTCCTTCCTCCTTCCTTCCTCCTTCCTTCCTCCTTCCTTCCTCCTTCCTTCCTCCTTCCTTCCTCCTTCCTTCCTCCTTCCTTCCTCCTTCCTTCCTCCTTCCTTCCTCCTTCCTTCCTCCTTCCTTCCTCCTTCCTTCCTCCTTCCTTCCTCCTTCCTTCCTCCTTCCTTCCTCCTTCCTTCCTCCTTCCTTCCTCCTTCCTTCCTCCTTCCTTCCTCCTTCCTTCCTCCTTCCTTCCTCCTTCCTTCCTCCTTCCTTCCCTCCTTCCTTCCTCCTTCCTTCCTCCTTCCTTCCTCCTTCCTTCCTCCTTCCTTCCTCCTTCCTTCCTCCTTCCTTCCTCCTTCCTTCCTCCTTCCTTCCTCCTTCCTTCCTCCTTCCTTCCTCCTTCCTTCCTCCTTCCTTCCTCCTTCCTTCCTCCTTCCTTCCTCCTTCCTTCCTCCTTCCTTCCTCCTTCCTTCCTCCTTCCTTCCTCCTTCCTTCCTCCTTCCTTCCTCCTCCCTCCTCCTTCCTTCCTCCTTCCTTCCTCCTTCCTTCCTCCCTTCCTTCCTCCTTCCTTCCTCCTTCCTTCCTCCTTCCTTCCTCCTTCCTTCCTCCTTCCTTCCTCCTTCCTTCCTCCTTCCTTCCTCCTTCCTTCCTCCTTCCTTCCTCCTTCCTCCTCCTTCCTTCCTCCTTCCTTCCTCCGTTCGTTGATCATTCATTAATTTAGTTCGTTCATCATTCATCACATTCATTTAGTCGTTGATCCATCATTCATTAATAATTTATTAATCTAGTTCATTAATAACATTAATAATTTCGTTGATTAGTTAGTATAGTCGTTCATTAGTCGTTTAGTCGTTGACATTCATTAGTTCGTCGTTCGTTCGTTTAGTCATTAATTTCGTTCGTTCGTTCGTTCGTTCGTTGATTGGTTCAAGTCTAGTTAATTTCGTTCGTTGATTTTCATCATTCATTTTAGTAGTTCATTTCCATACATTCATTAAGTAGTTAGTTCATCATACATTCATCATTTCATCATACATTAGTAAGTTCATCGTTCGTTCATCATAACTAATAGTAGTTAGTACATTTCCTTCCTCCTTCCTCCTTCCTCCTTCCTCCTTCCTCCTTCCTCCTTCCTCCTTCCCTCCTTCCTTCCTCCTTCCTCCTTCCTTCCTCCTTCCTTCCTCCTTCCTTCCTCCTTCCTTCCTTCC
>JAWNNO010000286.1:0-25673 GCA_035044985.1 Lordiphosa fenestrarum | reverse complement strand
AACAATGATTAACACAAACAGTCTTTAACAGTTTCTTATACAGCCCTGTTCCGAATTCCGAATCGGTTTTCGTGTAAACGTTGCATTGTTGAGCTTAAACATAGAAATGTTATAAGGAAGGCGACAAGCATATCAACGGCTACTAGATCAGGTTTGAGAAAAATCGAAATTGCTTCAGCAGTTGAAACCGACAGCTCAATGCCAAGTGGATTCAATTCGACTAAAATAGACGACCTGATCTAGTAGGCACAGACATTTTCCTTACTTTTCATAGAAAACTGTGGGATTTTAAGTACAAAAACTAACGTTTACACGAAAACCGACTCGGAATTGGGAACAGGGCCGATAATTTCATAAAGTTCGACTGCTGCAATTATGAAATGATACTTATATAGAATTTATATTCGACCTTTTTAGCAGGTGGTGAACATTTGCTGTAGGGACTGAGGAAGAGAAAGTAGATGTTACTCTAGAGGAAATATCTGCTTGGGTTATTTTAAGATCTCTGATTTCATGCAGAAATCATGCGGACAGAAATGCACTGCTTAAGAAATACAAATTAACCATTGAAAATGAATTAAAATTGTGACGAAAATCATTAACAAAATATTATATATCACTATGGGCCGATATCAACATCTCTGCACAGAGCAATAAATAGGAATCTAAAAAATATTTAGTAAATGATTTTGGTATCGATTCCAAATGAATCTTTATGGATCTGTGTAGAGTTGTGTGTATAAAAGTTTCTACAGGGTTGCCCATATTCGACGGACCCATCTGGCAACGCCATAACTTTTGACAGAGATGTCAGATCGCTTAATGACATACCGCGTTTGAAGCGTCAGTCCAAGCAGATTTTTACCATGGAACAATACACGCCACGCGAGCGCTCTGAAATAGTTGAAATTTACATTCAACAGAACAAGTCAATTGTGAAAACTCATTATCATGTCCGATGAAGCCCATTTCACATTGAATGGGACCGTAAATAAGCAAAATTGCCGTATTTACGCCAATGAAAATCCTCAGGAGATTCAAGAAGTGCCTCTTCATGACGAAAAAGTCACAGTTTGGTGCGGCGTTAGTGCGAAAACGGTCATTGGGCCGTTTTTCTTCCAAAATGAAAATGGCCATGCTGTTACCATCAACCAGGAGCGTTATCGCGACATGATGACCAATTTTGTGATGCCAATTATTCGTCGAAAGCGTATGAGGCAGTTCTGGTTTCAACAAGACGGCGCTCCACCGCACACAAGTCGCATAACAATCGATTTTCTGAAGAAATTGTTTCCGGGCCGTTTGATGTCGAAAAGTGGTGATTTGGACTGGCCACCGCGTTCGCCCGATTTGACGCCGCCTGACTTCTTCTTGTGGGGATATTTGAAGTCAAAGGTTTACGTTAACAAGCCAAGGACCGTAGAAGAGCTCAAGGACAACATTCGTGAAGAAATAGCCGCTATTCCGGCCGAAATGTTGGCGAAAACGATGGAAAATGCTGCAAAAAGGGCACAATACGCCATCAACGCCAGAGGCGGCCATTTGAGAGATATCATATTCAAAAATTGATGTAAGCAAATCTACTTGGAACAAATTAAATGATTAAGATTGCCAACCGCCAAATTTTTCTTTTTTTCTTTGATTTTTTTAAAAAAAACATGGGTCCGTCGAATATTGGCAACCCTGTATATGTCTGATAAATTCAAAAGTTTCACTGGGATTTGTTAGTTTTTCTGACAGATAGCTCTATGTAGAAGATGTGATATCGACCCTAAATCAAATATACCATTGTACTATTCAAAATGAAGCTGCACTTTAAATACCACTGTGCTCTGTTCAGCCTCTATCTAGCTCTTTCCATCTCATTTGGTCAAATGTTTTGACCGCCTATTATTGCATTTGGTTTGTGGGTGAGTGCTTTGGGTGGGTGAATTTGTGTGTTTACCGACTGTAAATACGAATTTCTAAAATTAATTTTATTAGGTTAGAAGTACGAGCAAGTCTGGTGATGTATCACACCTTTGGCTTTGCGTTGCGACCATCAAAAAGCGATAAATTGTAAATAATAATTATGGCACAAATACTCGAACTTATAATATTTAATTGCACTTTGATCGGCAGATAATAAATAACTAATCGTTGTTGTTGTAGAGGATGAGTAAGTTGAATGAATGAAAAGCAGGTTTGATACTAGAGTTGGGCCATGCTTGAGAGGGTCAGAGATGAACAAACAGAGAGAGGGAGAGAGCAATCGCTCTTTTAATCAAACTAGCAGAAAAAGCATAACTCTACCAGGTTTTGAGTGGGTGATATGCTAATTGTGAGACAGATAAACAAACGGATGGTCAAGGTGATGTCTTATCGAAAAGTTTGTTAGGTTGAAGATACTTTAAGTTAAGTCAAGTCCTAGGGCATACACTTTGCTGCTGCTGTTAAGCTGTTTCCTGAAGCTTCTATGATTAATATTTATGTCTGTGCCATTTTCAATAAAGCCTAATCAAGAATTATAATTAAATTTGTTCTTTGGACTGTTCAAGGTTCATTTTGCATAAGTCTTACAAACGATTTATGACAAACCCAAGGTGATTAAGTCATTATCATTTACAAAATTATAATAACTTCAAATCTTTCCGCATGTTAATCATTCAAATTCATAGTTTTGAACTTTGTATACATCTAAGTCTAAGCAGCATAATTCTTATCAATTATCAATTTTTCAATAAAAAAATGTGTCAAGCATAAAAGAAGTAAACAAAATTGTAACAGCAGTCGGCAATCAATTGGCTTGGCAACATGTTGCCAAGGTAGAGCCTTCAACCTCTTTCATATTGTTGTTTGATGTGATGTCCCCTGCCGGCTTCTACAACAACTCGTGCGTAATTCTCAGTCAAAGTCAAGATCGCCTCAAGCCGGACTCTTGAGCGCTTATCAGTCTCGATGTGTGACGAAGGCAGCTGCTGCTGCTGCTGCTGCTGCCCCCCCGAGGTTATCTCTGGCAGCTTGACCAATATTTTGTTATTGTTATTGTTTTGGGTGATTCAATACAAGCGGATTTTCGCTCTCCCATGTTTCTTTGTTGGCGACAAATCGAAACTGACATCAGTCGACAGTTGTTTGCCACAGCGAACGGAACATACTACTGGGCCCTACCATTAGTACCTTTAGTTTTGGTATTAGAAGTGAGACAGAGAGAGAGGAAGAGAGAGAGGGCTAACACAATGTCGTCAGTGCGTCTGGTTTTGGGCGCCCTTTGCCTGTGTCTAATGCAACACGGTATTCATTCAAGTCTAGCATTCTCGCTCGGCAATGTGACTCTATTCAATGTGGATTTCAAAACGCCCAATATTTTGGGCAGATCCCTAGCCCTGAATAGTAATCTGAGGATTGAACATGATGAGGATCCCAATATTAAAGAGGATTCACACTTGAATACGGTAAGAAGATAATTATTACTGTTCGCTTCACAAAAAAGTACGTTTAAGTACAGTGGGAATATAATTCATAAACTGAAAAACGAAATATCATCATTACATCAAAGTTTTCTTAGTTAATTTAATCACTTTTGTTGCTGGCTGATTGTATTTCAATACATTTTTTTGTCTATTATTGAAGATCATGTGATATTTTGTTTGTTAATTTGTTGAAATTTTCTTAAGCTGTTATTACACCTGTCAGAGTTTTCATATAATTTGGCTGGCCAGACACTGAAATTAGTTGCTGAGGTACTGGAATAGACAACAAAAGAAGTTGAAATTATAATATAATACAACTTATAGTCTGGAATTTTGATAAAAAAATCTTCTTTTTGGTATATTTCAGTCAATTAAGAGATCCCCAGTTCGTTTCTCGGTCAAGGAGTGTAATTTTCAATATATTTCTAAATTTTTTGTGACAAAATTACTTTACAAAATATCAATTTGATCTTAAAATATTGATTTTATATGCTCGAAAATGTCATTTTGATATTTATAAAACGAGAAAAGTAAGCTAACTTCGACTGTGCCAACGTTTTTATGCCCTTGCAAGTGCTCGCTTAAATATTTTCAAAAAATACGTTTTTTTTTCCATTTTCCAACCGATCCTTCGTATGGTAGCTATATGATATAGTCAACCGATTTGGACAAAAATTTGTAGAATTGAGTAAAAGCATGTAAAACAAGCAAATACAAAATTGCAGGAAGCTACCATTCAAAACAAAAAAGTTTTTCTAACCAAGGCTGTTTTTCAGACCTAACTTTTGTATGACAGCTATACCATATAGTTGTCCGATTTTCATTAAACTTGGCAGAACTATAAAGAAGCATAGAAAACTTATAAATACAAAGTTAGGAGACGTTTCCATTGAAAAGAAAAAAGTTTTTCATACTAAAACTAGTTTTCCGAACGATTGTTCCTATGGGAGCTATGAGATATAGTCAACCGATTTGAACAAAACTTTATAGAATTGAGTTAAAGCGTGTAAAACAAACAAATACAACATTTTGGGATGCTACCACTTAAAACAAAAAAGTTTTTCTAACTAAGACTGTTTTTCAGACCTATCTTTTGTATGGCAGCTATACCATATAGTAGTTCGATTTTCATCAAAATTGGCAAAATTATAAAAAAGCATAGAAAACTTACGAATACAAAGTTTGGATAGGTTTCCATTGAAAAGAAAAAAGTTTTTCATACTAAAACTAGTTTTCCGAACGATTGTTCCTATGGGAGCTATGAGATATAGTCAACCGATTTGAACAAAACTTTATAGAATTGAGTTAAAGCATGTAAAACAAACAAATACAACATTTTGGGATGCTACCACTTAAAACAAAAAAGTTTTTCTAACTAAGACTGTTTTTCAGACCTATCTTTTGTATGGCAGCTATACCATATAGTTGTTCGATTTTCATCAAAATTGGCAAAATTATAAAAAAGCATAGAAAACTTATGAATACAAAGTTTGGATAGGTTTCCATTGAAAAGAAAAAAGTTTTTCATACTAAAACTAGTTTTCCGACCGATTGTTCCTATGGTAGCTATGAGATATAGTCATCCAATCCGGTCGGTTCAGACTTATAAGTATAAGTGCAGCAAAAAGAAGACTCTGTGCAAAATTTCAGCTCGATAGCTTCAAACCTGAGAGACTAGTTGGCGTAGAAACAGACAGACAGACGGACGGACAAAGCTTAATCGACTCAGCTCGTCACCCTGATCAAGAATTTATATGGTTTATGGGTTCAAAAATGAATATTTCTATGCGTAGCAATGTTCTGTGCAAAATTATAATACCCTTTGCAAGGGTATGAATATATATTCGTATAAAACTTATGTATTATTTGATCTGATTCTAAAGGTGTGAAGCTGTTCCATATCTGAAGTGGTTGCGTCGTTTGTTAAGTACACTTCAAAGCTTAAGTTCTTGCATTAGGATGCCTTCACACTGATCGGACCCACTATAAGTTGTTAATCTAGTAGGCCTTGTCATGTTTTCAATGTAAATAGCTCATCAATTGACATGTCAGAATCTTGAGAGAATGTCGAACGATACTTGTAGTAATATGGCATCTAATATGTCAATTACTAAACGAACTTTGTAATTATTGTCATGTTTCATGTGTTGAACAGTGCATAGGCAGCCTTAAATAACTTCGAAATATCGATAAAATCGTCGACAACTGATTTATTATAACAATTTATCTATATGGTCGGGTGTGGTGTAGTGGGTAGTGTGTGTGTGCCTGCTGTGCAACAGGTACTGGGTTCGATTCCATCTTTTTCAATTACTTGGTCTGATTAAACTAGACATTAAAGCTCTCGTTTTGTGATCATCATTAATCATTTTGATTGGAGTAAATCGTTCCCAAGTTGCGACTCATTTTAAAGTGTCCTTTTTAAGCCATTCTTCGGAACAGTTTCGACTCATTGTCGAATTTTAAATCACATTTTGCGCAAATGCTACAAAGGTCGAACTTTATACTTTGCAAATAGATTCGAACAAAAAATTGTTATAGATTTAGAAGATATTTCCTACATAGATCTAAAGTTGATATACATTTTTACCGTTATCTTTGCAGTATCAGCTAATTCAGAAATATGGCTACCCAGCGGAGAATCATACAGTCACAACTGAGGATGGTTATATACTCACCTTACACAGAATAGCGCGTCCTGGAGCCACGCCTGTACTCCTGGTGCACGGTCTACTCGACAGTTCAGCCACTTGGGTAATGATGGGTCCCAATAGAGGTTTGGGTAAGCATATCCAAAGACTAATCTTTCACTAGGTGACTAACAATCTGCACTTTCCTCCCAAGCCTACCTGCTCTATGAACAAGGCTATGATGTTTGGATGACGAATGTGCGTGGCAACACCTACTCCAGGCATCACATCAAATACACCACACATCATGCCAAATTCTGGGACTTTACCTTTCACGATATGGGTCTGCATGATATACCCAGTTCCATTGACTATATACTCAATCAGACGGGTGTCAGTCAACTGCATTACATAGGACACTCGCAGGGATCGGTGGTATTCTGGATAATGGGCAGCGAAAGGCCTGAGTATATGAACAAGATCATTTTAATGCAGGCCTTGGCTCCGGTGGGCTATTTAAAGCATTGCAAAAGTCCAGTGGTTAATTTCCTGGCCGACTGGCATCTATCGGTGAGCGTAAGTTATCCCTTTCCTCAGTTCCTTATCCTTTTCCACAAAAATTTTTCAAAGCAAATGCAGTCATAGTAATTTCAATTTCTTCATTTAGTTGGTACTCAAGTTGATAGGCGTACACGAATTCCTGCCCAAGAACGAGTTCATCATTATGTTCAATCAACTTATTTGCGATGAGACCACCATCACCAAAGAGATCTGTTCCAATGTTATCTTCCTGACCACCGGATTTGACAAATCGCAGCTAAATGAGACCATGCTGCCTGTAATAGTGGGTCATGCACCAGCCGGTGCCTCAACCAAACAGATGCAACATTTTGGCCAACTGAAACGTTCGGGAGAGTTTCGGCAATTTGATTATGGTTGGCTGAGGAATCATTGGCGTTATGGCAGCATTTCGCCACCGAACTACAAGCTGGAGAATGTGCAGGCAAAGGTGGCCCTGTATTATGGTCCCAACGATTGGTTGGCCCAACCCGAAGATGTCGAGGCTTTGCATCGCAAATTACCAAATGTTGTGAGCAAATATCAAGTGGATTATCCCGAATTTAATCATTTGGATTTCATTTGGGGCATCAATGCCAGAGAATTGCTGTGGGAGCATATGTTTGAGGCTATGCGATATCATGAGAATTCGGTATAGAATTTAAGCTCTAGGTTCAGTTTAAGTACGCACAGTATGAATTAGAACGTAAGTAAGAACTTTAAGTTAGGTATTTATTTAATCTAGTATATTTGTGAGAGTTTAAATGAAAATATATGAAATGTTTGACAAATATACAAGGAAAATGGAGTTTCATCTTAAGTTTTGACTGTTGCAGTTAATCATACTTTGAATTATACTAATATGGGGAAAGTAAGAGCTTTGGCCTGGGCCTTTGGTTGGTAAGTATTAGAGAATTAAAGATCATCTCGGAGTGAGCAAGCAATCGTCTTGGAAGAAAGCCCAAACAATTCTTAATGTCATGATCCGTACCGGCCAATAAGCCTCGTATTAACAGTTGAAAAACAAAAGAATGTTCAATGTATGATCTATTCGATTTCTAGTTTGGCTTCAAACTGAGCCTAGGAACTCTAGAATACCCTTTTGGTAACGTCTTGTGCCCTACCCAATACTTCTTATACATTCACTTCATGCCTTAAGAGAAAATAGAATCCACTCGAAAACTATACAAAGAAAATATGAATCTTCGGTATTACGATGAGCCAAATAAGAATGGTACAGGATAAAATCCGTAGACCTATTACCGGAGCCGAAAGGTATCCAGAGTAGCAGGGACATCGAAAACAAGAAAGAAAGTCGGTCAAGCCCGACTATAACATACTCTGTACCAAGAAATTTTGTCTTTTGATCATAACTCGAAAACCGTTCATCCGATCTTCTTCATTCCTTTGGCGGATCGATAAGTTATTCTAATAACTAAATATGTCCAGAAGGAATAAGCCATCTATCTTCAAAACTGTGGGAGATATGACGTTTTTTCAAAATTGCGGGGGCGGGAGGGGGCGTGGCCAAAATTGAAAATAAACTTGATCTGCCTGCAGACATATCAAGTCAAACCTCTATCTCTTACCATCTCTGAGATCTGTGCGTTCATACGGACAGACAGACAGACGGACAGATGTCCGTCTCATGGCTATATCGACTCGGCTGTTGATGCTGATCAAGAATATATATACTTTATGGGGTCGGAGATGCTTCCTTCTGGATGTTACATACTTTTGCACAAACTTATAATACTCTATGTACCTACGGTACAGAGTATAAAAATATTGCTGCTATTTTGGTTGGTGATGTTATCAATAAACAGGCTATCAGTTAGCTTGACAAGTTCTCTCACCACCCAATCAAAACTGGCAGAGTCCGAGGGATACAACAGCCGGAGACTTCAGAAGAGCCCTTGGCACACCAAAAGTTCCTCCTTCGCGGAAAACTTTCCGAATTCTGAAAAAATCAATCATATTTTATTTTACCATGCCCCTTTTGTATTAACATTAAATAAAAAGCAATTCAAATTGACTAAAAACATATTTACACGAGGAATTTTAGTTACCCCTTTTGTATTCTCAATGCAGAGAATTCCAACTTGATATACTGATGAATACTTATAAGTAGTATGTGAGCCGTCGATCAGTCAGCGAACGCAAGGGCACAATTGGTTGAGACGGCATTCCAATCGTGTACAAGTTCAAAGGTCCCAAGTTCCAGTCCCCCAAAGTAAGTTAATACCTTATACAAATTTTAATAGTTCGTGGAATTTAAAAAACAAAACGAAAAGAATTCTTCACTTGCATTCAGTTACAAAATAATTTGAGTTAAGGTTGGCTGGGAAATTTTTTCATTAATAAATATAAAGATTTTAATATTTTTTTTAGATCTTCTGCACATTTTAGCCTTACGAATATTATATTTAACGCTAAATCAATGATCCAGATGGAAATATTAGAATATCAGATTATTTTTTCCCGAGTGTATCCTCAAAAAATCTTCAGTTTGTTGCTTCTGCTAGAAATGATGCTAGTTTGCGCCAATTATCTCCATTTAAAACGGTTTGGAGTTCCGTTTCGCTTAAAGTGGTGCGAAGAAAGTGGAGATATCACACTCGATCTCTAAGGATAGAACAAATGCCGATAAAATGATCTACTTTTTCCTTCACACGCATATTACAAAGGCTGCAGATTTCATCCAAGTCTCAGTTCACTGATCCATGTAATCAGTTCACACCTCGCCTTAAAAATGTTGCTAATGCAGCTTGTTCCTAGGTTATAGATAGTTGGATTGAGCCAGGTTGTAAGTTAGCTTTTTTGTATGTGGACCTTTCTTAGCTTATAAAAAGTTGACCATCATCTTCTTCAAGCCTTCTTATTATTGTGCCTGTCGTCATCCTTGTATGTTGGCCCAATCAAAATGTATCCAGCATTTGTTTGAAATGGTGGTCCAGTCATTAAAAAACTGAGTTTATTCATTATTTTTAGGGCAATTTCGAATATTTCTTTTACTATTTACTATTTATTTACTTGTACTATTTCCCACCCGGGAAGGTGAGTTTTCCGGAACATTGGTTCTTGTTGTAGAACTCCCATCATCAATCAATCTGTCACATATATATGTAAATTAAGTTTAATCCATTCCCGGAATTTAAAGCGAAATGAAATATACTTGAGTAAAAATGTATGCCAACATAAAAAACAGACGTGACGTTAATAACATTTGAACTACTAATTAATACAGTGAAATTTTAATCATTCTCAGGCAGCTCAATCGCGCATAGATCATTTCAGGTCACACGTGTTTCCCGTCCCGAGTGCAAAACTGAATGAAAGTGATCTTTTGAGAGCTTTTGAAATGTGGGTTTCCCGATAGAGATGGGGGGCTTCAGATGCTGACAAATAGTTTGGAAAAATGGCAATTTTACTTTTATTTACAAGATTTTTTTTAAATTTTCTTTATAGATATAAAGAACAACCCTAGAAATAGTCTAATTTTATTTAATATCAAGGGGCAATGGCATCAGAGGACTTCAGCTGCAAAGTGTAGATATTCAAGTGAGTTGTGTGATTTTCTTAAGTTAATTTTTATAATTTTTTGGAATAATATTAGATACATTAAGGATAGAATTAGGTTCTTCTGTTAGATCTGCTGATTTTGAAATAATGTAGAATTGTGGCTATCTACGGGATTGGATAGTAGTTGAAGTGGCTAAATGTTTCCAAAGATTATGTTTAATTTGTAAATTTGTTACAGAGCATAACAAGGTATACACTTAAATTTTAAATTTCAAGAATAAATCAACAAGTATCACATAAAATCGATTAAATGTATTCAACCTATAAAGTACAAATTAATAAACATTTACCATTCCATTTAAAAATAACACTGAGTGCAGTTTGACCTAAATCCGCAAAGTGCAATTTCCCACTGACACATAAATTGGCATCCGACTTTCAAGCTGATAAATAGTTTGCCTCCAGCTTCCTAAACAATTTCACTTGACCTTTATGATTTTCTCAATTTGATTGTCAACTTGTTTCGGAACTTGTTTAATATATTCCAGCTGCACTGTGAGCATGTTTTACAAAAACACTATTTCCCTTGCACCTGCTTTTTGCATATTAATTGCACTGATTCGCGTGAGTAGCTCGAGATGCTATTAGCTGGGTGGGTTGGAGTGGGATTAGTTAATAAGCTTACTTTGTTAGAATTAGCTATCATAAATGCCACTTGATTGAGTTTTGCTGTTCAGTGGCAACAGCTCGTGCACCGGGAACAGTTCAAATTGAAGAAAAGACTAAGAAAATTCAATGAAATTTTGGAGAATTAAATTGAAGTAAAATATTAAATGCATTTGATGTGTGATAAAAAATATAAAATTAATTTAAAAAAACAAAGAAAAAATCAAGAAAAAACTGTGAATTTAAAAGAAACATCATTCAACACAGAAAAGGTTTCTCTTACAATGTAAAACAAACCAATCTCAAGTATTCAATGGATACAACAATGCAAGAATTCTGCCAAAATATTAGCACTTCTTTTCGAAGAAAGACCAAATTTGGTATTTTATCAAACTTAAATAATATTTGATAAATGTACAGGACTTAGGATCGATCTTCCACTTTGTTTTAGAAACTATAAACTTACAAATAACTAAGTAATATCAAAGCTAATAGCAGAAGAAGTGAAATCGGGACTTAGGACTTAACTAAATCTTTAGACAATTGAAAAAGTAACAAGAAAGAAAGTTGGTCATACTCTGTACCAACAAAATTATACGCTCAGCATACATTTTGATGCTGCAGTAGCAGCTGAAAGCTGCTCTGCTACTGCGCTGCAGCAGCGATCAGTCTTTTGATCATAACTCGACAACCGTTCATCCGATCTTCAACATTCCTTTGGCGGATCGATAAGTTATACTGATAACTAAATATGTCTAGAAGGAACAAACCATCTAACTTTAAAACTGTGGGACATATGGCGTTTTTCCCAAATTACGGGGGCGGGAGGGGGCTTGGCCAAAATTAAAAATAAACTTAATCTGCCTGCAGACATAAGAACCATATGTCCCATACATGTCGAACCTCTATCTCTTACCATCTCTGAGATCTGTGCGTTCATACGGCTAGACAGAAGGACATGGCTATATCGACTCGGCTGTTGATGCTGATCAAGAATATATATACTTCATGGGGTCGACTGTTACATACTATTGCACAATCTTATTATATTCTATATACCTACGGTACAGAGTATAAAAATTATAAGGCTTTGCATTTGTTGTGAATATTTATTAGGTGGTTTAATACAAAATAATTTTTAAAATCAAAATGCCAATGTACTTCGTACCTAAACCTAGTTATACTAATCTTCTGAAACCTTCTCTCAAACCTGAAATGGGAAAACTTTTATTAGATAAGTGGACCTGGTTCTATTTTTTTCTTTTTCGGCTGTACACAGCCTAATGGCAGTGTTTGAGCAGATTTTTCGTGGCCTTAAAGCTTCAAAGCTTGCGCCAATAGCTAGCAAAGGGGACCGAATGTGTAAGTCTTAAATGAATAACATGTTTCCTTAGATGTCCCGAGTCTGGTTCGAAGCTGTACCACATCCGGATGTGGTTTTTAGACAATATACTAATTACACTAGGCAACAAAGTTCAGTTTATGGAAGGATTGGTAATGATTTTAGATAAATTCCGTATGCTGAACACGAATCTGTATTCGTAAATAGTCTATCATGTCTAAGTTTTAGTTGATTCTAGCTTAAAGCTGCTTAAAATGCATGTTTGGAACTGCTTAGGCTCGTTTTATGAGGGACATTTTCATTGGTTTTGGTTAACTTTTTATCATATTTCAACTATTTGCTTTAAAATGAAATCTCGCAAATATTTTTGCGATTTTCTTAAGTTAAGATATAATGATCTACATGCCCCTAGATATGCAATTAATGTTGTTGAAAATTATTATAAGAATTCAATACATAAAGAAATCGCAGAACTCTTTGGGACAGTTTGTTTTAAAGCTAAGAAGCAATACCTAATGATAATTTCCAAAAGAGTTGAAACAATGGGATAGCTTCCCATTAGCTTTGAACTACCAATTCTTGATTATCAACTTTTTCAAAGGTATATCAAATACATTAGCATATTTTTGCTTTAGGAGAATGAATTGAAGTTTCTAAATTATTCGGGGGTGTCCCAGAAATCTCTAGAGATCTTCGTATAAACGATTGAATTTTGAACTAAACTGGGAGAACTTTAGGCTACTAGATCTTTAGAGAAAGGAACCAGTACAAACCTACTTGGCCCTGAACAGTCGGCTTAAAATCGCTCAACTTTTGTCAACTAATCTAGTAGCCCAGCATTTCGGAGACATTTCACATATAAAGTCAAGCAGTTGTAGCTCGAAATGAAGGCGTTTATACGAAAATCTCTAGAGATCTCTAGAGAAACCACCGATTTATTCAATTGAATTCAACTTTTCTGTCAGCAGAATGGAAATCTACATATAAATTGGTCATTTAAATCGCTAACAACTTTGCTTCTGTATCATTTTATTTCATCTACAAATCTCTCATAGACTTGCGTGTTCAATGCCTGAGTTAGGGAAGTAACTACAACATTTCAACTTTGTTAAAATAATTGAATTGACCATGTCAAGACGCATGAATCTATTACAATTATATGGTTTACTGATCTGGCTTGGTTTGCATATCAATTTCTGTGCCACTGACATTGTCAGATATGATAAATCCATTATAGAAGATGCCAATTTACACACGGTAAGACAGTCTACACTATCAAGCCAAGACTTACATTTAACTAACATTATATTTTGACAGGACCAACTGATACGTAAATATGGCTACCCAGTGGAGGTGCATAAGATACAAACTAAAGATGGTTTTGTATTAACCGCCCATCGTATACCCAAGCCGGGAGGACAACCTGTACTGCTGGTTCATGGTTTGGCGGATAGTTCTGCTGGCTGGATTCTATTGGGACCCACAAAGTCTCTGGGTTACCTGCTAAGTGATAAAGGCTATGATGTTTGGCTACTGAACACGCGTGGGAATCGCTATTCTCGCAAACATTTGAGATATCATCGATATCAGGCACAGTTCTGGGATTTTTCATTTCATGAATTGGGATTGTTTGATCTACCCGCTGCCATTGACTATGTACTAGCCCGGAGCAAGGGCTTTGAGCAACTGCATTATGTGGGCCATTCACAGGGTACCACCGCATTCTTTGTCATGGGCAGCGAGAGACCCAAATATATGAAGAAAATTAAACTAATGCAGGCCTTGGCTCCGGTGGCTTACTTTGATTATACCAAAAGCCCCCTTGCAGTCCTCGCGCGCTATACACGTTCCATTTATGTGAGTATTTGTTAGGCTTCAATACTTTTCACCACTTACTCTATTCCATTCCAGTCACTGACCCGTCTATTTGGCATCCACGAATTTCCACCGGAAAATGAAGTCTGGCGTCGATTGTTGTATCAAATCTGTAGTTTTGCCTTACCCAACACTTGTGCCTATTTCACCCTACAAATCAACGGCGTGGATGTGGAGCAATTTAATCAAACACTGGTCCCACTCATTCTAGGACATTATCCCTCTGGTAGCTCAATGAAGTCCTTAGCACATTATGTTCAACAGATTCACAGTGGTGGCTTCTACAAATTTGATTATTACAATCCGTATGAGAATCGACGGCGTCATGGAACTGACCAGCCACCGCAGTATAATCTAACGATGGTCAACTGCAAAGTGGCCTTGTATTATGGCAACAATGACCTGCTGACAGCTGTCAAGGATGTGCAGCGTTTAAGGCAAAAACTACCCAATGTGGTGCATGATCAATTGATGGCAAATAAGAAATTCAATCATCTAGATTTCATTTGGGGCAATGATGTGAAACCCATGCTAAATGATGGAATGCTTGAGGTAATGCGAAGAGTGGAACAGGGGGAGTTGTAGGCTCCAATATTTATAAGAAACCGAAATACTCGAAAAAGTGATAGAATATTAACATTAAGTCGAGAAATGTATTATCAAATATTTTGGAAAGAGATTGTAGTTATTTAAGGGGTCCAAGTCCTATAATATACCAAAATTGTGTATTACTTAACAGAAGCTAATATTTAGAAATAAGAGTAATAGTTGGTTTTGTTAGTTTTGGGCACGAGTCTTCATCCAATATAGCCTACAATTTGGCATTAGAACATCTAAAACCAAATCTTTACAAGTGAAACCCGATGAATGCCTCCTTTAGCAAGGTAAGCTTTCCCGCAAAATTGTATTTTGTTAGCACAAAAGTTGACCCATTCAGAGCACACAAAAACAATGTTGTTTACACTTCAGCGAAACTACACATACTGAAAAAGAAAGTCTAATGATGCGGCTTCAAAGTAAAGCTGGTTGGAACCTTCTCAGACGATATATAGAACAAGAAAGAAAGTCGGTCAAGCCCGACTATAACATACTCTGTACCAAGAAATTTGTCTTTTGATCATAACTCGAAAACCGTTCATCCGATCTTCTTCATTCCTTTGGCGGATCGATAAGTTATCCTAATAACTAAATATGTTCAGAAGGAACGAGCCATCTATCTTCAAAACTGTGGGAGATATGACGTTTTTTTTGAATTGCGGGGGCGGGAGGGGGCGTGGCCAAAATTGAAAATAAACTTGATCTGCCTGCAGACATAAGAAGCATATGTCCCATACACGTCAAACCTCTATCTCTTACCATCTCTGAGATCTGTGCGTTCATACGGACAGACGGACAGACGGACATGGCTATATCGACTCGGCTGTTGATGCTGATCAAGAATATATATACTTTATGGGGTCGGAGATGCTTCTTTCTGGATGTTACATACTTTTGCACAAACTTATAATACTCTATGTACCTACGGTACAGAGTATAAAAATATTCTAGAGTTTTTATACCCTTGCAGAGGTTACATTGAAATTGCCCAGAAGTTTGTATATATTCTTGATCAGCATGACGAGCTGAGTTGATTTAACCTTGTCCGCTTGTCCGTCCGTCTGTCCGTCTGTTTCTATGCTAACTCCTCCATCTTCTGGTACAAATACGCTGCACATTTGTCGGAACTGGCCGGATCGAATGACTATAACATATAGCTGCCATTGGAACGATCAGTCGAAAAACTAGTTCTAGTGGGAAAAACTTTTTTGTTTTCAATGTTAACTTCTTTAAAATTGGCATGAATCTATTTCAAAAGCTTTCACACACTTCTTCAAAGTCTTGTTAAAATTGGATGACTATAGGTTATAGCTGCCATAGAAATGATCGGTCAAGAAACTAGTTTTAGTGAGAAAAACTTTTTTGTTTTCAAAGAAAACGCCTCCAAACTTTGTATTTCTTAGTTTGCTATCCTTTCACATGATTTTATTCAGTTTTGTCGAAATCGGACATCTATATAGTATAGCTGTCACACAAGAGTACAGTCACAAAAGTAGTCTTAGTGACAAAAACTTGTTTGATTTCAGTATAAATGTTCTTCAAATTAGTTAGAACAAGTAAGGGCGCTGCAGTCGAGTTTCCCGACCACAAAATACCCTGTTCATTTATTTTCATTTATTTGTTTTTGAATTTTTAAAGATGTCATCCTAAATGTAGGCAATACTTTTCTAGTCCTGATCAACAACTGGGGGGGTGCTCTTATCAGCTCAACTGTTTCGCTTATAACTCCGGTGTTTTTGGTCCGATCTGATTGTACTTTTCAGAATAGATAGATATTGGGCCTAGCTTGATGTATACTAAACCCCGAGGCTCTAATTGTGGATCTGACGGCTTTTTTTCAAATCTGAAACAAACTTGATCTGCGTACAGCATAAATCTACCTTGGTGCAAAAATTTGTGGCTCTATCTCTTATAGTCTCTGAGATCGACGCGTTCATACAGACAGACAGACGGACAGACGGACGGACGGACAGACGGACAGACGGACATGGCTATATCGACTCGGCTGTTCATGCTGATCAAGAATATATATACTTTATGGGGTCGGAAAATTTTCCTTCTCCCTGTTACATACATTCACACAACTTCATGATCCCAATTTTCCCATTTTCAATGGGAACAGGGTATAAAAACGTGCTGCAAGGGTATACAAACTTCGGCTGAGCCGAAGTTAACTTTCCTCTATTTTTTGTTTGTTGTTTAAGCTGACTACATTTAAGTAATAAAATTACAAAATACTGAATTTTAAATATGTAAGGGCGTAATTGAAATGATTGCCTATTAAAATAAGAGTTGAAAAGGCCAAGTGAGAGACTTTAGAGCTTTCTAAGTTTGCATATTAGTTCTTTTCAAATTTGGAGTCTCGTTAAATGTTGATTTTCAATAATGTAAACAAATTCTATCTATAACTGTTAGTATTAACCATACTGGCATTACAATTTCACTTGACCTTTTATTTGTGATAATTGTTTACCTTTTTTTGGAACTTGTTAAATATATTCTAACTGCAGTGTGCATGTTTTTTAAGTATATTTTCATTGCTTTTTGCTTTGTTTTGCATATTAATTGCACTGATTCGCATGAGTAGCTCGAGATGCTATTAGTTGGGAGGTTGGAGTGGGACTAGCTAATAAAATTACTTTGTTAGAATTTGCTATCAAATATGCCCCCCGACAGAGTTTTGCCATTCAGTGGCAACAGCTCGCGCACCGGGAACAGTTCAAATTGAGATGAAAAGTAACCAAATTGAATGAAGTATCGAAAAGTTAAAATAATATCAAATATAACCAATGGGACTTGTTAAATACATTTAAAAAATCAAGGACCAAGTGAACCTTTGATGAATGTTGCATATATCAAGTTTGATAGAAGCTTACCTAAAGCGAAATAAAATATTTAAATCAAAAATGTACAACCTACTTGATAGTTTTGAGCTACTTACAATTAAAAGTCAAGATAGTCAAGAGAAAGATCTTCTGTTTCCTGAAACTGTTTACTAAAATTTCTCAATGTAAATTCCGAAATTGAAAATAATATTGTTAAATTGTTCCTCAAAATTTAAATTACCTTTTTAAAGCTTGTTTTTCGAGACTAACAAAGTTATTCGTGTGGCCCAACAGATATTTATTATACGAATGGCACATTTAGCCCCGTCTTGAGAGTGGAAAATTCCCAAATTTTGCCAAAAATGGAAACTATTTTTATACTCTGTACCGAAGGTACATAGAGTATTATAAGTTTGTGCAAAAGTATGTAACAGGCAGAAGGAAGCATCTCCGACCCCATAAAGTATATATATTCTTGATCAGCATCAACAGCCGAGTCGATATAGCCATGTCCGTCTGTCCGTCCGTCCGTCTGTCTGTCTGTCTGTCCGTATGAACGCACAGATCTCAGAGATGGTAAGAGATAGAGGTTTGACATGTATGGGACATATGCTTCTTATGTCTGCAGGCAGATCAAGTTTATTTTCAATTTTGGCCACGCCCCCTCCCGCCCCCGCAATTTAGAAAAAACGTCATATCTCCCACAGTTTTGAAGATAGATGGCTTGTTCCTTCCGGACATATTTAGTTATTAGGATAACTTATCGATTCGCCAAAGGAATGAAGAAGATCGGATGAACGGTTTTCGAGTTATGATCAAAAGACAAATTTTCTTGGTACAGAGTATGTTATAGTCGGACTTGACCGACTTTCTTTCTTGTTTTCTATCTCTTTTAGTTAAGGCTGTTAGTGAATCCGTCAGCACAAACTCTTTAATATATATGGAGATATTTGAGCCGGTTCAATAACGGTTCTCAGCCAAAATAAAATTAGGTTTTGTATGGGCAAAAGCTGTTTTTAGCTGTACAGAAAACTGGCCAACAACCTGAGTTCGTTTCTCATCGCACAACCTCGAGATAGACGGGCTGTCGGGAATCAGAAAATCGTTTCAGCTGGATACCCTTGTTCTAAGCGTGGAGCGACAAACATAACTTCTTCAGATCATTACTAGCCGCAACATTTTTTGGCAAATTTTATGCAATTTCTTAAATATTAATTTTATATAGAACTAAAAATGCTCCCGGCTTAAAAGTCGATTCCGAAGCAATTTGAGTTTCTAGAAGAATTATGAACTTAAAACAGTAAAAACCAATGTAAGAACTTGATTTGGAATACGTTTGGGAACTTTGCTATGGAAATATTTATTAGCTGTGAGGCTAGGACTGAACTGAACTCTCTCTCGTCGACACATACCAACTTCCACATTTGTCGAGTGACAGTTCTTTCACAGCAGACTCTCACATCCCTTTCGTTTTCTCTAGTTATAAGAACTAAGAACCTTCCGGGATCCGTCACAGCCCCTTTGTCTTATCTGACACTTGTACCACATTTCCTGTTCTCAATTCAGAAATATCCATTGGATGATTTCCGTTATCCGTTGGGAAAGAATATGTCTTAAATAACCTTTAAATCATTCAACGGAGCTAAAAATCATCCAAAGGATATGATAAATGATGATCATTTAGATGATTTTGCAGCTCCGCCGGATGATTTAAAAGTTATTTAAGACCAAGGCTGCAAACCTCAAAAATTCTCCAGGAGGTTCGGTCCGGAGGTTCGAACCCATTGTAAAATAAAAGGTTCGGTTCGCGGACCGGTTCTTGGAACCCCTGAACCCAAGGTTCTGGTTCGAACCTTGGTTCGCTTACACATAAATAAATAGTTTGTCTTTTGATCTATCAACACGTTGAAAATGAAACCTATATGCTTTCTATCCATATGCTTAATCATAATGATCATTGCTTAAGTTATTTCAATTATCAAATCCATTAGGTGACATTAACAGCTTTTAGAAACTGCTTAGTTTAAGTTAATTAGCATTATATCTTCCAGGAGCTGTTCATCTATACTAGCTCTTAAATCAGAAAGAACAAACTTAAGTGTTGCAAATGCTCGTTTAACTGATAACTGAGTAGCTGGTACAGCTAGTATAGTAAAATCATTATTTTTTTAGTCTTCGTTATTATGACGTTTCCAAAATTTTAAAACATTTGTAAATTGATGTGATCTTGGACAATATACAATGAACAATGGAATATATAACATCATTCACAGATTTTATATTTGATATTTGTTTATTGCTTTCATAAACTTCTCGTCTTCGCAATCAGACGTTGAGTCTTTTATTGTCAAATTTTGAAAACTCTCATTAAGCATATTTTTTTGGCGCTTTAGCATGTCTGTAATGTGCTGCTTTGCAACTTTTTTATGGTCAGAAGTAAGCAAAGATTGAAGTCTTGGGTCTAAGAACATAGCAGCCAGTATTGGTACAGAGCTCATAACAGAAGAACGTTTTTCGAGGCACTTAGAAAGAAATACACAATGTTTTGATGGAGGATTTCGAATGAATCGTTGAAAAAATTACTTAAATTGGTGAACCGAACCTCATTTTTCGAAAAAGTGGTCCGGTTCGGGTTCAGGTTCGCGGAGTCAAAAATGTAAGCCGCCTGGTTCATGGTCCCCAAAAAACCCGAACCGAACCGGTTCTCAGGGGTTCGGTTCCGGACCGGTTTGCAGCCTTGTTTAAGACATAACCCTTCCAAATGGATCTTTTTGGGATCTTTTTTTTCTTCTTGAAGTCAACTTGCTAGGGAAGACTGTGATCTTGACCACGACCCTCTCATCCACTTCTATAGTGCCCTACTTAGCACCTCGGTATTATTCGGACAGAGTCTTTTCTTTTTGTATGCGACTCAGCACCTTGTCCCTTTCTGCCGAATCCAAATATTTTCCCAGAATGTCTTGAATACCTGGAAACTTGTCCCTCTCTATTACTCTATTAAACATTTGATCGATTTTTAAATGGTTTTAAGTCAGTGAACCACAGAGCAATAGATCATTGACTATTTAAGCAATATGGAACTAGAAATTCGCAGTGTAGGCTTCTAGTATCTAAAATACGAGTAAGTTTGAATCAAGTTTAAAGTGTAAGTCTGCTCCAAGATAGTTTACACTTTATTATAAACTATCTCCTGCAGGTTAAGGTATAGAATATTCTTAAAATTGTAGAGTCTGAAACATTGATTTTGTTAAATAAAAATTAAACTTAACTTCTCTGCCAGCAGAATGAAAATCTATATTTAAATGGCACACTTAAGTCACCAAAAATATTTCTACTGTATCATTTCATTTCATATACAAATCTCTCACAGACTTGCGTGTTTAATGCTTGAGTTAAGGAAGTGACTACAACTTTGTTAAGATAATTGAATTGACCATGTCAAGACGCATGAATCTATCACAATTATATGGCTCACTGATCTGGCTTTGTTTGCATATCAATTTCTGTGCCACTGACATTGTCAGATATGATAAATCCATTATAGAAGATGCCAATTTGCACACGGTAAGACAGTCTACACTATCTAGCCAAGACTTACTTTTAACTTACATTATATTTTGACAGGACCAACTGATACGTAAATATGGCTACCCAGTGGAGGTGCATAAGATACAAACTAAAGATGGTTTTGTATTAACCGCCCATCGTATACCCAAATCGGGTAGACAACCCGTACTGCTGGTTCATGGTTTGGAGGATAGTTCTGCTACCTGGATCTTACAGGGCCCCACCAAATCCTTGGGTTATGTTTTAAGTGACAACGGCTATGATGTTTGGTTACTGAATATGCGTGGAAATCGCTATTCTCGTAAACATTTGAGATATCATCGATATCAGGCACAGTTCTGGGACTTTTCATTTCATGAAATGGGATACTTTGATATACCAGCTGGCATTGACTATATACTAGCCCAGTGCAAGGACTTTGATCAAGTGCATTATGTGGGCCATTCACAGGGTACAACCGCATTCTACGCCATGGGCAGTGAGAGACCCAAATATATGAAGAAAATTAAACTAATGCAGGCCCTGGCTCCGGTGGTTTACTTTGATTATATCGAGGGACCCGCTGTATTAGTCATATCACGCTATACGCGTTACATAGATGTAAGTATTGGTTAGGCTTCAATACTTTTCCCTACTCACTTTACCATTCCAGTCACTTACCCGTATACTGGGCATCTACGAATTTCCACCCGAAGTTGAAGTCTGGCGTCGATTGTTGTATCAAATCTGTAGTTTTGCCTTACCCAACACTTGTGCCTATTTCACACTACAATCCTCCGGCGTGGATTGGGAGCAATTTAATCAAAGTCTGGTGCCCGTCTTTATGGGACATTATCCCACTGGCAGTTCAGTCAAGTCCCTAGTACATTTTGGTCAACAGGTACGCAGTGGCGGCTTTTATAAATATGATTATTACAATCCATATGAGAATCGACGACGTCATGGAACTGACCAGCCACCGCAGTATAATCTAACGAATGTCAACTGTAAAATGGCCTTGTATTATGGCAGCAATGATCTGTTGTCGGCTGTTAAGGATGTGCTGCGTTTAAGGCAGAATCTGCCCAATGTGGTGCATGATCAATTGATGGCAAATGAGAAATATAGTCATTTAGATTTCACTTGGGGCAGTGATGTGAAAAGGATGTTATATGATGGCATGCTGGAGGTAATGCGAAGAGTGGACCAGGGGGAGTTGTAGGTTCAATAACTAAGGATGTCACTCAAGACTCTTGACTCCAAGAGATATGTAAGTAGGGAAGAACACTTTTTTGAAAATATATGAAAATACGCAAAAAAATAGAGGAAAGTTAACTTCGGCTCGGTCAAAGTTTGTATACACTTGCAGCATGTTTCTCTAACTAATTTGAAGGACATTTCCACTGAAAACAAACAAGTTTTTCTCACTAAGACCACTTTTCTGACTCTACTTTTGTATGACAGCTAGACTATATAGATGTCCGATTTCGACCAAACTTAGTGGAATCATGAGAAAGCATAGCAAACTAAGAAATACAAAGTTTGGAGGCGTTTTCTTTGAAAACAAAAAAGTTTTTCTTACTAAAACTAGTTTTCTAACCTTACTTTTGTATGGCAGCTATACTATATAGATGTCCGATTTTAATAAAACTTGGTAGAATTCTAAAGAAACATAGAAAACCTACAATTACAAAGATTGGAGACGTTTCCATTAAAAAGAAAAAAGTTTTTCATACTAAAACTAGTTTTCCGACCGATTGTTCCTATGGGAGCTATGAGATATAGTCATCCGATCCGGTCGGTTCCGACATTTTAGTAGTGTGCAGCAAAAAGAAGACTAGTTCGCGTAGAAACAGACAGACAGACGGACGGACAAAGCTCAATCGACTCAGCTCGTCACCCTGATCAAGAATATTTATAGTTTATGGGGTCGGATTTGAATATTTCTATGCGTTGCAAACTTCTGGGCAAAATTATAATACCCTTTGCAAGGGTATAAAAATAGAGGAACTAAGACTACTATATAGTACTATATAGATGTCCGATTTCTACCAAACTTAGTGGAATCATGAGAAAGCATAGCAAACTAAGAAATACAAAGTTTTTCTCACTAAAACTAGTTTTTCGACCGATCGTTCCTATGGTAGCTATAGCCTATAGTCATCCGATTTTGACAAAACTTTGAAGAATTGTGTGAAAGCTTATATAATAAATATATGCCAATTTTAAAGAGGTTTACATTAAAAACAAAATAGTTTCTCCTACTAAGACTATTTTTCTAACCTTACTTTACTATGGCAGCTATACTATATAGATGTACGATTTTGGCAAAACTTGGCAGAAACATGGAGAAGCATAGAAGACTAGTAAATACGGAGTTTGGAGACGTTTTCGTTGAAAACATAAAAGTTTTTCTCACTAGAACTGTTTTTTCGACCGATCGTTCCTATGGCAGCTGTAACCAATAGTCATCCGATTTTGACAAAGCTTTAAAGAATTGTGTGAAAGCTTATAAAATAAATATATGCCAGTTTTAAAGAGGTTTACATTGAAAACAAAAAAGTTTTTCTTACTGAGACTTCTTTTCTAACCTTGCTTTTGTATGACAGCTATACTATATAGATGTCCATTTCGACAAAATTTGGCAGAAACATGGAGAAGCATAGAAGACTAGTAAATACGGAGTTTAGAGACGTTTGCATTGAAAACAAAAAAGTTTTTCTCACTAAAACTAGTTTTTCGACCGATCATTCCTATGGCAGCTATATGTTATAATCATCCGATTTTGACAAAACATTAAAGAATTGTGTGAAAGCTTATAAAATAAATATATGCCAATTTTAAAGAGGTTTACATTAAAAACCAAAAAGTTTTTCCCACTAAGACTATTTTTCTAACCTTACTTTTGTATGGCAGCTATACTATATAGATGTCCGATTTCAAGCAAACTTGGCAGAATCAAGAAGAAGCACTAAAAACTAGTAACTACGGAGTTTGGAGACGTTTTCGTTGAAAACATAAAAGTTTTTCTCACTAAAACTAGTTTTTCGACCGATCATTCCTATGACAGCTATGTGTTATGGTCATCCCATCCGGCCGGCTCCGACAAATGTGCAGCGTATTTGTACCAGAAGACTTAGAGCAAAGTTTGGTGCCGATAGCTTTCAAACTGACGGAGGAGATAGCATAGAAACAGACGGACGGACAGACGGATATGGCTATATCGACTCAGCTCGTCAAGCTGATCAAGAATAGCTTGATCTTTCTTGTTTGGGACAATTTCGGTGTTATTAGGTATCAAGTTACCCGTACTTAATATGCAGGACTGACTCTTGACTATAAATTTTCCTAACAATGGCCGTTTTCAGCAGATAATTGCAGCTTACCATTACTGATTTATGATTGCCGATTTTACCTGCTGAATACAATGACTGCCGATTGCGATTGATAAATATGTCAATCATGTTTGCTGAGAAGGAATCATACAAAATCTATGATGGGTGAGACCGTTTATTGATTGCTCGGCCAACTCTTTAACCCAAGACTGACAAACTGACAGCGGCAAAAGCTCTTAAAAATTATGCATTGAGTTGACGAAAAAGTACTTAGCAATCAGTGACTTTCAGTAGAGAATCATCAGCAATCGCAAATCGTAAATCACTAATCGTAAATCGTATTTTTCTGCTGAAAGTGCCCAATTTCTACCAGCAATTCATTCAAACATTTTAAAATCAAAGAAATGTTTAATTAAATGGTGTCAGAATCACTCCCCTACCCCCTTTCCACATCATGTCACTCCAAGCAAGTGCGCTCCCAACAGTAGACAACACTTTGTACATTGTGGTTAGGTTCACTGCAAAGCCAACAATTGCCTAACAATGTGATAGGCACCACTCAGCCCCCCGGCCCCTGCCATCACTTGTCCTTCACCCCTTCGCAAACACTTGCCCGAATCGCTCGACCCTAAGCCTAAGCCAAAAAAGCAAAACTAGATGGCCAAACTTTACCCATTTTCTACCCATTCAAATGCAAATCTGAAAACTGAAAACTGAAAATCTTCAAATGACTTCGATTGGTTTCTGGTTTTGTGGTCTCGAAATTTTTGTTTTGCTTTCCTTTTTTTGGAGGGGCTGCTCCGAAAAGCGGCTTTTGTTGGGCCATCAGAAAAGTTTTGCTTGGGCGTTGCTTTTATCACTTGCAGTGCAGGCCAGAGGAGCCGCCTGTAGAACAATGGCCATGTCTTTGGCACTTCTAATCAAAATGCATAAAACAATGGGGGCAGCACATACAATTTAAAAGAATTTAATTTGTGTTCTCGCCAGTTTATGAGCACAGAGTTCTGCCCCAAAATTCGATTTCCGCTTGGTCAGGTGACATGATTGATACTCCAAGGAACACACAACAGAGATCAGCCACAAGGCCACGTTCCAGCTTA
Organism: Lordiphosa fenestrarum; assembly: GCA_035044985.1. Lineage (NCBI taxonomy): Eukaryota > Metazoa > Arthropoda > Insecta > Diptera > Drosophilidae > Lordiphosa > Lordiphosa fenestrarum. The sequence continues at coordinate 225 of JAWNNO010000286.1, read as the reverse complement.
CAAAAGCTTTTGGTTTTGCTAGATTTTGAAAACAATTTGAATGCCATTGTGTGTGTTTGTGTGCCCTGCCACAGACTGCAAATGATTAAGTTTGCATTTTATCAAATGACACTTTTATTTTCTTGCGGTTGTCCAGACAAACTCTAAATAAAAAGCACACACACACACACACACACACACGGCCATGTCAGTGGCAATTTTAGTTTTTCTTTTGGCAATTGTACA
>JAWNNO010000276.1:0-17057 GCA_035044985.1 Lordiphosa fenestrarum | reverse complement strand
GCGTGACGCCAGGCAACCGACCCTTGAACGTCAGTCGCAATTTGCATTAGGAACGGTATAAAGTTCAAACGCGTAAATATTAGTCCCTTGCGTTACCTAGAAGCCATAGCAATAGAATTGTCGTACAAGGACGCTAGCAGGACCCAACAGTCCTGTATAGTTGTCTCACTATATATAGTAAGAACCAAATTGGGTTGCCTCGATAGCCAATCGAATAGCGTGCTCCCGCATGCATTTACATGTTCGGGACTATGGATGGGAACGTGCCAGCTGGGATGCTTGGCATTTAGGTCACAGCCAATAATAATGGCATTAACAGCATTAGGGAGTTTAGGTCAGAAACATTGAGAGGGTTATCTGTGCACTTACTATATTCCCACCAAAGAGCCAAGCCTCCAAAATTCCTCCAATAGACACACCTCCATAGATTATTTTATTTGCTCAACAGAACTCCCTGTAGATGTAGGATTCGGGTGCGAAACCCTTAAAGACTTCACGTCTGATCATTTTGGGTTAAAACTTGATATTCGCTTGGGGCGTTTCCGCCTTGAGCATCAAGACCCCAAAATCATTCACAACTTCAATAGAATAGACACTCTAATGTGGAATGCAACTCTGCTGCGAAACATTAGATCAGTACCAATAGATAGGAACCAAAGTCCGATATGGATATCCATGTAGAGAATCTGAATACAGCCCTTAGCATAGCTCTGGAAACACCAGAAGCTATACCAAAAATAGAAATAGATCTGTCCAAGCCGAACAGAACTGTTCGCCTGAGTCGCCCTTGCCTCGAGCAAATCAGGCATAGGCGCAACCTCAGGCGGATGCTATATAGGCGCCAACTCACACTTTCCTCTTGTGAGAAGGCACACATTAAAAATCTAATTTCCGAACTGTCCTTACAAATTAATAGTCAAATTGAGATTAGTCAAGTCAAATACATTGAAAATAGAGTCCTTCACTTGAATCCTAGCGATATTAGCTTGAAGTAGCTGCGTCAAACAGCTTCAAGCGATTCTCAGCTCAAGTCCGATATTCAATTATCTCCTATGGAGCATAATGAAATTGATTTAGAAGTGGCCCCTCTGCTTACGACACAGTTAGAAAAAGTCAATGCACTTGCCTGGTCGTTTGAGAGGGTGCACAAGCAAAATGATTACATGTCGTCGGTCAATCCTGAACTCAGTTCACATGCCGACCATGTCAATAGAGAAGTAGTTAACTTGTTTCGCACGCCCCAGGCTTCTGCCCAATACATAGTTAACTTCGACTCTAACCAGAATTCTGATTCAGTCCTTTTGTTTGCGAGCTGGCACAGCAGGCAATTTTCCTGGTTCAAGTCTATGCTAATTGCCATTGCCCGCCCTGGTTTCCTGGTTCAAGTCTATGCTAATTGCCCGCCCAATGAGTTTCCTGGTTCAAGTCTATGCTTAGTTTACTGGTTTTCTTTATTCATTTTTTTCTTGCTTAGTTTACTGGTTTTCTTTATTCATTTTCTTCGTTACTGTTACTTTTCAACTTAAAAATGGCTTTCAATATGGCTGCTTGCAGAGCGGTGGCATCTCTTGGTGGCATGTTGTTCATCTCCTGGAAAACCAGATCGCCGTAAGCTCTAGCCACTTCTCTCTTCTGCTTCTTCTGCGCCTCAGAGGGTTGAGAAGGGCCTGGGAGCTCCACAAACTGAATACTGTCCAGATTCAGAATCTCAGACGGACGGGGTTCGGAGGCGACTGGACGGGGTTCGGAGGCGACTGGACGGGATACGAAGGCGACTGGACTGGATACGGACTGGACTGGACGGGGTTCGGAGGCGACTGGACGGGGTTCGGAGGCGACTGGACGGGATACGAAGGCGACTGGACTGGACGGGATACGGAGGCGACTGGACTGGATGTTCGAAATTTTTTCGAAGATGAACCGGCCTCGTTAAAATCCAAATATGTATAGTCCTGCTCCCTGTGCATAAAAAATTGTGAATTGGGTTTGAACCACCTCTGCTCTTGAAAAGGTTTTGTTTTGGACCGTTCTACGTTGAGCTGGGTTGCCGTCAACGTGGTGGGAGCAAAACGAAACCCCTTTATTTTCAGGCGAGTTTGCCAAAAGTACAGAAATTTTCCCCTTTCCCGAGTCCCGGCACTTTATAAATATTTTTGTAAGTGACCCTGGGCATGACTGAGCCCTACCTCAGCTGAGAAACTTCCTTACAAATGGCGCCCGCGCAGGGACTCTGGGACAATTTTTTCGTTCTTTTTATGGATAAAAATAAAGGGATTTTAACACCTTCCATGGCCTAAAGACCCATAAGAAAATTTCAACATATATGTAGTAACAGCATTCTCGTAGGAAAGTTTAGGAAAATTGTAACAAAAGAAAATAAATGAAAACCTTCCCGAATAAAGTGTATTAAAATCATTTGGCCACGAGGGTTATTTCTTAAAGTGCCATCTCTAAAAGTCATACGTCCAGTCCGGTATATTAATTCGATGCGGGAAACCTTAGTACAGTCAGCGCAAGAAATCAAGAGCAAACAACGTGGGATGATTCGAATCGCCAAGAAGTTTTTTTTTCCTCTTTCCCTGGGTACAGTCTAACCTGTGAAAACTACATTTTTCTTCAATGCAAGCGACGCCAGGCCTGAACGGTAAAAGTTTTTTTTTTGCATCCCACATTTTGCGTTGTTCTTCCCCCTGCACCACGATTATTGTTTCCAGACATTACTCAAAGGCCAGCCTAGGCTAAGTTACCGCTAATCTGCTTGCTGGGAGCGTGCCTCTCGCACAAATTTTATTTTTGGTTTCTCAATACATGTTGGAGTGAGAGGGCAGATCATCGAAGCGTTACGAGAAGGAGCAGAGAAGACACAGAATCAGAGACAAGAGAAGCAGAAGCAGAGCACCAGCAGAAGCAGAGCACCAGCAGAAGCAGAGGACCAACAGAAGCAGAGCATCGATTGTAGCCGCGGTAGCGAATCACCAGCAGCAGAGGTAGCGGGACAACAGAGGCTGCTAAGCATAAAACGCGGGAGTGAGAGCAACAAAACGGGATCAAAAAAGCAGCGGCAGCGCGTCGTCAACGAACAAGCATTTGGACGAGAGAAGCATATAAAAGGAAGGGCCCAACCTGATCTGAGACAGTCGAACGTAGAGTCTTATCGAAAGAACACATCAAAATCTTATATCGTCGCGAACTAAGTCGAACCTTAGAAATTAACCGAGTCCTTTCAAGTCCTTTGTCAGAAGCACGTGTCGAGTAAAAATTAACCAAGTCCTTTCGAGTCATTTTCCAAAAGCACGTGTCGAGCCAAAGTTAACCTTTTTCTTTTCGAGTCCTTTTTGCAAAGCGCGTGGCAAGTACGCCGAGTCCTTTCGGGATCCAGTTGTTTCCAAGCATCTTAGTGATTATCGATCGAAACCCGACCGCGAGATCGAGTTCTATAATTCGAATTTCGAAATAAAAGCGGAGCTAGTCGGGACGAAATGGGTGTACGCTGGATTTCCTTCCGTCGCAAAAGCGAGCTGGTACCAAACCGGTACGGTGGAAGAGTTGCGCAGCCGAATTACCACGTGCATCACGAATGGGAAGTTCTCAGCAGACATAAAGACCCGATTGGAGGAGCTGGAGGCCATATTTGGATAGGCACCAACCTCAGATCCTGCGGATAGGAAGTCCAGAGCAACGTCTCCCGTGGCCTTCCCCGAAGTCAAACCAGGCCCTTCGACTGGAGCGCATTTGAAGGCACCACTCGGGGATGTACCCAAAGGTGGCTTACAAGGACCTTCCTCTTTGGATGGAGACCAGTCGATAGCGGTTCCTCAGCGAGTACCCCCTGAGAAAATGAATATGGTCCAAAACTCTGCCCAATCGGACGACGCATATGTCAATTTTAAATAAAAAATGGTCAGAATCAGCTGTAGTAGCTTCCGTTCTCTGTCCCTCCGTCAAACTTAAATGGATTAAGGCAATCAATCCAGCAATAGAAACGGTTAATATGCCTCTCAAAAACCATTTCAATGATGCAGTGGTATTTTTTGGCGGTGTAATGATTTGCCTGTTTCTGTAAAATGGACTAATACATTCTTTCTGCTCTATCTGTGTTTTCATTATTAATCATCCATTGTGTTTAGTATTGTTGTAATTTAAGCTGGTAGTTATGTTTGACCATGTGAGAAATGTAGTTGAGAATGAACCTGGAGATCTATTTATGGTGAACTATACTCAAAAAAAAAGAGCAGCCTATAATTAAGGTTAGGCACTTCCAAAAAAGCAAGAAAGAAAGTCGGTCATGCCCGACTATAACATACTCTGTACCAACAAAATTATACGCTCAGCATAAATTTTGATGCTGCAGTAGCAGCGAACAGTCTTTTGATCATAACTCGACAACCGCTCAACCGATCTTCACCATTCGGTGAAGCGAGCGATAAGTTATCCTGGTTACTAAATATGTCCAAAACAAACAAACCATCTATCTTTAAATCTGTGGGAGATATGACGTTTTTTCTAAATTGCCGTGGCGGGACGGGGCGTGGTCAAAATTAAAAATAAGCTTGATCTGCCTGCAGACACAAGAAGCATATGTACCGTACATGTCAAACCTCTATCTCTTACCATCTCTGAGATCTGTGCGTTCATACGGACAGACACACGGACATGACTCGGCTGTTGATGCTGATCAAGAATATATAGTATGTATTAGAGCCCTGCATGAGTGGAATCAAAGTGCCCTTTGATTCATGTTTAAAAAAAAAGGTTCAAGTTAAGTCTGAAAATATTTTGATTCGAGTTAGTCAGCTCAAATTTATAATGACTCCAAACAGATCAAGCTCCAAACAGATCAAGCTCCAAATAGATCAAGCTCCAAATAGATCAAGCTCCAATCTGTGCTCCAGTGGTTCATTAGATCATATCAAGTCAAAAATTAAGTCAACACAAAAAAATTTTGTTACCATATTTCCCAACTGCGCAATTCGCTATACTTCGCTACTTCCTCGAAGAACGCTGCTTCATGGTCGAGCTTAGATACGAGTTAAATATATATGCTTCCAAGGAAGTTTAATTGGCCCAGTTTTGTAGAAACTGCACACCGCCGACTTGCTGGTTTCAGACCCCTAAAACACCTCCACTTATGCTCCTGATACAGCCTTCTTGGCTTCCAGTCGATGCGTAACTACCCCATACCTAACTCCCCCATGTATAAAAACCTTGACAGCAGATATAAAGAACACTGCAGCACTTTCTGCAGCCAAAAAGTTTGCGACCTTCCCTTACTTCTTCCGCGCTTTTGGCAAATCTTGAGTTCTCCTGAAATAAACTACCTTTTGATGCTTTCTGAGATTGTCTCTGAAGACTCGGAGGAATTCGATGAGGACTATTTTTGAATTAAGGAAAACATTGAATTAGTAGAGTTATCTGTGGGGTCCAACCATTTTTTCGGCAATCGACTAATCGTTTAAACGTGCTATAAATTAAACCACCATTTAATGTAGTAAGTTATAGATTGGTTTAAGTCCAGTGCAGTCTCATTATTCAACATAATGCTCCATTTCTTATTTATGCTTTTTATACTCTGTACCTTGGGTACATAGAGTATATTAAGTTTTTGCAAAAGTATGTAACAGCCAGAAGGAAGCATCTGCGACCCCATAAAGTATATATATTCTTGATCAGCATCAACAGCCGAGTCATGTCTGTTATGTCCGTCTGTCTGTCCGTATGAACGCACAGATCTCAGAGATGGTAAGAGATAGAGGTTTGACATGTATTTGACATATGCTTCTCACGCCCCCGCCATTTGGAAAAAACGTCATATCTCCCACAGTTTTAAAGATAGACGGTTTGTTCCTTCTGGACGTATTTGGTAATCAGGTAACTTATCGATCCGCCAAAGGAATGGTGAAGATCTAATAAACGGTTTTCGAGTTATGATCAAAAGACTTTTCGCTGCTGCAGCGCTGTAGCACCGCTGCTTTCAGCTGCTACTGCAGCATCAAAGTTTATGCTGAGCGTATAATTTCGTTGGTACAGAGTATCTTATAGTCAGGCTTGACCGACTTTCTTTCTTATTATTAGTTCTTGATTTTGCAATAAAATTAGAATTTTTAATAAAAACAAGTCCAGAAACTTATGACATTAAGGCTCTGAGCTGTTCATATTGACATTGAACCCTATGAGCTATTCGAGTTGAGCATGAGCTGAGCTGAGCTGAACTATTTCAAACAGATCATATAGCTCATGCCTCATGTCATGAGCTATAATTCAATGAGTCAATAATTTTGTGAACAATGACTAGAAATTCATAGATAGATCAAATCAGTAAGAAAGTCAAGGGGAACTTTGATTCATCTCATGCAGGGCTCTAGTATGTATATACTTTATAGGGTCGGAGAAGCTTCCTTCTGGCTGTTATATAGTTTTGCACAAACTTAATATACTCTACGGTACAGAGTATAAAAATTCCTTTTAACAAAATTCACAACAAAGGAAAAAATCCAAAAATATTAAAACTAAAAGAAAAAACGGATCATTGATAAATTAAAGCTTAAGCTGATATTTCTACATTACGAACATTAAGAAAAATTCTCCTAATATTAAGGATACTATTTCCTCAATAAAATGAAAATTTTGACAGCTAAAATGACTGGGTTCTTTAGAGGAACTGGACCCCACATAACGCGTATTGACAATGGCGGACAACGTTAAAACGTCATGTCAATAGTGCTTAATAATCGGAGGGCCGGGCTCGAGACCCAGTTAAGGTAAGGTAAATATTTAAATAAACGATTCTAAGAGTTTTTCGAAAGAAGAATTTCAACACTATATACTATACTACTACCACCACACAAGGTCAAGGTTGTTTGTTTATATAACTACAAATCTTTTGTGGGGGGGAAATAAAAATTTTAAATTTTTGAGGAATTTTGTTCCTAAAAATAAGGTAATTTTAGCCTTGGTATAAGGCAAAAAACTACCTAAAAGTTTGGAATTTTGTTCCTAAAAAGGAAGGTCAATAATTCCTCACTTTTAGGCAGTTTTTTGCCTTATACCATCTCTAAAATTCTGTCTGTCTGTGTTCGCAATGTGGATGATATCGTTAAAGTCATCAATCAGCTGATCAATATCGTCAGAGTTATCAACTGAAATTATGTCATTGCTTGGAAGTAATGAGTTGATAATTCTGGCAAATTTAACCCAGTTGGCTTTTTTCATATCGTAGCGGAATGAATTAGCAATTTTAGGACAAGTATCAAGAATAGTTAGCACCGGTAGGTGATCGAATCCTAGGTGGTTCACTGCAGTGGTGTTTGACAGCAGTTGTTCTCTGTTAGTTAAAAACACATCAAGAGTGGACCCCTGGCTTCTACTATTAGCAGGGATATGGGTGTGATCTGCAGGGTAAGATATACTTATGTTGGACGAAGCTAGGAGATCGTGTTGAATATTGCCATAAGTGTTTGCTTTACTGCAGCCCCATAGCCTATGTCGACAGTTAAAGTCACCCCCTAATACGAAATTTCTATCAATGCTTGTCAACTTTCGAATGTCTGCCGCAAATAGTTGTTTTCTTCTTTGGTCCGCACTCCCCCCAGGAAAATAGCAACAATACACTGCAGTCTGAATGCCCACAGGGTTAGGGTTAGGGATATTAATGCCAATAGATTCAATAATTAGAGCGAAGCTCTTTTACGGACGGTCGACTGGGGGGTAAATCCAGAAAACGATTGTCTTTGCGACACATTTCTTTGGCTACGCTTTTGACTTTGCAAAGTCAGCAGCGTGTGTGTGTCAGCTCACTCAGTGCGTGCGTGCATATGTATGTATGCAACTTTCATGTATGCAGCCTATTATAGGCGCTCTCTCATTTTCTCCCACACTGGCACTCTCTGCTGCCGACACGTTCGTTTTTTTCGCTTGTTGTTGTTATTGTTGGCATTGTTAACGGACTACTTTTTGCCGACGAGACCACCTAATATTATTGCATCATGTCTCTGCTTACACTGCAGTGCACTGGAGTCTGCTAACCAGTGTTGCCAATTTACCTATTTTCGCACCAGATCTCGGTATTTTGAAAGGTAAATTTGTAACAGTAATTCTGTTTGATAATAAATTTTAGGGAGCACGGCAATGGACGTGGAAATCAAAATGGAGCCAACCGTACACAACGAGGCTCTGGACAGTGAGGACGAGTATACTCGCCAAAGGGAACCTTACGAACTGGCAGACAGCGATTTGGATATTGACATCAAAGTAGAGCCGTGCCCGGCAGAAGCCACGGACAGCGAAAAGAGCAATCAGGAGGAACATCCAAAGCCTTATATATGTGAGCTCTGCTCATGCTCTGCTCTGCGTCCATTTGGATTTTGTAGACTTCGTTAGTCTTCATAGTGGCGAGTGTGTCTTCGATGTTGTCAAATAGTATATTTTCTTTATCTTTAATCTGTACTTTTGCTGCGAGTCTATTAAACCTAAGTCAATTAAAAATGTTAAAATACAAAACAAAAAGGAACTTAAATTTAATTACTTTTTAATGCAGTTTTTTTGTTGAACAATGGTCATCGAATTGAACATATTGAAAAAGGGTCCTCGCGCATGGACAGAATTGATTATATACTCTTTTGTGATGTTTATGGAAAATAAAAAATCGTCGACTGATCTGAAAAAAAACGAAGAAAATATTACTTACTTTTCAATTCAGTTTTGGGGAGATGCTTTTTTCGCAAAAAGCGCGTCCAACTTTTTCTATTTTTTCTTTTTCTGTTAAACCCAAAGCATCTGCCTCTGAGATCCATTTGGCGTATAATATTTGCACCGGCATTAGATGAGCTGATTGGCCCGAGTATAAGAATTCCAACAAATTTCTCCCGAATTTTTTCCTCATGTGACTTTTTAAAGAATTGCTCAACGTATGATTCGGAGCTTCATTACAGTTGTAAGATGCATTTTTTGATAATTTCCATAGAAGTGTATGATCCCACCACTCTGCCATGGTCTTAGCTGTGGTTATTCTTGTCGTGGCAGCATTCGTTACATGTTTGAAAGTTGCTGTAGCTCCTTTCAGTAACGTACTGCAATTGCACAAAAATTTTCCTCTACTATTAGCAATTAAAAAATGAGATTCTCTTGTTTTTGGACTTTTCGAACGACATGTTCTTCGTCCTTCTGAATCAACTTCCAGGATTTTCTTCATGTTGATCTTATAACTTTCTTCGATATAGTTATTTTCCAATATGACCTCATTATTTTCCAATATGATCTCATTCCACAAATCATGAGTGGGATCATCGCGATCAAAATCTTCCAATGATGATGTTGGATGTTGATGTGGATTAGTTGGACTTAATGTTGGTCTTGAAATTATGTGGGTTGTTGGTGTAGTACGTGGACTTAATGTTGGTGTATTACTTGATGTTGGTGTTGAAATTATGTGGGTTGTTGGTGTATTTGTCGTTTGTCGTTGTCTCATCACCCACTGCCTTTTTTTTGTGCTATTAAAGCTAGGGCCATTTTTATTGGCCTTTGGAGGTTCCACGAAGAGAATACCTTGGGCCGCTCTTTCCGCCCGTCTATTCAGGTAAGCCAATTTTTTGGCGGTCGGTTTGCTTGATTTCGTCCTACTCATAAGAAAAATATAGATATATTTGTATAATGAATTGTAAATAAGGCTACACAATCAAATATATGGATTAAATTAATACATTAAATAACTTGTGCAAACATACCTTGGGTTTATCTCCACCTCTACCTCGTCCTGGACCTCCACTGGCTCCCTGTATGGGAAAAAAAAATCCAATTAGTACAAATGTTAAAAAAAAATACATTAAACTTCAAACAAAAATAGTTAATACAAATAATTGTAAATAAAATGATAATTAAATTTTCACATTCCACAATGAAATAATGGGTGATGAGAGTGTGTGTACCATGATTGAATTAAAGTAAAGTTAAAGTTAAAGAACATATGTATATATGGGTTTTAGCGACCTGTTTTGATTTTAGTTTCTACATTACAACAAAAATATTTTTCCTTAATTACGCTTACTCACATGTTCCAGGACATTATGGCAGCTTACTGTTAAATAACAAGAAAGAAAGTCGGTCAATCCCGACTATAACATACTCTGTACCAAGAAAATTTGTCTTTTGATCATAACTCGAAAACCGTTCATCCGATCTTCTTCATTTCCTTGGCGGATCGATAAGTTATACTAATAACTAAATATGTCCAGAAAGAACAAGCCATCTATCTTTAAAACTGTGGGAGATATGACGTTTTTTCTAAATTGCGGGGGCGGGAGGGGGCGTGGCCAAAATTGAAAATAAACTTGATCTGCCTGCAGACATAAGAAGCATATGTCCCATACACGTCAAACATCTATCTCATACCATCTCTGAGATCTGTGCGTTCATACGGACAGACAGACGGACAGACGGACATGGCTATATCGACTCGGCTGTTGATGCTGATCAAGAATATATATACTTTATGGGGTCGGAGATGCTTCCTTCTGGATGTTACATACTTTTGCACAAACTTATAATACTCTATGTACCTACGGTACAGAGTATAAAAACCGAGAACATGAGCACATTCGTTGTCAAAAACTAATCATGAATGGACTTTCAGTTTTTGAGAACATTATAAACTAGAACGAGAAAGCTCAGCTAACTTCGTCTGTGCCGAAGTTTTTATACCCTTGCAAGTGCTCGCTTAAATATTTTCAAAAAATACTGATTTTCCCATTTTCCGACCGATTGTTCGTTTGGGAGCTATATGATATAGTCATCAGATTTGGCCTAAAATTTTTAAAATTATATGAGAGCATGAGAAACAAACCAATGCCAAATTGCAGGATGCTACCATTAAAAACAAAAATGTTTTCCTAACTAAGACTGTTTTTCAAACCTATCTTTTGAATGGCAGCTATACCATGTTGTTGTCCGATTTTAATAAAAATTGCGAGAATTATAAAAAAACAAAGAAAACCTACGATTACAAAGTTTGGAGACGTTTCCATTGAAAAGAAAAAAGTTTTTCTCACTAAAACTAGTTTTCCGACCGATTGTTCCTATGGGAGCTATGAGATATAGTCATCCGATCCGGTCGATTCCGACATTGTAGTAGTATGTAGCAAAAAGAAGGCTCTGTGCAAAATTTCAGCTCGATGGCTTTAAAACTCAGAGACTAGTTCGCGTATAAACGGACAGACAGACAGACGGACGGACAAAGCACAATCAACTCATCTCGTCACCCTGATCAAGAATCAATATAGTTTATGGGGTCGGAAATGAATATTTCTATGCGTTGCAAACTTCTGGGCAATATTATAATGCCCTTTGCAAGGGTATAACAAAAATTTGAGGTCCAGGGTCCAGGATCCAGTCCAGGCCCAAATCCAATTCCAAGTCCAGGTCCGATAGCAGCTCGAATCCGCATAGACATCCGCCTTGTACAACACCCCACCTGCCTTACTAAAATAAATTAAAAGACGCCCAGCGCGCAATGACGCGATGGCGGACCCCAGTGGACCAAACCCTCGTAAGCGATATTGAAAATGATAGTTACGCGAAACGAAAACGTGTAAAACTATCGCAAACTGATCCAAAAACGATAAGAAAACGAATCACTGGTCGCTCAGTTTGTGGCAGAGAAAGTTTCGTATTCGATAGCTCGCAAAAGATTCGCTTGCGAGCCTTTTGCGATATCTTTAACGGGTCTTTTCTAATATTGTTTACGATTTGTAAAAGATTCGCTTGCGAGCCTTTTGCGATATCTTTAACGGGCCTTTTCTAATATTTTTACGATTTATAAAAGATTCGCTTGCGAGCCTTTTGCGATATCTTTAACGGGCCTTTTCTAATAATTTTTACGATTTATAAAAGATTCGCTTGCGAGCCTTTTGCGATATCTTTTGGGAGTCACTTTTACTCGATACAATATCACAAAAGGCTCGCAAGCGAATCTTTACACGTTTTATCCCTTTAATGAAGATATTGTACAATATTGTTTTTTTAATTTTCATTAATATTTATTTCTCACATATCTAACAAACAAATAAAAACTTAATTCAACTTACACTACTAACATTTCTAAAAACTAAAGTAAACTAAAAAAATGTATTCAACTTCATATTTATTATTACTGAAAAAAAAACTTAGTTATTTAAAAAGTCTTCAAAGATAAATTTAATACTAAAAATTAATGCAAGTCTACTTTGCGGACTTTTTGTGCCTTTCCAATTCTGTCCTGGGCATATTGGTAAAATTTTTGGGTAACCCGGTCAAATTCACCGTCTTCCAGGGCGAATTTTTGTTTAAATGCAGCTGTAAAAATATAAATAATATAAATATAATATAATATATAAATATAAATAATACTAACTACGGATTGCTAGGGTTATTCGCAAACCCCTGACGCACTTCTTCGCCTCTGTGCCACGCCAACAGCACTGTCGTGCAACCTCGTCAGATATTATTGACCGCCAAGAGCTCCGAATAAATTTATCGAAAGCTTTTTCTCCCAACATGGGAAGTTCCGAAATCTGTTTAGAAAGTATAGGTACGAGTATAAATTGGTTAAGTTGTAGTCGTTATTTGAAAATCATGCCAAAAAATACTTACCACATTTTTAAAGACTGATTCCTCCTGTAGGCTTTGTTCAAAGCTTTCAAAGTCGGTGAGAGTCTTAAGGGGCTCCATAGGCACTTTTATTTATATTCTTCGCCTCGCATATATACTTGCGGCTTTTACGCTTAGATGCCATTTAAGTGAAAAACAATATACTCCCCTTTGCAGTTGTAGGGTATTCAGCAGTCGCGCAATACTCCAGAAAAAAACGGGGCTGTGAGATGCGTCCTGCGCGTGGGGCTGCGTGGCAACAATCGTAAATTTGGGGCATTAAATGTTTGCATTTGCAATAGAAATGATACCCAGTGCAAAATACATAATCAATTGTTATTTACTTACCTTTTTTAATATTATTGGCACTGAATTTACTTTAATTAACACGAAAATTTAGAGGCACGTTCTCTCGCTTCGACTTCCAACCACAAAAGAACGCATCAAAAAAAGAACAGAACACAAGCGCGCCACGGGCAACAACAAAGTGCATTCGCGGAAAAGTTTCGTCATTCTGCCTTGCTGCAAATCGAACTTACGGGAGAAAAAAAAACGGGGAAAAATGTTCGGCTACTGCCTGATCACTCGTTTGTAAGCCCGCTTATAATAGTTTGGCGAGACATTCGTCGTCGCTTACTTCTTTCCGCCCTCCTTTGCCTATGCATTTTTATGAATCATTTTTTCTCCGCTTATCACTCGTTTTTAAGCTCGCTTATGATAGTTGGGCAAGTCATTTGCCAACGCTCGCAGATTTCTATCGTTTGTAAGTCCGTTTACGAACATTCTACGATAGTTTCGTTTTACAATCGTTCTTTGGTCCACTGGGACGTGTTAGCTCGTTGGGCTGTTGCCCAGCCGCACGTCTGAATGGATACTTATACTTTTCGGTGATGAACATTTGCTCTCAAAAATTTGAGAGCACATTCTGTATTTTCTGGAGACACGATTTTTCCCTCTGTGTAGTATTTTAATTCAAGATCTTTTGAGCAATTGGTCTCTGCAAAACGGTTGGCAAAAGACCGAGACAGAAAAAACAAAAGCAAATGTGTTTCTCTCCTCTCCCAATCCGAACACAACCATGATGCAACAATACAAGGTGGGGCGGTGTCAGTGTGATGCGTACTTTTGCCAAAAGCTTACGCTACAAAAGTACGCGCAGCACTGAACGTGAAGGTACTTTGCAGAGAACTCACAGTGATGCCACCTTACCTCTCTTGTTGTATCATGCTTCAGTCCCTCTCTGTCAATGTGCCGCACGTAACCGTTTTTTTTCTGACAACTGCAAAGAGAGGACCGGTTGCTGCGAACTCTACTCACAACCCACATGCTGCTATCGCTTTCTTGCACAGACTTTCTGGCCTTCAACCTTACAAAATATCTAGATCTGGTGCGAAAATAGGTAAATTGGCAAAACTGGTTAGCAGACTCCAGTAGAAGCAGAGACATGATGCAATAATATTAGGTGGTCTCGTCGGCAAAAAGTAGTCCGTTAACAATGCCAACAATAACAACAAGCGAAAAAAACGAACGCGTCGGCAGCAGAGAGTGCCAGTGCGGGAGAAAATGAGAGAGCGCATATAATTATATAAGGTGAGGCCACGCCAGTGTGAGGCGTACTGGCTAAAGCTGCGAGAGAGATTGGGAGAGAGAGTGGGAGAGCGAGTGGGAGAGCGAGTGGCAGAGCGAGAGTGAGTAGCGCACATTGACGCACTTTATGTATGCGGGTGTGTCTGTGTGTGTAACAACAAATGCGATCGCTCAATCAATTGTCAGAAGAAAAATACATTTTAGGAAACAATCGAATACTAGTGTAAATATTAATTAAAACCATTTAAACATTAGTAATGTTAATAAAAAATAATTATTTGTATTTATCAGCTTCGTACTAACATTGGGATATGGGCATTTCCGCGATGCAAAATTATGTACGAAAAGATAGACAAGAGAGATTCTACAACATTTTGTTACCTCTATGTTTGGTGCATAAAATTAAAAAAAACAAGAAAGAAAGTCGGTCAAGCCCGACTATAACATACTCTGTACCAAGAAAATTGTCTTTTGATCATAACTCGAAAACCGTTCATCCGATCTTCTTCATTCCTTTGGCGGATCGATAAGTTATCCTAATAACTAAATATGTCCAGAAGGAACAAGCCATCTATCTTCAAAACTGTGGGAGATATGACGTTTTTTCTAAATTGCGGGGGCGGGAGGGGGCGTGGCCAAAATTGAAAATAAACTTGATCTGCCTGCAGACATAAGAAGCATATGTCCCATACATGTCAAACCTCTATCTCTTACCATCTCTGAGATCTGTGCGTTCATACGGACAGACGGACATGGCTATATCGACTCGGCTGTTGATGCTGATCAAGAATATATATACTTTATGGGGTCGGAGATGCTTCCTTCTGGATGTTACATAATTTTGCACAAACTTATAATACTCTATGTACCTACGGTACAGAGTATAAAAACAATATAACCTTTTTCAATTGTATAGTGTTATTTTTTATTTATATACAAATTAAACAAATATTTGTGTGATACACTTTTTGTTGCATCATGATCATGGCCTTGGCCACAACAACAAAAAATGCACACAGCTAAGTATGTATTCATTTTTTGCTACAGCGCAAAAAAACCACCCCCAAATACATAAACAAAACAAACAAAAAATCGACATCCGCGGACAACCTTACGCTTCAAGAGTACGCTCAGCACTGAACGTCGGGGTACTTTGCAGCGAACTCTCACTGGCGCGTCCTCACCTTATATAGTTGCATCATGCATGAAAGTTGCATACATGCACATCTACACGCACGCACTGAATGAGCTCACACACAAACGCTGCTGACTTTGCAAAGTCAAAAGCGTAGCCAAAAAATCTGTCGCAAAGCCAATCGTTTTCTGGATTTACCCCCCAGTCGACCGTCCGTAAAAGAGCTTCGCTCTAAAAACGTCATATCTCCCACAGTTTTGAACAGGGATGCAAACTACTCGAATATAAAGACTGGTTCGGTTCAGTGGTTCAGACAGCTTCTGAACCGCCAGTTCGGTTCATTACATGGTTTTTTGAGCTGACTGAACCGCGGTTCCGGTTCGGTTCAGTGGTTCACAAAGGTACATTATGATTTCTATTGTCATGTGACTTTTGCACACTTTCAAATTGAATTCCTATAATCCATGTGAATATCTTTAAAATCCTTAGAAGATTGACCCAAATATATTATGTCCGGATTTAAAGGATTCGTCTATATGTTCCTTGGGGAACGATCTTCGAAAACAGAGAATGTCGGCTAGAAAAGATAAAAATAGAATAGTGTAGAAGCTCCCCTGGTTAGGATTGAATTAAGGTGAAGAAATATTACAGAAAATTCCAAATATTGTCCACTAGAGGAAAGAATGTAGATTGATGGTATGTATATTAAGAGATCGGAGGGCAATTACAGAAGACTTGCAAAATTACTTGTTCTTAAATTTTCGTCAAGTCATCCTTAAAAGTTCCGGCATCGGTAAGAATGTAGAGAGTCAAACGAAATGTAGAAAAATTATCTTAGGGAAACGACTCCAATTCTCAAATTAATAAGTATCATTGGCTAGAGGAAAGCGAGTCCCGTCTTAAAACTCGTCAGAGAACTGAACCGAACCGAACCGATTTAGTTTGTGGTTTTCGGTTTGGTTTAGCAATTCTTAAAGGAAGTCGGTTCGGTTTGCGGTTCGGTTCACTAGCTGGAATAAGTGGTTCGGTTCGGTTCAAAACCGGTTCGGTTCAGAACCGGTTTGCATCCCTGGTTTTGAAGATAGATGGCTTGTTCCTTCTGGACATATTTAGTTATTAGGATAACTTATCGATGCGCCAAAGGAATGAAGAAGATCGGATGAACGGTTTTCGAGTTATGATCAAAAGACAAATTTTCTTGGTACAGAGTATGTTATAGTCGGGCTTGACCGACTTTCTTTCTTGTTTCCAAACACCACTTTGTGGGTTTTGGTTTATGCTCTCACGTTGCTCTTACATTTACAATACACAAAACAAAAAGTAGTTTTGATTTGCCAGTATTGTATTTTTAAATCAGATTGTGATTATCCCTCGTAAAGAGCTTCGCTCGTACCGGGTGTTCCACGACGCCCACTTCTTTTTTTTTCTTGAGTTGGCAGGACTGTTGATGACATCTGTGCCTAATTTCATGTGAATGTATTTACGCTTGTGTTTTCCAAACGACCAAGAGTGCATTTTTCGATTTTTACAATGTCTGAGCAGAGAAGTGCCATCAAATTTTGTTTGCGGAATGAAATTTCAGCTGCGGAAACGTTGAGGATGTTGCAGAAGGCCTTTGGTGATTCTACCATGTCACAAAAAAATGATTATAAGTGGTACAAAGACTTCAAAGAGGGTCGAGAACGTGTGGATGACTTGGAGCGCTCCGGACGACCATCGA
>JAWNNO010000273.1:0-11371 GCA_035044985.1 Lordiphosa fenestrarum | reverse complement strand
CTACTTAATTTATCAAAGACAACCGACATAGAGATCTCAGCTCTACATAATCAAGTTCAGTCATTACTGAAGACCAGCCTAGAGATTTAAAGGGTTTAACAGGGAATATATGGCACCGCAACGGGCCTTGTCGCTCTCTGCCATTGCAACCTAGCCTAAACCACCAGTCATACTTCTGATAGAAAATTGATATATGTGCAAGTTAAGCTATTTGTCTTTTGAGGTCAGCAGTGTCAACATTAATTGTCATTACTGTAATCACGTGATTAATGAAACTTTTTGAAAAATATAACGAAAAGAATAGCAAGGTTTCCATATCCAATGTGGAGCAGTGCACCAAGGGAAGTAGCCTCTAATAAAATGATGAGCTGTGCTCAAAAAAAGGCGGAGCTTGATCTACCAATATGTGGACAATGCAAGCAGCAAGCTTGACAAAAGCAGTTGCATCTTCAGCAGCATTCTAAGGTAACCAAACCAAGCCTCATGCAACATCCCATCCCTTTCTGCCTGAATATTCGGCGCTGCCAAGCCAAACGACACTCTGAAGTAGCAAAAAACGAGAGCGTAAGTTAAAGTCGGCCCTGCCCGACTTCGAAATACCTGTTACTCAGCTCAGCTCGGATAAGTATGCAACAATTTTTTAACTCGGCCATTTATTATCCGATCCTTTTGAAAATTTGTGAGATTGTAGATATTGGCCACATAGACTACACTGCAAAATCTGAGCTCGATATCTTAAAAATGGGGAGTTATTCAATATTTTTTATTGCGGGGGCGGGAGGGGGCGTGGCCAAAATTTGAAACAAACTTGATCTGCCTACAGACAATACTAGCTTACGTATAAAATTTGGTTGCTCTAGCTCTTCTAGTCTCTGAGATCTAGGTGTTCATACAGACGGACGGACGGACGGACGGACAGACGGACATGGCTATATTGACTCGGCTGTTGATGCTGATGAAGAATATATATACTTTATGATATCGGAGATGCTTCCTTCTGCCTGTTACATACATTTGCACGACTTTAGTATACCCTTTTTACTCTACGAGTAACGGGTATAATAAAGGGATTGTAAGGGTGATGCAAAATATTGATTTGAGCGACTTACAAAACTAGATTAAGTCAATGCAGTTATTGGAATGGTTAAAGGGCCACCCAATTTTATTTTAAAGATATCCACAGACTACATTTAAAGCTTAGAGATAAGTTTCTATTAAAAATCATAATAAATGGCAAAGTAAAAGTTGCACATATAGCAATTTTATTTGAAATAGTTTTGGAAAAAGTTGCTAAAGCTCCATTTACACGACCTGATCGTTTAGATGAGTTTTCTTCAGCTCAATTAGAAGCGGTTCAATTTCGCCTGATTACCCAGCTGAGTAAATCAGGTGACTACTCAGACGCCAATCAGATGAAAACTCAGTTGAGCGATCAGGTTGGGTAAATGGAGCTTAAGGTGTTATTTTTCAATACCAATATTCAAAAGAAATAATATGACAAATGTAAAAGTATGAAGAATCAGGAACCTGAAAGTTTTACCACACATTGGTAGAGAAATTTATAAAGTGGGTATCATTGGGCCTTATCGGAGGTGATGCGCAGAGGGTCAAGACCACTCTGAAAGTTCAATTTGATAAACAAATCTAGTAGTGCAGTTGACCAGAGGTACTAGGAAACACTGTACACCAAAGAGCTTATGATTCACACAGTCGAAAGCCTTGCTGAGATCTGCAACTTGCTTGAGATACAAAAAAATCCTCCATAATATGCAATATTTTTTCAGCAAAGCCTTGCATAAAGATGCATTCCGAATATGCATTTTATTATCAATACAATTCCCACTGTGCATTGTCATGTTGTGAGCTAACAAAAGGCCCAGTTTTGGGCATTTCTTAATTTGTGCTACGTGCTGCAGCGTCTCGTTAAGACCCCCCCTAACCCCCACCACCATGCCCTTTGGGGGACATTGAACCAAATTGTAAGACCTTTTGTTTCTGCAGTTTATTGTTTCTTAAAGATAACCATCTGCTTGCCCAAAAGTTGTGCCATCGTTTTTGGGGTGCCTGAAGTGACCAAAATGTATTTTCCCATTTTCCCATGTAAATAATTTCATGCATAACGAAATCATGAATGAAAGAAAAGTGAATTCGTGTGAAATATGTTGAAAAAAAATGAGACAAATGCGCATCAATTAAAATTAACCAAAAAACGAAATAAAATGAAATACGAATGCAGTGGGCGAGGCGGCAACAGGACATTGTTGTGGCGCCCGTTTCGGTTTTGGGGCAGACAAACATTGTCCGTGACCCCATTCCAATGGGGTGCGTGCTGGTGGCTTCATTAACCGGCAACTCACTCACACGTGTAAGCATACGCACACTCATATACATAAACATGCCCACACTCCAGTCCGTATGGGTCACCGGCCCGGCCCGGCCCGAATCCGCAGCCGGTGCCGGCGTTTCTTTCTCGTTTTTTTGCTTTTCGTGCACATTTTTTTCGCTTACTCACCCCATTACAATGGCATATATAATTACAACAGCAACAACCGTTCAAGGTCGCACCATAATCGTTGATAATGAAAATTATTTGTACCCAGTCACCCCCTCCCACTCACTCTCTCTCTCTCTCTCTCACTCTCTCTCTCTTGCAGTGGCCTCGTCCTTGCCTCATGCATATTTTTGTCACTTGTTTTTCTTTAATTTTCATTTAATGCAATTCCCCCTCATTGTGTGAATTATTGCCAAAAAAAAGAAACGAAAAATGAAATCACGCGCCCAAAAGTATGCAACATAATTAAAAATCAATGGCACACAAACAGATAAAGGCCAACAGGCGCCCAGCTGACGGAGAGGGCGTGGCAAACAACCTGATTTCCACACAAATTTTTATTTTTACTCATTGCCGCAATTTATTTTTGATTGTTTTTTAATTTATTTTTTATTCGCATAAAAAGCACAACAAAATACGGTAAAAAATTTTCGCGCGAACGCGAAACACACAGCAAAAATCACCAAAAAAAAAAAACAGCAAAAAAAAAACAACCAAGGAAACACAAAAAAGCAGGCCAAACAACGCCGGTCAGCAGCAGCAGCAGCAGCAGGACGAGCCCACACGGCTCTGGTGTGGATTTTTGGTGTGGCGGCCAATGAACAGTAAAACTGTTGCTGGGGTGTTGCAACGTCAGCCGAAAGCGGCAAAAAAACAAAAACAAAACGAGCCAAGTGACGAAAATATAAAACGTGGGCCAGCTGGGTGTGTGGTGTGGGGTGTGTTGGGGGGGACCAGCAAAGAACCAGCAGGAGGTGACCAGCCATGTGCGGTGGTTGGCCCTGCAAAAATGTGCCTGACTACTCAACGGATCAAAATGCCAGCTTGTAGTGGGCCAATAAAAAAGAAGTCGGAGAACAGCCAGTTAAGCACTTTCTCAAGCTGAGAAGAAAATGCTTCAATTATGATTGTTCTTAACAATTCTGGTAAAGTCACATGTTTTGATTGTCAATATTTTTATACTCTGTACCGAAGGTACATAGAGTATTATAAGTTTGTGCAAAAGTATGTAACATCCAGAAGTAAGCATCTCCGACCCCATAAAGTATATATATTCTTGATCAGCATCAACAGCCGAGTCGATATAGCCATGTCCGTCTGTCCGTCTGTCCGTCCGTCCGTCTGTCCGTCTGTCTGTCTGTCCGTATGAACGCACAGATCTCAGAGATGGTAAGAGATAGAGGTATGACATGTATGGGACATATGCTTCTTATGTCTGCAGGCAGATCAAGTTTATTTTCAATTTTGGCCACGCCCCCTCCCGCCCCCGCAATTTAGAAAAAACGTCTTATCTCCCACAGTTTTGAAGATAGATGGCTTGTTCCTTCTGGACATATTTAGTTATTAGGATAACTTATCGATTCGCCAAAGAAATGAAGAAGACCGGATGAACGGTTTTCGAGTTATGATCAAAAGACAAATTTTCTTGGTACAGAGTATGTTATAGTCGGGCTTGACCGACTTTCTTTCTTGCTGGAACCAGAGCTGCAAACCGGTTTTGAACCAAACCGGTTCGAACCCGGAATTCCGACTTTCAGATAACTGTGAACCGAACCTTGAACCGAACCTCTTAAGGTATTAAAGCTAAACCTGAACCCGTTCCGAACCCAAAGTTTCGGTTCGGTTCAACAACAATTATAAATTTGAACTATTTCCCAGTAACTTCTTCTGTTATCCTGATAGAATTATCCACATTACTGTGGAAACACTTTTCGTATGTGGACTACGAAATTGCATTTTACCTTAAGGGCTGTATGCGGAACTTTGAAGTTTTTATTTCGTCACAATACCTTATATAAGTAAAAACACATTGTCATTGCTTTGATGGTCATGAGCTGTATGAAAGTGTTTCTATTTATATAAAGTACTGTGAAACCCCATCCCAACCCAAAATCGAGACAATTCCCTAACAGTTTATGTGGGTTTTAGGTCGATTACTATATAAATATGCTATGCTATATACATGCTATATACTATATAAACAAGCTTGGCTGAACCAAGGTTCGAACCAAAACCTTGGCCCAAAAACCACGAACCTCAAAATTCTGAACCTGAACCATTGGTTTTTTTGGTTCAAACCCGCGAGCCGGAGATCCACGAAATTTTTTGGGTTTGCAGCCTTGGTTGTAACTATATTCGGACATATAAGAAGTGTCCAAGGCCACGTCTTATGCCAAATTACCAATAAGTCCCTTTCCTATTATTATTTACCTCGTTGAATAGTTCCCATGTGCCGGTATCAAACAGTCAACATCATCTAAGAAATGTGATGGTTTCTTGCTCCACTGACGGATGAGCATTGCGGTCACACTAACCTATACTACTTAAGAACATCTGGTGGGATTGCTTTGCTTGCCATTGTGAGTCAAAGTTCTGCTTCCACATGTCAAGCAGCTCGCTCTTATGGATGTCCCTTCAAGTTGCTGCTTTTTGCGGAAAAAAGCTAGACCCTTTCGTCTCTTAAGAGGAATAAGGAGTGTAAGGTGCCTATTAGTTGTCGGTTGATAGTCGCACATTGTTAACTTGCCTCATTACTGCTCTTCTTCTCAATCATTCTTGCTCGTTATTAGCGTAGTTGATCTCTTCAGAACGTCTCGTACAGATCTCAATCATTCTGATTGGACCTGACTTCTATACATCTTTCGTTCGACCTCTTATTATCGATTCATTGATATATAAGCTTTATTTGTAAACAAGCAACAAGGAGATTCCTTCAACGATACCTGTCTAGTGCCTGGTGCCTTGAATAAAATTTCATTTACGTATTTTATCTCTATTGTGATGGGCTTTTCTTTGTGATGAAGAGGGACCAGTAGACAACTCTCAGTCATTTCTTCACAATCATTTTTAGTTTTCTGCTAGTTAGATCGGAGATCTCTTGCTGTGCAAGAGATCGTGAGTTCTGTACCGCCCTGTGACATCCAATCAAGATGTTTTTTTTTTGAAATAAACTTTCACACCCAGCCGCCTTCTTTCGCTATTGGCGCCAGCTATGAAGTATCTAGCCGTGAAAAAGCTTCTCAAACTTGGCCCTCGGATTTGGCGTTAAACGAAACTCAATTCATTTTTCGCTGAGCCATCATTTTGCATTTGGCTTAAAGAAGTGAGGAATAATACAACGAAATTTCATTTTAGCACCTGTCATTCTTCTTACATTGTTACCAAATTGAGTTCTTTTCGGATCAGACACAGTAACTCGGCTTGAAACATTCTGTTTGTTCTGATCAAATTTCTTTTTCACTGGCTATGCGTTATATTTAATCTTAGTTCTGTATTAAAATAGGCTGCAAGCCTTTATAATTCTGCGGCAGGTTAAAACCCAACTTGAAGTATAGGGCCCGATTCGAGCACCTGTTACTAAAGTCATTATACCTAAGATATTGGTTCAAACGTAGGTTCATAACATTTGAAAATTTTGAATCTTTTTATACCCTTGCAAAGAGTATTATAATTTTGCCCAGAAGTTTGCAACGCATAGAAATATTAATTTCCGACAACATAAACTATATATATTCTTGATCAGGGTGACGAGCTGAGTCGATTGAGCTTTGTCCGTCCGTTTGTCTGTCTGTTTCTACGCGAACTAGTCTCTCAGTTTAAAAGCTATCGAACTGAAATTTTGCACAGACGCTTCTTTTTGCTGCACACTACTAATATGTCGAAACCGACCGGATCGGATGACTATATCTCATAGCTCCCATCGGAACAATCGGTCGGAAAACTAGTTTTAGTGTGAAAACCTTTATTCTTTTCCATGGCAACGTCTCCAAACTTTGTAATGGTAGATTTTCTATGTTATTTTATAATTCTGCCAAGTTTGATGAAAATCGGACAACTATACCTGCTATACAAAAGATAGGTCTGAAAGCGAGCACTTGCAAGGGTATAAAAACTTCAGCACTCAGGAACAAAGTCCAAATTTACAAGGCAATTCTGGCTCCGGTATGGAGATACGGCCTACAAATTTATGGAATCGCGGCGAAGTCTCACCTGGAAAAGGTTAGAGTGTTCCAAGCGAAAATCCTTAGGCGCATTACGGTAGCTGAGTGGAACCAGAGAACAATGGATATTGAAAAGGACTTTGAAGTTCCTATGGTTGGAGACGTTTTAAATTAGCAGGCTGCAATATACCTGGACAAGCTGTCGCACCACCCCAACAAATTGGCCAATAGCTTGTTAAGAAACAGCTGGATCCAAGGTGTACGTCAAAGGAGAAGGTTAAAGAGGGTATTACCCAAGGATCTCAGCACCATTCACACCAAATTCTCACACTTTCTTACATTAAAATACGTATACATTATCGGTAAGCCCAAATGAACACTGCCAAGTACTGTTAATAACGAATACTTCAAACTAGTAGAAGCGGCCAAAAATGGTAGCAGAAGGCTAGTTAATAAATGACACTTTTCTAACAAAAAAAAAAAACCAGAAAGAAGGCGGTTCAATCTTAATCATTTAATTTGTTCCAAGTAGATTTGTTTACATCAATTTTTGAATATGATATCTCTCAAATGGCCGCCTCTGGCGTTGATGGCGTATTGTGCCCTTTTTGCAGCATTTTCCATCGTTTTCGCCAACATTTCGGCCGGAATAGCGGCTATTTCTTCACGAATGTTGTCCTTGAGCTCTTCTACGGTCCTTGGCTTGTTAACGTAAACCTTTGACTTCAAATATCCCCACAAGAAGAAGTCAGGCGGCGTCAAATCGGGCGAACGCGGTGGCCAGTCCAAATCACCACTTTTCGACATCAAACGGCCCGGAAACAATTTCTTCAGAAAATCGATTGTTATGCGACTTGTGTGCGGTGGAGCGCCGTCTTGTTGAAACCAGAACTGCCTCATACGCTTTCGACGAATAATTGGCATCACAAAATTGGTCATCATGTCGCGATAACGCTCCTGGTTGATGGTAACAGCATGGCCATTTTCATTTTGGAAGAAAAACGGCCCAATGACCGTTTTCGCACTAACGCCGCACCAAACTGTGACTTTTTCGTCATGAAGAGGCACTTCTTGAATCTCCTGAGGATTTTCAGTGGCGTAAATACGGCAATTTTGCTTATTTACGGTCCCATTCAATGTGAAATTTTAATTTTTTAAAAGCACGTTGAGTTTTCACAATTGACTTGTTCTGTTGAATGTAAATTTCAACTATTTCAGAGCGCTCGCGTGGCGTGTATTGTTCCATGGTAAAAGTCTGCTTGGACTGACGCTTCAAACGCGGTATGTCATTAAGCGATCTGACATCTCTGTCAAAAGTTATGGCGTTGCCAGATGGGTCCGTCGAATATGGACAACCCTGTATACATCAAGCTAGGCCCAATATCTATCTATTCTGAAAAGTACAATCAGATCGGACCAAAAACACCGGAGTTATAAGCGAAACAGTTGAGCTCATAAAAGCAGCCCCCCAGTTGTTGATCAGGACTAGAAAAGTATTGCCTACATTTAGGATGACATCTTCAAAAATTCAAAAACAAATAAATGAAAATAAATGAACAGGGTATTTTGTGGTCGGGAAACTCGACTGCAGCGCCCTTACTTGTTTTTCTATGAGTTCTTACTGAAACCTAATCGGTTTTATTTTATTTTGCATTTTATTTATTTGTTTATTGACAACTTTTGACCAGAGTCGAATAGACGACAACTTTTAATGTAACCCATCTTAAGTCCCATCTTCCAAACCCCTTGGTCCTTTCAATTTGTAGTCGTAAATATAAATGAGAAGCTCTAGTTGCCAAGTTACAACTTGTCTTTGGCAATATTTGCTATTTCTTAGTCGAAATATTCCTGAATAAAACATGATGTTTAAAACGAATCATCTTAAGATAATCGTACAAACCGAAGAGTATACAAAAAATCTTAATAAGTCCGCATCGGATTAAGGTTGGTGAGGTCCAAAACTAAAAAGGGTTCAGTCCATCGTTGGGCGCTGAATTGTAACTGAAGCAATCTATGTAAAGCAGGTAATTGTGGTCGTTTTTATACTCTGTACCGTAGGAACATAGAGTATATTAAGTTTAAGCAAAAGTATGTAACAGCCAGAAGGAAGCATCTCCGACCCCATAAAGTATATATATTCTTGAATACTCTAGGAAGCTATTGTGAGCAATGGGATCTGCAAATAAATTCCGAAAAATCCAAGGTTATGACCATTGGCGCACGTAGAAGCAGACTTAGAGATGAGGAGTACTGGCATATAAATGGAAGAGCGCTAGAAAAAGTGCGGTCCTACAAATATTTAGGCGTCATAGTGTCTGACAACATGAAGTTCACGGAACACATAAAAGGAAAACTTGGAGAAGCAAAAATTGCAATAAACGCGACGTGGAGAACACTGCTGAGTAGAGACAACGTCAAGCCAAGCTGCAAATATAAGGTGTTCCAGGCAACAGTAAGAAGGATTATGTGTTATGCTGCTGAAATTTGGGGCTTTTTTTTCGATTTGAAGATGTTGAACGCTTGTTGACATTTTTTATCAAAAAAGTTTTTAAGCTACCGCAGAATACGCCAAATTATGCGATTTTTATGGAAACTGGCCTTCCAACCCTGAATACGTACACACTGCAACTGCATTTCAACTATGTAGCCAAGGTCATGAATATGCCTGAGAAAAGACTGCCTAAGCAAATAATGAATCAACTGCTCCATGGAAAAGATCAGTTTTTTAATGACTGGACCACCATTTCAAACAACTGCGGGTTTAACTCTGATTGGGACAACATACAAGGATGGCGTCAGACACAATCTGAAATAATAAGAAGGCTTTGCGAAGATGAGCGTCAACTTTTTATAAATCAAGCAAGACAGAGCACTGAAAGGTCCACATACAAAAAAGTGACTTACAACCTGGGTCAATCCAACTATTTCCAAGATAACCTCGGAACAAACAGCATAAGCAACATTTTTAAGGCGAGGTGTGAAATGATTCCATTAAACTTTAGGCCTCACAGAAGAGACTTAGATGAAGTCTGCAGCCTTTGTAATATGCGGGAGAAGGAAAACATAGAACATTTTATCGGCATTTGTCCCATCCTTAGAGAGGTGCGATATCTCCACTTCCATCGCATCACCTTAAACGAGACGGAACTTCGAAATATTTTAAATGGAGAAAATTGTCGCATCCTTGCTTCATTTATAGCAGAAGCAACAAAATATAGGCGACAAATTATAAATGAAGATTTTAAAGTTATTTTTGTTTCGTAGTTATTTCTTTCAAAGATAGTCTGTAGAGCCGTCCTCATTGACGGAAGATCCACTATCTCGTGACGAACGGGGAAGGTGGGTGGAGTAGTCAAATGAAAGGCGACTCTCAGACGAATTAGATAATGATTGTTTTTTTAAAAATACTAGTATCAACTGACGGTTTTAAATAAACCATAGTTGTGAATCTTTTATCGTTTTTATACTCTGTACCGTAGGTACATAGAGTATATTAAGTTTGTGCAAAAGTATGTAACATCCAGAAGGAAGCATCTCCGACCCTATAAAGTATATATATTCTTGATCAGCATCAACAGCCGAGTCGATATAGCCATGTCCGTCTGTCCGTCTGTCCGTATGAACGCACAGATCTCAGAGATGGTAAGAGATAGAGGTTTGACGTGTATGGGACATATGCTTCTTATGTCTGCAGGCAGATCAAGTTTATTTTCAATTTTGGCCACGCCTCCTCCCGCCCCCGCAATTTAGAAAAAACGTCATATCTCCCACAGTTTTGAAGATAGATGGCTTGTTCCTTCTGGACATATTTAGTTATTAGAATAACTTATCGATCCGCCAAAGGAATGAAGAAAATCGGATGAACGGTTTTCGAGTTATGACCAAAAGACAAAATTTCTTGGTACAGAGTATGCAATAGTCGGGCTTGACCGACTTTCTTTCTTGTTATTAATGTAAAGCCAGTTATAGTTGTATATACTATTATAAATATTTTACCTTTACTAAATAAAAACATACTACTACTACTACTACTTGCTTGATCAGCATCAAGAATAGTAGTAGTAGTAGTAGTATGTTTTTATTTAGTAAAGGTAAAATATTTATAATAGTATATACAGGACTATAGCTGGCTTTACATTAATAACAAGAAGAAAAAGTCGGTCGGAGCCCAAACTATACTACTGTACAAAAATTTTGTATTTTGGTGTCATAACTTGAGAAACCGTTCGTCCGTTTGTCTTCATTGCTTTGGCGGATCGATAAAACATTCTAATAACTAAATATGTCCAGAAGGAACAAGCCATCTATCTTCAAAACTGTGGGAGATATGACGTTTTTTCTAAATTGCGGGGGCGGGGGGGAGGCGTGGCCAAACAAGAAAATAAACTTGAAAAAAAAAAAAAAAAAAAAAAAAAATAACCGCATACACGTCAAACCTCTCTGTCTTTCCATCTCACAGGTTCGTACGGTCATTTGACGGATGCGGACAGACGGACATGGCTATATCAACTACGCAGTATGATGTTGATAGAATATATATACTTTATAGGGTCAGAAATTCTGCCTTCTGGATGTTACATACTTTGGCACAAACTTATTCTGTATGTACCTACGGTACAGAGTATAAAAACGATGAAAAGATTCACAACTATGGTTTATTTTGAAACCGTAAGTTGATACTAGTATTTTAAAAAAACAATCGTATGTAATTCGTGTGAAAGTAGCCTTACATTTGATCTAAACCGCCCACCTTCCGGGTTGGTCGCGAACTAGTGGATCTTCCGTCGATAAACAGTTTTGCAACTATCTTGAAAGAAAATAACTACGAAACAAAAAATAATTTTAAAATCTTCATTTATAATTTGTCGCCTATATTTTG